>CAJNDT010004119.1:0-18245 GCA_905221615.1 Symbiodinium sp. CCMP2592
CACCCCTGACACGTCGCAAAGGGGGACCCTCCCACGCCAGAAAAATCTCCCGAACCTAGGCAGAAACGCCCCCGAGAACCTTGACCTTCTTTCAAACAACAACGACACCAAAACCGCAGCAATCCCTAAACACTACCAAAGCTTCAACCAAGAGCAGCCCGAGCAAACAGGGAGCACTCGTAGGGCCGACGACGAGTTCGAAGGCATAAGGAACGGCCCCCTCAAAGCAGTAAAACCACACGCACCCCCAAAGCCCAGCAATCCCTCAACAATAAGAAAGCCTCATTCTAGTCTAGCCCGAACCAACAGAGAGCAATCGCGGAGCAGACAACGGGGCAGACGACGAGCTTGAAGGCTTATGCAACGGCGCACTAAAAGCAGTGAAACCACAAGCACCCCCAAACCCCGGCAATCCCTCAACACTAACAAAGCCTCAATTTAGTCTAGCCCCAACCAACAGAGAACAATCACGGAGCAGACGACAACTTTTAAGGCTTAAGCAACGGCCCCCTCAAAGCAGTGAAACCACAAGAACCACCAAGACCCGGCAATCCTTTTACACTCACAGGGCTCTAAACCTTACTTAACCAGAACAAACAGAAAACATTCGGGAGGCAGACGCAACACTTTAGGACCTAAGGACCAGCCCCCCTAAAGCAGAGCAAGCCTTCGTGGGAGATGCTCGGGGCGCCTGTGAGCGGAGTCCACATGGACCCCCTTAAGGCAGAGAAAGCCTTCGGGTGAGATGCTCGCACTCGGACCCCTCCGCCTCCGAGCCCCAACCCACCTCGCACCCCTGAAACTCCGCGAGGGGGGACCCGGCCGCGCCAGAAAAAAGTTCAAAGGTTTCGATCCCCAACCCGGAAAAAGTGCCGAAAAACACGATTGTCAGAAACGGGCTTTTTTACCAAACCCCAGCAAACCCATAACAATCAGAAAGACTCAATTTAGTCTAGCCCGCACCAACAGAGAGCAATCGCAGTGCAGACAAGGAGTTTTAAGGCTTAAGGACCAGCCTCCTTAAAAGAAAGGGATGCAGCTGCTGGCTTCGCGTGAGATGCTTGGGGCGCCTGTTAGCGCAGTCTCAAAAAACTGCGCTGGCGAACCCTAAACCCTAAACCCTAAACCCTAAACCCTAAACCCTTAAACCCTAAACCCTAAATTTAGACGGCTTGCGCCGAAGGTGCGCCAGCGCAGCTTCTGGTTTGATGCCCAGCAGGTACGCAGGATTTAAGGCAAGCAACGGTCGACCATAGGGCAGTTTAAGTAAATTGACAAGTTTTTTTTTTTTTTTACTGAACGGTTTAAGTAAATTGAAATGACCCAAGCAACACACCCAACCCTAAACCTTTAACCCTAAACCCTAAACCCGAAAACCCTAAATCCTAAACCCGAAAACCCTAAACCCTAACCCTAAACCCGAAAACCCTAAATCCTAAACCCGAAAACACTAAACCCTAACCCTAAACCCGAAAACCCTCAAAAAGGCTTCGGGTTGATCCAGCAGGTACGCAGGATTAAGCACGCAAGCGGTAGACATATGGCCAGTTTAAGTAAATTGAAGTAAATTGACAGTTTTTTCTAAGTGCAAACCCTGAACGGTTTTTCTTAAGTAAATTGAAATGAACCAAAGCAAACACACCCAAACCTAAACCGAACCTTAACCCTAAATTCGGTCACCTTAGCAGGTCTTGTGCTCGCCAAGGTATGGCTCTGATCGCAACTCGGCTGCAATTCAACATGTCCAAGTGCAGAGCGTGCTTCTGTCAAGCTTGCGCCATGCTCACCTCATGCTTCCCACAAATGCATGCATGCAATATGTTCCAGCCAAGGTGCAGCTCCAGAATGCAACTCGACTGCAATTCAGCAGGCACATGATAGAAATTGTATTTGCCACACCGTTGGGAAGCACCAAGATGCCAGCAAACAGTGCAGAACAAAAACACCCCATTTTGTTAACCCTTGTTGTCGTGCTCAACATCCTTAAAACAAGAAGTCAAGAACCAGTGCAGAAAAAAAGCCCCATTTTTTTAGTCCTAGTTGTCGTGCTCAACATCCTTAAAACAAGAAGCCAAGAACCAGAGCAGAAAAAAACACACCCCATTTTGTTAACCCTGGTTGTCGTGCTCAACATCCTTAAAACAAGAAGTCAAGAACCAGTGCAGAAAAAAAGACCCATTTTGTTAGTCCTAGTTGTCGTGCTCAACATCCTTAAAACAAGAAGCCAAGAACCAGAGCAGAAAAAAACACACCCCATTTTGTTAACCCTGGTTGTCGTGCTCAACATCCTTAAACCAAGAAGCCAAGAACCAGTGCAGAAAAAAAGCCCCATTTTGTTAGTCCTAGTTGTCGTGCCACCTGCTGACAATCTGAAGCCCTGAAGATTGCCACCTGCTGACAATCCAAAGGGGCAACCGGCCAGCAAGGGAGTGTGACAGCCATCCGCCCCCTTTCCACCAACCCCCACCACGATTGCCACCGATTGGCAATCTATACCCCCTTAAGATTGCCACCTGCTGACAATCCAAAGGGGCAACCGGCCAGCAAGGGAGTGTGACAGCCATCCGCCCCCTTTCCACCAAGCTCCACCCAGAGTGCCACCAGCTGACAATCTGAAGCCCTGAAGATTGCCACCTGCTGACAATCCAAAGGGGCAACCGGCCAGCAAGGGAGTGTGACAGCCATCCGCCCCTTTTCCACCAACCCCCACCACGATTGCCACCTATTGGCAATCTGTACCCCCTTAAGATTGCCACCTGTTGGCAATCTGTACCCCCCTAAGATTGCCACCTGCTGACAATCTAGATCCCCTGTGATTGCCACTTCTTGGCAATCTGTACCCCCTTAAGATTGCCACCTGTTGGCAATCTGTAACCCCCTAAGATTGCCACCTGCTGACAATCTAGATCCCCTGTGATTGCCACCTGTTGGCAATCTGTACCCCCCTACGATTGCCGCCTTCTGACAATCTAGACCCCCTAAGATTGCCCCCCCTTTGGGGCCTGGAGATTGTCACTCGGGGCCTGGCGATTGTCACTTTGGGGCCTGGAGATTGTCACCTGGGGCCTGGCGATTGTCACTTTGGGGCCTGGAGATTGTCACTCGGGGCCTGGCGATTGTCACTTTGGGGCCTGGAGATTGTCACCTGGGGCCTGGAGATTGTCACTCGGGGCCTGGCGATTGTCACTTTGGGGCCTGGAGATTGTCACCTTGGGCCTGGCGATTGTCACTTTGGGGCCTGGAGATTGTCACTTTGGGGCCTGGAGATTGTCACTTTGGCGTTGTGGGTGGCCTGGTTGCAAGTTTTTGCAGGTTTTGAGAGGTTTTTAAAGGCTCAGAGTGGTTTTAAAACGTTCTAAGTGGCTTCCGAAGTTATTTCAAAGGGCTTTAAGCAGTCTTGAAGGCGGGCAAAATTGACACCCACCGTCAATCTACGACCGCCCGGGGACCAGGATTTCCCCGACCCGCGCGCGTACACACAATGCGCTTTTGGACCCTCCGCTCGCCCCCTAAGGGGACATCCTTGCTGTCTTTTGGAAGCTAGTAATGGCGTTGAACTACAGCGACTGCTGTACGCGCCAGTTCACTAGCGAATCGGCCTCCAAATACCTAAAAAGAGCCGAGGTGCCTTCCTTGAGCATTCCAAGAGTAGGCCGCGGGCATACTTTTGGGATGTGTGCCACGGACGCGCTTTGCGCGAGGATCGGTTTGTTTTCCTCAGTGCCAAGGGCCAAGGGGGCTTCCCATTGAGCCTGTCAACGGGAACGCGTGTACTCGCTCGCGGGTGCGCGTTACTACCGGGGATCCGATCTATCTCCAATCGGTGAACACAGATGGGCGAAGGATGTTTCAATCCGACCAGAAACATCGGGGAAGCAGGGAGCGTGTGCTGCGGGACATTCTCTTATAAGGCGCCTAAAATAAGGCCATCCCAGTACTAAGTACGCTGGGGGGTGCCTTCGAAGACCTTCACACTCTCATACTTCCCACGCATGCATTCACTGAACATGCCAAGCCAAGGACTGATTTTTGGTGCAAGCGACTCGGCTGGAATTAAACACGTGCATGTCCACGGCCATCATCAACATATATGTTAACTCAACATGTGCTCGCCCAGGCATTGCTCTGGTGGTCGCAACTCGGCTGCAATCAAACATGTCCACGTCTAGAGCGTGCTTGCGTCATGCTTGCGTCATGCTTGCCTCAATTTCCCTGCCGAAGCCAAGGAGCGGTCAGATGAGGCGAGAGCCGCCTCCAGACTGCATCTAGAATCTAGACGCAAACCTCGAGTCCGCACAAGCCTTTCAGTGAGTTTTGAAGGGTTAGTCTGGCAGAATTGCTTCGCTTATTGGGGCGTTAGGAAGGAAAACCTCTTGCAGAATTGTTTCGCTTATTGGGGCGTTAGGAAGGAAAACCTCTTGCAGAATTGTTTCGCTTATTGGGGCGCTAGTAAAGAAAATCTCTGGCAGAATTGCTTCGCTTATTGGGGCGTTAGGAACCAAATTCTCTGGCAGAATTGTTTCGCTTATTGGGGCGTCAGGAATGAAAACCTCTTGCAGAATTGTTTCGCTTATTGGGGCGTTAGACGAAAAAACCTCTTGCAGAATTGTTTCGCTTATTGGGGCGTTAGAAGGAAAACCTCTTGGGCCATCCCAGGCTAAGTATGCTGGGGGGTGCCTTCAAAGAACTTCACACTTCATCATACCATCATATTTTCACACACACGCTTTCATTCAGCACGTCCCAGCCAAGGTATGCCACCTTGGAATGCAACTTGGCTGCAATCAGACACGTACATGTCCACGTCAGCTTGGCATCCCGCCCTTTTTGTGCCGCTGCCGAGGCACTACCAGAGGGACGGCAATGAGAACCGGCCACTAAGCTGCAATTGCACGCATGCAAGCTCGCAGTTTCCCTTCCATGTCGTACGTCAGGTCCGCTCCAAACCAAGCTGCCAGCCAAGACCTAAGGAAGATACATCCGCGATGAGAGCCCCTGCAGATGCAAGATGAGCTTCCTATATCACTGGTAAGGGGTGCCTTCAAAGACCTTCACGCTTCATCATACCATCATACTTTCCCGCACATGCATTGATTCATCACGTCACAGCCAAGGTATACCACCTTGGAATGCAATTTGGCTGCAATCCGACTTCATGTACATGTCCGCAGCCAAGGTACAGCTTTGGTCGCATCTTGACAGCAACTAGACAAGGCCATATTTGCTTTATTTTTACGTTGATTCCCTTCCAATGCCAAGGTACAACTACGCGAGGACCTCCGGAGTCCAGTTGAATAGCCCGCCCACCACCTGACAATCTGTATCCTCGTCCATTTTACGAAGGAAATCGGCTTGGAGAGCTTGCGAATCACTTGACAATCCTCACCACCGTCCAGTTTATGAAGGAAACCGGCTTGGGAGCCCGCGAACCACCTGGCAATCTTTATTACCGTCCATTTTATGAAGGAAATCCATTTGGCAAGCTCCCTCTTTGTTCCAGGTAGAGACATACCGTATTTCAGCCGAAATACAGCTGGGGATGTTTCACAAGGAAGGCAACAACCGAAGGTGTGAAAACACGCTCGGCCCGAGCATCGTTCACGAGTATTTCTAGGTGTGAAGGTCGAAGCATGTAGCTTCCAGTCTTGCAGATGCTGCTTGAGCATTGCATCCTGTGTTCCGCAGCAGTATCTTGCAGCTTCAAAGTTCGCATGTCCTTTCCTTCAGAGCACCCACTAACTAGATGGAGGGCCGCCGTCTGGAGTGGAGCCGGCGTCTGCAAGGCGGTCCTGGCTCGTGGTCATTGATTGACTCGGACGGTGCGGCCTTTACCACTGAAGCAGCTCCTCGATGGCATCTGCTCTTCTTTTCCACCGATTACGTGGAGAGACTGCGGTGCCGATTCGTCCAGTGTCATCCAGCAGATGCCCAGGTTGCTGTGTTCGAGGCTGAGGAGCTGGACTATGATACTTGGATCAGTTATCCTGCCGGAAAGGTCTACGTCCGCGAAGTGCCCTCACCCTTGGTCGTCACCTGCAGCTTAACACCCGTCCCGCAAAATGCTGTTGACATGGTGTTCACCACGGTGGCCGGCGAAGAGCTGCTGCGAATCGCCGGCATGTCGAACCCTTTGCCGGAGCTGGAAGAGCTTGCTACATCCGCTGCTCTAGCAGCGGCAGCCCAGGGCCGCCTGCGGAGCCGCACCCAAGCAGTGCGCACGACGTTAGACGGGCCACTGATCACGGAAGTCCTTGCCCATAACACGTGAGGCATGCTGACAGCACAGAGCTAGGAAAGAGTCGTTCGTTTCACGCAACCTCTGCCGTGCGCCGGCCGCGAAGGAGCACCGCGCCTTGCAGCCACAGCAGCAGAAGCGAAAAAGGAGAGTCGGCTGCAAGCAGCAAGACAACGACGCTGACATCGTGCCTGCAGCGAGAGCACACCAACCTTAACCTGGCACCGCAGCCCAATTCGTGATCGAGCCTCAAAAGCAGAGATCCGCTTCCTGAAGAACCATCTAGGCCGAAGCTGCTTCCGACAGTAAGAGAGAAAGAGCAGGCACGGTTCGCTCCCCCGCCCGTGCAGGTGAAGCCATCATGCAGGCCGAAAGCAGCCGACGGTGGGCCGACATGACAGACGACGACGATCAGGCGGGATCGCATGCGACACGCGCAGACGGCCCGACCCCGCCCGAAACATCAACGGCCTCAGCGCACCGAACCACGAGGCGACAGGCTGGGAGTTCGAAGCGTTCAAGAAGGACTACCTGGCGAGGAGATGCAGCCGGACACTTCTGACGCCCGTGCATGCCCCAGAGCCTCCGAAGAGAGAACCCGTGTATACACGCATGTATGTCGCGCAACTGCGCACCGAACCCACCGGCCGAGGGCGGAACAATCAAGATCGACGAGGCGCGCTGACACCTCGTGCCGTCGCCCTCAGAAATCACAGGAGAGCACACGGGAATGCACGCACGAGGCCTGGAAAACCTCCCCGACAACCGCACCTCGACGGGACACGACCCCGCCCTCCGGCGCGAAGCCAAGAACACCCCGACGGAAGAAGGCATCACGGCCGGAATGCAAGTAAGGACTTGTGCCACGAGAAAAGACATAGAAAAAAGAAAGCAAGCCGTACGCGACATCGTGACCTGCAGGCCCCCAAAAAGCCACTGCCGCGCCAGCCACGATGGACGGCCGACGACGAGAGAGCCCTGGATCGAGCTTTCCAGCGAGCAGAGGCACCGGAGAGAAGCTACACCCCAAAGGCGCACAACACCTCCCGGCAAGCGTCTAGTCCCACTGGGTGCACAGGCCGACAGAGCCGCCGAGGCAACACCGCCAAGAAACGAAGCCGTGGAAGCGGCAAAGCTCGCAAGGAATGCCGCTGAACCATCTCACGAAGGACCGGCCGCGCGACGAGGGGGGGCCGAGACGGACTCCGACCACGACACGGAGCCCGGACCCCGCGTCGAGGCCGGCGTTTTCCCTCGAGCATCCACTGTCAAGAGCGCTCTTTAGGCAAGCAGACAATGCACCCGAGAGGAGCACTTTCGGGGCATGCTGGCCATCAAGAAGATGTCAGGAGACGGCAACTGCCTCTTCCACGCGCTCGGAGAGAACACCGGCGAGAGCGGGGCATGCCTCCGAGCCCTAATCATCCAGTACCTCAGAGAGAACGCAGAAGCCGAAGAAGACGAAGAGCAAGTGCAGGCCTGGCTACAGGAAAGCCAATACCTCCAAAGCGATCCGGGTCACTGGGGCGGCGACACGGCAATCATCGCTTTCACCCGCATGAGGCAGCAGCGAGTCCTTTTGCACTGGCGGACGCCAAACGGCGACATCCTCACGAGCGAGCGCACGCACTCGGACGTGGACGAAGCAGCCCAACGCGGGCCGAACGCAGCACCGAACGCCACGGAAGTGATCCATCTCTGGTACAACGGCAGGGACCACTACGACCTGCTGGTGCCCATAGACCGAGCACCGCCACCAGCACCACCACCGCCACCACCACCACCACCACCACCACCACCCCACCCGATTCCGCGCCCAGCCAAGCGCAGAAGAACCGCCGCCGGCGGAGAGGAGGCCCATCAACAGGCCCAGGCGCGCAAGACGCCGTCGAAGCCGGCGACACGACCGCCCGAGCCAGAGGCGCAGGACGAGCCCAACCTCCTGGAAGAGCTCACCAGCATGCCCGTGGCGCCGGACAGCAGCCACCCCCGGAGGAAGCTGGAAGAGGCTCTCCGGCACCTCGCACACACCCAGCTGCGAGCCCAGCCGCTGATACCGCCCGGAGCCAGGCCCGAAGACCTCGACCGTGGGGAACCCTGGCCAGGACAGTTCTGCGCCTTCCAGAGCTGCAACTGGTCATTGCTTACGGGCACCGAGCAAGAGATTCGAGAGCACGTCCAGCAAGAGCACGCAACAGCACTGCAGAGCGTCGCACAGCACCTACCCAAGCCAATCCCGGCCGATGCACTGGCCAGCGTCTACAACGAAGCCATAGACCTGCGGTGCAGAGAGGCCGCACCCGTGGCAGGAAGCTCGCGGGACAGAAGCGCGCTGCGGAGCTTCGCCGAAGCCACCAGCAAAGACAGGGTGGAAGCGATCATTTGCTTCTGCTGCGCATGCATCCACACACGCGTGGCCGACGCCGAGGCCGCGGGCCCCATCAGCTGGCGCAGGCTCATCCAGAGTCCCCCCAGCAACGACAGGACCCACGCCGAGACAACCGAACGTCTGCACGACATCCTGAGCATCGACAAGTACCTGGGGCTCTACGACGACCTGGCCGGGGACGTCAAGCTCACCGACGTGGCCGAGCTGAACGAGTGGACCGTGACCATCCCCGGGCTCGGCGACATACTCTGCTGCCCAGAAGACCACCGCTGCCACGCCCATCCCCAGCACCCAAGCCAGCACACGCTCTGCGAGCACTGCGAGGTGCCCCTCTGCCGCGACTGCGCGCAACACTTGGACAACGGCCAGCTGCCGCCCCTGAGCTTGTGCAATGACATGTGGACAGGCTACTCCCCGGCGCGCCTGCACGAAGAGAAGGTCACAGTGATGGAAATGATCTGCGCAAGCCCCTGCGTGACGACCCTGGTGTGCATGTCCATGGCAGCGCGGCACCGCAGCGAAGGGACCACCTTAGACGAAAAAGCCCAGAACGCCCGTCACCGCCTGGGCGCGCGCGGCAACGCCCTCACCTTTCCCCTCCCATGGGAAGACCTCCTGCGCAACCTAGAGGCACACAACGCAGAAGTTGCCAGGGAGCAGGACCAAGCGGGAGCGGCAGCACCCCCCAGCCTGCCGCGCACAGGCAAGGCGCTCGCCGAGGTCGCGAGGGTGCTCCTCAAGACGAACAAAACGGGCAAGACGAGCGAGACCGAGATCAAGACGCTGCTCCACCAGGACACCGTGCGGAGAGACGTAGTCGTGAACCTCATCCACGACATGCAGCGCCTCGGGCATCCCGCGTTCCAGCACCTGCGCATGGCGGATGTGCGGGAGGCAGCATCGCCGCTGCCAGAGGGCGGCGTGCCGCCGGAAGTACTCAAGATCATTTCCGGCCTGAGCGAGGACGACGAGACCGCCCACAAGCTGCAGCCGCAGAAGGCCGCCGCCCCGACGGACGCGCCGGAGCAGGACATGCAGCGGGCCGGCGCCATCTTCGCCGACCAGCGAGCCCGGGCCGTCGTGCCGGAAGGCTGCAGCACGGACCGCGAGGACCAGAACGCCGTGGCCACGGCCGCACTCAACGACCCCCAAACCCAGCTCCGCAGCAACGAAGAGAACGAGAAGGTCCTCGAGACCATGGAGGTGCGCACCGGCAACATCTTGGTGGACCAGTTCCAGCCGCTCTACTTCGCCACGGCCTTCAGCTTCTGCTTCGCCCACGGCACCGCCTGTCCGGACGTCCAGAACAGCAACAGCACAGACGGCAACCGGGCGTCAGCGCAAGGACGCCGCCGAGACAAGAACCCGGAGGCCCCCCAAGTGCAGATCTTCGAATGGGCAACAGCCATGCAGCGCCGGGCAGAAACCCAATTCAGGCGAGACTGGAGCTTCGGCTTCACCCTCTGGAACTACCTCTTCAGGACCATGGTGAACCCCCAGGGGAACGCCTTCATCTACAGCGTCGCCGACGAGAACCACGAGAGCAGGGCCCTGACCACCAAGGAGATCCTGGAGGGGCAAAAGCAGATCCAGCAAAAGCTCCTCAGAGGCCAGTACCTCGACATCAACAACCAGCTGAAGCCCATCAACGGAGACCTCACCAAACTACGCTTCGTCCCAGGGCTATCAGAAGCAGCCCTGAAGGCTCGAAGCTCGTGCAAAGAAAATCCTATAAAGCACGGACCCACCCGCAGTGCAAGCCTCCCATCCTTCGCCGCCTGAAAACCCGTAGAGAGCAAGCAAGTGCCGTGACGCGCGCCGTAGAAGGCCACACTCGGAGCAGGCAAGCTACCAAGAGCCAGGTTACAACGAGTGCCCAAAGCAAGCCCGACAGCGGTGCCAGGTCATGGACAACACGGAGGCGCGCAGTCGAAACATCCCGGGCACGCACGAGGTGCGCAAGACCATGCGCCTCCAAACCCACGCCAATCGGATATGCCACGGCACCCCGATCTTCGTGACCTTCTCCCCCTCAGAGCGCGACAGCACGGTGATGCTGCGCCTGGCCCGCGCCCGGCAGTCCGACCCCAGCCTCGGCCCAGAGGACACCACCCCCCGAGGAGCCCAGGGGCGCAGCAAGCCGGAGCTGGACGTGGAGTTCTACAGCCTCAACCCAGAAGCCCTCGCCGCCGAGCTGCCGCCCTACGACGCTCGCCGGGCCATGCTCACCAAGGATCCCGTGGCCTGCGCCGACGGCTTCCGCACCCGCGTGCAGCTCGCGCTGCGTCACCTCTTCGGCGTCCGCTACTGCCCCCAGTGCCCGAATTGCAGCAAGTCCAAAACACCCTGCGCGGACGCCTTCGGCAGCAACGCCATGGCCTGCGGCGGGATCTTCGGCCGCATCGACGCCGCGTTAGGGTCCATCGAAAGCCAGAAGTCCGGGGTGCTGCACGTCCACTTCCAGGCACGCCGGCACAGTCATGAGAGACAACCAAAGAAAGGCCATGCGACACCGAAGCCACCGCCGCCCCCTGTGCAGCTCTTCCTCCAGTGCTTCCACCAGTTCAAGTCCCTCGCGGAGCTGCAGGCCCTGGGTCCCGCCCGCAAGCAAGAACTCTTCCAGAAGTACTGCACCTACACGGCCCACGTCAGCCGCACCATCTACCGGGACCCGCAAACCTGGGAGAAGAAGCGCCCGGAAACGGAGGAGCAGTGGCCCGCCTACCGCGACTCCTACCCGGCCCTGAGCCGCCCGCACTACCAGAGCACAGACGCGTCCACGGACGCCACGACCTGGCGACGGCTCTATCTCGACGAGGACGTGGAGGCCCTGCAGCAGCTGAAGCAACATCACGTGCACCTTCCCAAGACGACGAACGGTCCGCGGCTGCCGCTCGACCCCTGCCGCGACAAGAAAGACCCCACGAAGTGCAAGGCAGGCTTCCCTCGCGAGAAGCAGCTGGTGGACAGCACGACACTCGTGTGCGAGGGACTCGCAGAAAAGATGGGCATGCCGGTCAAGGGCAAGCGCAGCGCCCTCGGCCGTCTCTGGGGGCCTTGCAACGACCCGAAACTCAACGGCAACCACCCCGCGCTGCTGGCCGCCCTGCGCTGCAACGGCGACGTCCAGCTGCCCTACCGCTTCCCGATCACCGAGGACCTGCACGACGCCGCCGGCCACTGCACGCGAGACTGCCCGACGAAGAGCAGCCTGCGGGAGATGACCTACCAGGCCCAGCTGAACCAAGCAGCGCAGGCAGGCTATGCATGCGACTACCAAAACAAGCGGAACCCCATCGCGGTCAACGAGGCCCAAGAGTGGAACAAGAGCCACAAGGACCTGGAGACCGAACTGCGGAACAACTCCTCCGCCGGCTACGTGGGAGCCAGAGCCTCGAAGCGCCTCATGACGGACGCCTTCGCCCGGGGCGTGGTCCGAGGCTCCGTGGAGTGCACCAACCTCATCGACATCGCCGGCCACAGCGACCCCACCGCCGCGGAAGCCATCAAGACCGCCGCACTCGCGGAAATGTCCCTCCAGATGGGCCTCGAGCTCATGCAAGCCGCCACCGAGGGCCGGCCGCTGCCGACAGACCGCGCAAAGATCCAGAGCGACCTCAGTGGGTGGGTCGACAGACCCGGCAACAAAAGCAAAAGGAAGCTCGTCGCCCAGCCACAGCTGTGGACCATCTACGGCAACCGCGGCACGGACCCCAGAGTGCAGCCCCTCTCGGCCTTCGAGTTCGCGCGGTACTACCACATCCAGCCAGTCAGGTATCCATGGTCCCTAAAGCAGCAGGAGAAGGCCGCCGCCGCTGATCGCGAAGCAGCCGCCGACAACGACATCGCCTACCACGCCCTGCTGACGGACGAAGGCAAGGCGATCCTCGCCAAGAAATACGGACGTCGACTTCTGCAGGGCGGAAGGGACTACTTGATCCGAGAGCAAGGCGGGGAGAACTGGATGCCGCTGGGCAGCGGCAACCGCGTGCGGAAGCATCGCCACGACTGGGTCATCGTCCCACGCAAGCGGCCGCACGTGCCGGTCCTCTACGGTGCGCTCGGCAGCCGCAGCGAGGAGGAGCACATCATGAAGATCCTGCTGCTCTTCTGTCCCTGGACCAGCAACCCACACGAGGCCACCGAAGCCGTCCCGTACGGCGGCCACCTCCGCACGACGGACATGAGCAGCTGGCGCCAGGCGCTGCAATGCGCGTGGAAGCACGCCGGGGGCTTCCCCACCGAGGAGCTGAAGCGCTACGTCCTGAACTACGCCTTCGTGTTCAGCCTGCCCCGAGACCTACAGCCCGACATGGAACTGGCAGCCAACAGCGACAACGAAGATCTCCCGGACCAAATCTACAACTTCGACGCAGACGAGCTGCAGGAAGCCAGCAAGACACACGTGCGGGGCGCAGGCAAGCAAGGGGCTGCGGGCGCCGAAGAGGAGGCACCGCCAAACCAAGCAGAGGAGCCGCCCGCCACAAGCACCCAGCACGACCTCACCGTGCAAATGCTGAACCTCTCCCACAACGTCTGGCTGGGCGAAGCCTCCACGGCATCCGACATGCCGCGCGAAATGGCGGAGCAACTCCTGGAAGACGCCAAAGCAAGCACGGGGGTCGACGACGCCACACGCATGCTGGCAGATGCGGAAGCCTCGCGCAACAAGAGAGAGGCAGAAACGCCGGCAGACGCGCCCGGCCTAGCCGGAAGCCGCCGGGACACCACGAAGCGCACCGCCAAGATCAGCAACGTCCAGCTCTGGGCGTGGCTCGAGAGCAACGAAGTGCGAAGCACGATGAACGCGGAGCAGCACGAATTCCTCAAACTCGTCGTAGAGCGCGTGCTGGTGGAGTACAACCTAGTGACACCAGAGAACACACTCAGACGCAGTGAGGAACCGCTGGTCTGGCTGCTACACGGCCGTCCAGGCACCGGCAAGACCCACGTGCTGAAGTACGTGCGCAAGCTCTGCGAGGAGCTCCTCGGCTACGAGCAGGGCATCGACTACCAGTTCGCCGCCTTCCAGGCCACCAACGCCGCAGACATCGACGGCGAGACACTCCACACGGCATGCGGCCTCAGCAAAGACAGAGACTGCCTGGAGACGACCTGCAGCCCGCAGACAGCGCGGCGCATGGCTTACTGGCGCTGGCTCATCGCAGACGAGGTAGGCATGATCAGCGCCCGACTGCTAGCCCAGGTGGAGACCCGCACACGGAGCACCGGGCCGAGCGCCAACCAATGGAAGTGCGACGCCGGCGGCAACGTCAGACCCTTCGCCGGCATCAACGTGATCTTCAGCGGCGACTTCCGACAACTGCCTCCGCCCGAAGGCGGCTTCCTCGCCGACCTCCCCCTGAAGCTACAGGCGCCCGGCAAGACCGCGACGGGAGGCCCAGAGCGCGACCCCCTGGTGGACCACGGCCAGGCCCTCTTCTGGGAGGGCGCAGTGCAAGGAGTGACGGAGCTGCACCAGAGGATCAGATGCAAAGACGACTGGTGGAACCAGGCGCCAGAGGGAGCAATTGAGCGCAGCGACCGCGCAAGCAGATTAAAACACAAAAGCATCTAAGAGAACATCGCACACGCCCGATGCCCCCCCCCCCTCCGGCCAACAACACGCTCTCGGCATGCAACAAAACAAAAAAACAACGAAAAGCACTGGTACAGCCTCCTTCCACCGACCCGCTCCGCAGGTCGTGGACGAGCTGCGCGATGGGATGCTGTCAGAGGACAACCACAGCTACCTCCACGGCAGGCCAGTCGAAGGTTGCACCCTCACGCGCGAAGAGCGACGCTCCAGAAAGCGAGTGGTGGATGGGCCCGAAGACGCACGAATCAGAGAGCCCAAATTCGTGCACGGGCCTGTGGTCGTGCCGAACAACGACGCCAAGTACCAGATCAACAAGGACCGCGCCAAGGCCTACGCCCGGGATGCGGGCAGCCGGCTAGTCTTGTCCGTGGCCAAAGACAAGGCCGGTGCGGAAGCGCTCCAAGCCCAGGCGTGCGACAAAGAAGCGAAGGTCCGCTGGCTGCAGTACCACGACATGCACACGGAAGGTCTCTGCGGAATGCTTCCCCTGGCCATCGGCATGCCCGTCGCGCTGACGCACCACGTGGACCGCTCCAAGAAGAAGCTGCTGAAGGGCCGCACAGGGCACGTCCACTCCTGGGTCTGGCACGAGAACGACCAACAGCCGAGCATCGTGCGCCCCGGCGGCAGTCGATAGCTGTGAGAGCACACCCCAACAACAACAACAACAACAAAAAAAAAAAACAGGACGCGGCCGTGTGCCGCGGTCGTCTACGGCCCGTGAATTCGAGTCCCCCGCCAACGACAACAGCCCGGGGGAAAGGGGAAATCAGGGGCCCGATCCTGCACCCGCCTCCGCTTACGTAGCCGGCATCACAAGCGAGGTTCGTCAAGATCGGCAAAGCCGACTGGACCCTCAACGGCACGAAGGTGCGCGGTCTCTACCCCATCCGGCCGATTTCCCGCACCTGGAAACTGGACAAAGGCCGCAAGAAGCCCGTGCTGAACGTCAAGCGCACGCAGATCCCGCTGACCCCGGCCTTTGCAATGACGGCCCACGTCAGTCAAGGCAAGACGCTGCCGCTCGGCCGCACACAGAAAGAATCCAACCCACACACACACACACACACACAGTAGGCGACAGTCGTGACGCCCGCCGCACAGGACGGCCGTGATGCTGGACCTGAACGTGGACTCCAAAATTCACGCCGCCTACGGCACGGTGGTGGCGCGCCGCGTGCGCGACAGATCCGACGTGCTGATCCTGCGGCCGTTCCCACTCTGGCTCTTCCGGCGCGGCGCCACGGAGGGTCCCACGTTGCTCCTGAAAAAGCTCCGAGGCGAAGAGATCGACTGGAAGGCCATGCACGAAGCACGCTGGCCGAGGGCCCGGTGCCAGACCTGCAAGGAGCTGAAGAGCTGGGACCTCTTCACGCACGCAGAGTGGGAGCTGCAGCGGGCCAACCGCGGCGGCCAATGCATGCCGTGCCAAAAGCTTGGAGCCGTCAACAGCAAAGGCCACCTGAAACGAAGCATCAACGCACAGAAAGCCCTGGCCCGGAGCCTCCCGTGCAACCGCTGCCAGTTGATCAAAGTGGAAGAGGCGTTTCCAAGAGCGCAAGTAGCCCAGGCAACCGCAGACACGAAGCGCCAGTGCTCAGAATGCCGGCTCGCCGCGACCCAGCTGAACTGCACCAGCTGCAACAAACGGAAGCCAGCCACAGACTTCAGCCTCCAGATGCGAACCATGCCGGACGACGCCCTCGCCTGCATCGACTGTCAGGAAAAGCTCTCCAACAAAGCCACGCGCCTGCGCACGGGCTGGTTCATCTGCAGGGGCTGCAAAGAAAGCTTCCCCCAGCAAGCAGCCGCAGAACAGTCCGTCGACGGAAGGCACTGCCTGAACTGTTCCAGGCGCACAAACAGGCAGACGGGATGGATGACATGCACAGCGAGAAACTGCCGAGAGAAGTTCCAAGGCACGGAGAGGGGGCTGTGCCCGAAATGCAGACCCCGCCAACGCCCCGCGCGGCGCAGCAAGACCAGCAAAGACTGAGCGGAAGCCGCCTCTCTAGGTGAGGCAGCCATGCCGGTTTCACGCCCCGTCCAGCACGGCCGCGCGCCCGGCGCAGAGAGGAAAAAAGGGCCGATCAGAGACGCACACATGCAATGAAGCGCAGTCACAGGCACGGTACCTGACATGCACAGGTCTCCTGCAAAGGGTGAGCTGGAGAGACGCTCCGTCAGCCACCCCCTGCACCCGGCCCCCCCCCCCCACCCTCCACTCGCGACGGTCCGTCCCGACCAGAGCAACTGTGAAGGCACGACTCGCAGAGCAAGGCCGTCTGGCTCAAGCACACACCCATGCATGCTGCTCCGCACCCACTGCCGCAACGAACGAGCCGTCAGTCATCGCAGAAACACAGCAACAGAAGCCGAGGTAGGAGAAGACGCCACACGGCGCGCCCGGGACCCTCGCAAAGCCGTACCAGCAAAGGCACTGCAGTCGAAAAGCACGAAGCCGACCAGAGAGCCACAGCAAAAGCATCAGAGGATAAAACCCACCACACAGAAGGGGCAGCAGCAAGTAAGAGGAGGGGCCGCCAAGCGCCATGGCACCGCGGACAAGCAGCCGCGGCGCCAAACGCGCCGCAAGGCCCAAGGGGCAGCGGCTCGAGCAACGCCGCCAACTGGAACAGCGATACTCATCCGATGATGGCAGATGTAGTGTACAAGCGATGGCGATGGTGTTCCACAAGAAACAAACGTTTGCACACGATCTGGTTTATCCCGGATCGGAATGACGATCGTGATACTGGTATTTGCAACTTGTGCACACCGCCAATTACGCGCCCGCCCTGCCCCCCCCCCCTTTCGCTCTTCCTCTCCCGACATGCTTCGGTTTAAGTTTGCTGGTGTTCCACAAGAAACAAACATTTGCGCACAATCTCGTTCATCCCCCATGGGAATGGTGATCGCGATACTGGTATTTGCAACTTGTGCAGACTGCGAATTACGTGCCCGCCCCCCCCCCCACCTTTCGCGCTCCTCTCTCGACATGCTTCGGTATAATTCTACATCGACAGAGCAAAACCTGTTTTTGCGCCTGGTGTCCCACAACAAGGAAAGGGTTGCGCGTGATCTCGTTTATTCTGCATCGGAACGACGCGATACTGGTATTTGCAACTTGTGCACACTGCCAATTACACGCCCGCCCCCCCCCCTTTCGCTTTTCTATCCCGACATGCTTCGATTTAAGCTTGCATCCACAGAGCAGAACCCGTGTTTGCGTCTGGTGTTCCACAAGAAACAAACGTTTGCGCACGATCTCGTGTATCCCGCATCGGAATGACGATCGTGATACTGATGTTTGCAACTTTGCCACACCGCCATTTAACTGCCCGCCCTGCCCCCCCCCCTCGGTTTTCCGCCCAACCTGCTTCGGTATAATTTTGCATCGACAGAGCAAAACCTGTTTTTGCGCCTGGTGTTCCACAAGAACATATACGTTTGCGCGTGATCTCGTTTATCCCGCATGGGAATGGCGATCGCGATACTGGCATTTGGAACTTGCGCACACTGCCAGTGTGCGCCCGCCCTGCCCCCCCCCCCTTCGCTCTTCCTCTCCCGACATGCTTCTGTATAATTGTGCATCGACAGAGCAAACCCTGTTTTTGCACCTGGTGTTCCACAAGAAAAACGTTTGCGCGTCATCTCGTTTATCCCGCATCGGAACGAGGCCATTGTGACAGCACGGTCTGCAGTCATCGCCTGGCACGATCTGTGGGATGCAGCACTTTACCGGGGTTTGGGCGGGGGTTTGGGCAGGTGTCCCTGGCTGTGGGAAGGGGCCGGCCCTGTGGGAAGGTGAAGGTGCCCCGGCTGTGGGAAGGGCCCTGGCTGTGGGAAGGTGCCCCGGCCCCGGACCCTGGCTGTGGGAAGGTGCGCGGTTCGGGCACTGGCCCCGGCCCCGGGCCCTCCCCCGAACCCTGGCTGTGGGGAGGTGCGCTGGCCCCGGGCCCTGGATGTGGGAAGGTGCCCCGGCCCCGGGAACTGGCTGTGGGAAGGTGCCCCGGCCCCGG
>CAJNDT010004120.1:0-18229 GCA_905221615.1 Symbiodinium sp. CCMP2592
GCCCTAGTAGGGGGCTGCTTACTCCAACGTTGGAGTAGGAGCGTGCCCTAGTAGGGGCTGCTTACTCCAACGTTGGAGTAGAAGCGTGCCCCTAGTAGGGGGCTGCTTACTCCAACGTTGGAGTAGGAGCGTGCCCTAGTAGGGGGCTGCTTACTCCAACGTTGGAGTAGGAGCGTGCCCTAGTAGGGGGCTGCTTACTCCCACGTTGGAGTAGAAGCGTGCCCTAGTAGGGGGCTGCTTACTCCAACGTTGGAGTAGGAGCGTGCCCTAGTAGGGGGCTGCTTACTCCAACGTTGGAGTAGGAGCGTGCCCTAGTAGGGGGCTGCTTACTTGAACGGTGGAGTGAAAGCGTTCCCTAGTAGGGGGCTGCTTACTCCAACGTTGGAGTAGAAGCGTGCCCTAGTAGGGGGCTGCTTACTCCAACGTTGGCGTAGGAGCGTGCCCTAGTAGGGGGCTGCTTACTCCAACGTTGGAGTAGGAGCGTGCCCTAGTAGGGGGCTGCTTACTCCAACGTTGGAGTAGGAGCGTGCCCTAGTAGGGGGCTGCTTACTCCACCGTTGGAGTAGGAGCGTGCCCTAGTAGGGGGCTGCTTACTCCAACGTTGGAGTAGGAGCGTGCCCTAGTAGGGGGCTGCTTACTCCAACGTTGGAGTAGGAGCGTGCCCTAGTAGGGGGCTGCTTACTCCAACGTTGGAGTAGGAGCGTGCCCTAGTAGGGGGCTGCTTACTCACCCCCCCAAGGAGGGTTCAAGTAATTTGAAGTGATGAACCCCCGAAGGAGAGTTTAAGTAAATTGATGTGATGAACCTATGAAGGAGGGTTTTAAGTAAATTGAAGTGATGAGCCCCCGAAGGAGGGTTTAAGTAAATGGCAGTGATGAGCCCCCGAAGGAGGGTTTAAGTAAATGGAAGTGATGAACCCAAACGATGACGAAGGAGGGTTGCTCTGGTTTAGGGTTTAGGATTTAGGGTTTAGGGTTAAGGGTTTATTGTTTAGGGTTTAGGGGTTTAGGGTTTTAGGGTTTTAAGGTTAGGGGTTTAGGGTTAAGGGTTCAGGGTTTAGGGTTTAGGGGTAAGGTTTGGTCAAGGGTGTATGGGTTAAGGATTAAGGCTTAAGGGTTAAGGGTTTAGGGTTAAGGGTTAAGGGTTAAGGTTTAAGGGTCTAGGGTTAAGGATTAAGGGTTTAGGGTTTAGGGTTTAGGGGTTAGGGGTGATGGGTTAGGTTTCGGTTTAGGGTTTAAAGGGTTTAGGGTTCAGCAGCAATCCTCGAGAGCATTTTAAAGTAGTGTTGTGTCAATGGTTAGATCACACCTTTTGGTTAAGTTAGGGTTTAGGGTTTAAGGCCTAGCTTCAGGCCAACAAACACCTTACAATTAAGTAAACAATGTATGTTGGAAGCTACAGAGTTCAGGGTTTTGGGTTTTTGGTTTGGGGTTTAAGGTAGTTTGTCGCCAAGCGAAACCGCGACCGTGATCGCCGATTCTGTGCGGGCCCGGGCTGGTTTTGGGTTTAGGGCTTAGGGCTCAGGGCTTAAGGTTTAAGCCTTAAGGTATAAGGTATAAGGGTTTAGGGTTTAAGGCTTAGGGCTGACTGAGGGTTTAAGGCTTAGGCTTAGGCTTTATTGCTTAAGGGTCTAAGGCTTAAGGTTTAGGGCTTCGGGTTTAGGGTTTACAGGCATTGGTTCACCACTGGTAAACAAATAAATCTCGAGGTTTTCGTGTATTTCAATCATGCAATAAACTCTTGAGGTTTGGGGACCCTTGAACCGGAAATTTGACCTGAGCCCAAAAGAGACACCTCCAGTACTAAAGTTTGTATTAAAAAATTCGATTTCGGGTCAAATCTGGTAGGATCCCCCTTTGGGTGGTGTTGTTGTTGGTGTTGGTTTAGGTTTAGGGTTTAGGGCTTAGGGTTTAAGGCTTAGGGATCTAGGCTTAGGGATGAGGGCTTGGGACTTGGGGCTGAGGGTTTAGGGCTTAGGGTTGAGTGCTTAGGGCTTTGAGGGCTTGGGGTTTGGTGGTTTTAGGGTTTAGGGGTTTAGGGTTTTAGGGTAGTTTCTCGTCAGGCGAAGCTACGACCGTGATCGCCGATTCTGTGCGGGCCCGAGCTGGTTTGGTGTTTAAGGCTTAAGGTTTATGATGGTAATATATCCAATGAAAACACAAGGTTTTTGAAGACAATCAGCTTATTCCCTAGAGACACCAATGAGTTCTATTAGGAATCCTAAGGTTTTACAGGGTGGGTTCGGGCTTAAGGCTTAAGGGCTTAAGGCTTCGGGCTTAAGGCTTAAGGCTCAGGGCTTAGTGTTTCGGGCTTGGGGCTAAGGTTCCGGGGCTTAGGGCTAAGGTTCCGGGGTTTGGGCTACTTAACTGCGACAACCTTGCCGGTAAGGTTTTTGTCTTGGCGAATGTGTTCCTTAGCACTAAACACTGAAACCTTAAACCTAAACATAACCTTAAGCCCTAACTGTAGTTTAGGGTTTAGGGTTTAAAAGGAATAGGAAACCAATAAAAACTCGATGTTTTTGCAGCTTTGATGCTTGTTGGTTGAAGGTTAGGGTTTAGGGTTTAAGGGCTCTAGCTTCAAGGCCAACAAACACCTTACAATTAAGTAAACAATGTATGTTGGAAGCTACAGAGTTCAGGGTTTTGGGTTTTTGGTTTGGGGTTTAGGGTAGTTTGTCGCCAAGCGAAACCGCGACCGTGATCGCCGATTCTGTGCGGGCGCGGGCTGGTTTTGGGTTTAGGGCTTAGGGCAAGGTTTAAGCC
Organism: Symbiodinium sp. CCMP2592; assembly: GCA_905221615.1. Classification (NCBI taxonomy): domain Eukaryota; class Dinophyceae; order Suessiales; family Symbiodiniaceae; genus Symbiodinium; species Symbiodinium sp. CCMP2592. The sequence continues at coordinate 2,766 of CAJNDT010004120.1, forward strand.
TTAAGGTATAAGGTATAAGGGTTTAGGGTTTAGGGCTTAGGGCTGACTGAGGGTTTAAGGCTTAGGCTTAAGCTTTATTGCTGTGTGTTCGCAGCATCCCATCTAGGCGTTTAAGGTTTAGGGTTTAGGGTTCAGCAGCTCCGGGTCGAGCAGTTTTAAAGTAGTGTTGTGTCTATGGTTTAAGAATAACACCCACCCACCCTCAGAATCCCATAACATTAAGAAAATAAAGGGTTTTTTTCATCCTTCGAAGCACCTACCTACAAACTTCGCTTCACACACGGGGTCTAGGACTATGATGTTATAGTTCAAACCCTAGGTCCTAAACCTAACTACTGGCATGGTTGAAAGCCAGCACGAGAGATGTGGTTGTTCGGTTCCGTCGACTTCTTTCAGACGCTTCCAGTTGCGTGTCGCTAAAACCATAATTTGTTATGGTGTCAACACAACCAAGCTGAAAGATTAAAAGTGCCGGAAGCTGCTGAACCCAAACCCTAAACCTCCACAATTCCATAAAGTTGTCTGGAATGAGCCTGTCCCCGAATTGGTTTTTGGGGCCTATTTCCCACGATTCGGTGGGATAAGGCCCAAACTCCGGACCAACCTTAATGGATTTCGTGGGATAAGGCCCAATTCCAGACCAACCTTAATGGAATTCGTGGGATAAGGCCCAAACTCCGGACCAACCTTAATGGATTTCGTGGGATAAGGCCCAAACTCCGGACCAACCTTAATGGATTTCGTGGGATAAGGCCCAATTCCAGACCAACCTCAATGGAATTCGTGGGATAAGGCCCAAACTCCGGACCAACCTTAATGGATTTCGTGGGATAAGGCCCAATTCCAGACCAACCTTAATGGAATTCGTGGGATAAGGCCCAAGTCTTGACCAACCTTAATGGATTTCGTGGGATAAGGCCCAAGTCTTGACCAACCTTAAGGGATTTCGTGGGATAAGGCCCAATTTCAAACCAACCTTAATGGAATTTCGTGGGATAAGGCCCAAGTCTTGACCAACCTTAATGGAATTCGTGGGATAAGGCCCAAACTCCGGACTTGGGCCTTATCCCACGAATTCCATTAAGGTTGGTCCGCAGTTTGGGCCTTATCCCACGAATTCCATTAAGGTTGGTCTGAAATTGGGCCTTATCCCACGAAATCCATTAAGGTTGGTCACGACTTGGGCCTGAGCGAAATCTGTGCGGTTTCTGTTTTGCTTTCTGGCTTGGAGATTCCTTTCGCTCTTGGGGAAGAGCTGGAAAGGCATCTCCAAGTCTCGACCTTCGAGATTCCTTTCGCTCTTGGGGAAGAGCTGGAATGGAATCTCGAAGCCTCGGCGCTCCGGACTCCCTTTTGCTCTTCCGGAAGAGCTAGAAGGAATCTCGAAGTCTCGACCTTGGAGATTCCTTGGAGCTCTTCCCCAAAAGCAAAAGGAATCTCGAAGGTCGAGGCACCGAGATTCCTTCGAGCTCTTCCAAAGAGCAAAACGAATTTCCAAGCCTCGACCTTCGAGATTCTTCTTTTTTGCTTTTGGAAGAGCTGGAAGGAATCTCGGTGCCTCGACCGTCGAGATTCCTTTTGCTTTTGGAAAAACTGGAAAAAATCTCGTTCTGGCAGGACGGGTAGGGCCTTGAGGTATCAGCTTCGTCGCCCTTCATGTTCAGGTACTTCACCGTCATATTGGCCAGACGTTTGTAGTACGCATTTTGCATCTGCATTTCTTCGTCCTATGCCTTTCTCTCACGTGCATCTTCCTCGGCTTAACGCTGCATCAGTATTTGTCATCAAGAGTGTTGACAGCTTGATCAAGCATTCAGATTGCCTTGAGCGGTAGCTGCTGCCGGTCATGAAGAATGTTCCAACAACCTCTGCATGCACAGGTGCTGCTCCGCCTTTTTCCGTCTACCAGCCCTGCCGACGATATGTTCTCGTTCCAACAGGTGCTCTACGCGTTCTTCTCAGCTGTCTTCCGCCTCAGCACAAACTGCACTGCACACATGCATGGCCCAGCATTGAGAGCAGACACAGCAGACAACACGGACGTCGAGGCTTCGGCCTTTGGAAACTCGTCGAGTTTGCTTGGGTCCTCATAATTCAATCAGAACAGCGACGCTGACTCAGCAAAATGTTCCGTTGAGCAGCGGTCCTCGGTCTAGACTCTTCGGATGAGAAACGTGGGAAAATTCGCTGCGTCCAGCAGGAACTGCCATTGTGAGATTCTCCGTGCTTCGCGGGCCAAGGAGTCCAGGCAGAAGATGTTGCCGTTCAGGAAGCGATAGGCGAGCCAGTGCGCATTGTTGCGGTTCTGCACGGCACCCACTGCCGACACTAGCATGTCCACGGAGGTCACGAATAGAAATTGTATAGTGTTCAGGTCCGAAGTTTTGAGCGGGTTTTGGGCGAATTTTGGGCGGGTTTTGAGCGAAATCTGTGCGGTTTCTGTTTTGCTTTCTGGCTTGGAGATTCCTTTCGCTCTTGGGGAAGAGCTGGAAAGGCATCTCCAAGTCTCGACCTTCGAGATTCCTTTCGCTCTTGGGGAAGAGCTGGAAAGGGATCTCGAAGCCTCGGCGCTCCGGACTCCCTTTTGCTCTTCCGGAAGAGCTAGAAGGAATCTCGAAGCCTCGACCTTGGAGATTCCTTGGAGCTCTTCCCCAAAAGCAAAAGGAATCTCGAAGGTCGAGGCACCGAGATTCCTTCGAGCTCTTCCAAAGAGCAAAACGAATTTCCAAGCCTCGACCTTCGAGATTCTTCTTTTTTGCTTTTGGAAGAGCTGGAAGGAATCTCGGTGCCTCGACCGTCGAGATTCCTTTTGCTTTTGGAAAAACTGGAAAAAATCTCGTTCTGGCAGGACGGGTAGGGCCTTGAGGTATCAGCTTCGTCGCCCTTCATGTTCAGGTGCTTCACCGTCATATTGGCCAGACGTTTGTAGTACGCATTTTGCATCTGCATTTCTTCGTCCTATGCCTTTCTCTCACGTGCATCTTCCTCGGCTTAACGCTGCATCAGTATTTGTCATCAAGAGTGTTGACAGCTTGAGCAAGCATTCAGATTGCCTTGAGCGGTAGCTGCTGCCGGTCATGAAGAATGTTCCAACAACCTCTGCATGCACAGGTGCTGCTCCGCCTTTTTCCGTCTACCAGCCCTGCCGACGATATGTTCTCGTTCCAACAGGTGCTCTACGCGTTCTTCTCAGCTGTCTTCCGCCTCAGCACAAACTGCACTGCACACATGCATGGCCCAGCATTGAGAGCAGACACAGCAGACAACACGGACGTCGAGGCTTCGGCCTTTGGAAACTCGTCGAGTTTGCTTGGGTCCTCATAATTCAATCAGAACAGCGACGCTGACTCAGCAAAATGTTCCGTTGAGCAGCGGTCCTCGGTCTAGACTCTTCGGATGAGAAACGTGGGAAAATTCGCTGCGTCCAGCAGGAACTGCCATTGTGAGATTCTCCGTGCTTCGCGGGCCAAGGAGTCCAGGCAGAAGATGTTGCCGTTCAGGAAGCGATAGGCGAGCCAGTGCGCATTGTTGCGGTTCTGCACGGCACCCACTGCCGACACTAGCATGTCCACGGAGGTCACGAGTCCAAGATCCATTTCCCATCGCACACGCCCGTACGCGGCCATCGCCTTGGACTGAAGCACTTGCGCTAATGCCTCCGATGAGTAGAAGCCGCCGGGTCCCCTGTGATCTGCCGCGGTCTCGCCTCGCTCGTAGCCGCCCTCCTGAAGCAAGATGTTCACGGCGTCATCCATGTCGGTGCGGGTAAAAATGGCTTCGCCCAGGGCGTTGTTCAAGGCGTGGATGCCGCAGAGAGCTTCCACCTGCCGCTCGAAATAAGGCGAGACACTTGCCGAGCAAGATGTCGCTTGGTCTGAGGGGAGCTGGTCGTCTGCGAGCTGGACGTGAGCCTTGTCGACATACCCAGGTTGCTCGTCATGCTGCCCTCTCGCGAAGACCACCCCTTCTTCATCTGCAACGACCACAATTGTGTTGCCGAAGATCGCCCGTACGTGCGGTGCCGTGACTATTAGGCTTTGACCGGGCTTGTACCGGACCGTCGTTGATTCTGTCCTGGAAGCTCCCGCGTGCTCCCGGTTCGCGGCCTCGGATCTCTCAACGTCGGTGCGCGCAAACTTGGCCAGTGGTGTGGACGGCAAAGACTCCCAGCTTGCCGGAGGTTGCTTGTCTGCGCTTGGTATGGCCACGGTCGTGGATGACGTCGTCCTTTGCGACGATGGTGGTGGCGGTGGCGCTGGTCTGCGTCCAGCGAGCTGGTCGTTGTTCCGCGGTAGCTTTGCTGGTGGGGCTTCTGCTTGGCGCTCGTCCGCTGGTCTTTTGTGGGTTCTGGTGCTGGCACCCAGAGTGCTGTCGGATCCGACTTCGTTTTGACCCTTGCTCTTGCCCTTGCTGTTGGTCTTGCTCTTGCCCTTGCGGTTACTTTTGCTTTTGCCCTTGCCTTTGGGTTTGACAGGGCAGTTTTGCTTGTGATGCTTGATGGCAGCTTCGGTGTTGGAAGCTTCTTGGCCGCAGTGGGGGCAGTGCCACACTTCTTCTCCTTCCTTTGCTCCGTCGTCTTGCCTCATCCCTGACCATTTTGGATCGCCCATCTTGGCCAGTTTGGCCTCGTAAAATTCCTTGCTCTCGGCTGGTTTGAAGAGCTGCTTCCACAGTTCTGTACCGTCCCGTCCGGCTTGCTGGACCCTCAGCTTCGTCAGCGCCCATTCTGCATTGGAGTTGAACCGCAAAGACTTCGGATTGAAGTAGTCCAGGGTGCATAGCACCTGCTGCGGACAGCGGCTCAAGGCCACGTAGGCTTGACCTTCCTGATTGCAGAAAGCGTCCAGGCGGGAATGGGCGCCGTCGCGCAGCGTGGCTGCCTGGCTTTTGTGAATGGTGATGGCTTTGGCCAGCACGAGCGGAAATTGAAGCCTTGACGCCTTGCCGCCATCCTTGTCCATGAAAGTGGCTGATCTGCGCGAAATCGCGACGGAGTCGGTCTCGCGTTCTGCTCGCCATCTGGCGCCTGCGTTCTGTTCGAAAGCGATCCAGATCATGTAGGCCTCTCCCGTGGTCTCGTCTGCATCGATCCGCTCCACGAAGCCACAGGCTCCGTTCACCAAGCCGTCTTGGACGTCGATGTTGAACCGGAGCATGACGCGAACGCCGACTGCGATTCGAAACAGGTCCTCCAGGCCGCCCGTGTCCGCCGGCTCTTCCCATGCCAGTCCCGGATCCAGCGGTGCTCCAGTCTTCACGTTGGTGTCCACCGCCGGGCATTCGTAAAGCTTCGCCCCTGTCGTCTTGATGTGGTCCTCGATGTAGTCGCGATTGCTGTCTGCGACTGCGCGGCGTGTGGGGTACAGAGACACCGCCTTGGGGGCCTTTCGTCTGTTGCCGTTCTTTTTCACGACCATGCCGTGCAGCTCCTGCACGTCCGCCTCCGTCCACTCTCCAACGCGGATGCGCGCCAGCAGTGCCGCCCACTTCGGATCTTTTGCCGCCCTCTGGTTGCCTTCGAGCTCGCAGAGCTGAAACAGTGTCCACAGGTGACTCGCGAAGGATGGCAGGCCCCCTGGCGGAGGCAATTGATACAGGTCCCCGGACAGAATGAGGTGCACGCCTCCGAATGGAACGTAGGGCAGCCCCCTGGCCAAACGAAGGTGTTGATCCAGGCGCTCCAACATGAAGGAGGAAATGAAGCTCATTTCGTCCACGAAGAGCACCGCAGCCTGACGCCATATCTGCTGAAGTGTGGCCAACTGTTGACCGCTAGGCAGAGGTAGGTCGCCCGCTTTGCCGTAGCTCTTGTTGACGACGGGCAACAAACAGCAGGAGTGCAGCGTGACGCCGTTGATGTTGTAGGCTGCGACCCCCGTGGGCGCTGCGATGATCACCCCGACCGCTGAGGAGCGGAGCATGTGAGCAGCCGCGCGGACCACCACGGACTTCCCGCAGCCCCCTGGCCCATGGAGGAGCATCTGCAGGCGCTCTGTCTTGTTGCTGTCCATCGTATTGGGCCCACTGAGGACGGACTTGATGATGTATTCCATGGCCCGCCGCTGGTGTTGCGTCTCGGCGGAAGGGTTCTCTGTTGTTGTCAGCATGTCGAAGGATTCCTGGCCGCCTTCGACGGGTGCGAAAGCATCTTCTTCTGCTCCTGTGGGGACGTGGTCGGGGGCTGCGAAGTTGATGTCATCGCCGTGCCTCTGGCGCAGCGCCTCGAGAACTTTCAGAGAGTCTTCGTAGTCGTCCTGGGCAGCCTTGCTGTTGGCCCATCCATCCCGGAGGTGAGCCGGATGGATCCTCGCCCTCATGTACATGGTGGCTTGGACGGCCTGCAACTTGCGCGCAGCGGTCACGGTCCCGTCCAATTGCGGAAAACATCTTGACCGGAGGAAGTCTGGGTGGCCCTCCACATCCTGGGCAAGCCGTCGAAAGGCTGATGCGTGGCTGCCGTTGTCCTCCTCCCTGAGCCAATCTCCTGGCTCCTTCCAAACGGAATACAGCAGCAGCCTGGAGTAGTAAAACGCTTCCGGCTCCAGATCAGGCCTGAAGTTGCGGTAGGCAACGATAGCAGGGCGTCTGCGTGGCTGCGGGAACTGCACGCCCACGAACTTGAAGGCCGCGCAGAAGTCCAGGAAGATCACGTCCTTGATCTGGCACGTTGCAGGCGTGCCCGCTTCCACGGGAATATCCACCTCCTGTTCGCCGAATTCCAATTGCAGTTGGCGGTACCACCACTGCGCCACGGGCAAGTAGCCTTCGCGTTCGATTTTGTTCTTGCGGTAGTCGCCGGGTTTTTTGAGGGCGGGAACTTCCTCGTAGGAGGGCACTGACAGAGTCCAAGTTTCGGGAGGCCCCACCTGGATCCATTCGTTGTCTCGAGAGAACTGCACGACCGGGAACCCGAGCAGCAGGTGGCAGGCTTCGAAGGTCGAGGTAGTTCTGCCTTGCAATGCTGCGTGCGCCGCCTTGTAGACCTGCTGGTTGTCCAATGCGACGCCCTGCTGGTTGCTCGAGGTCAGCTGGGCGACGATCTGCTCGACGCGGCGCTGCGCCTCGGTGTCCTGCTCGGACTTCAACGCGTAGCCCAGTATGTAGCGGCTGGCACTGGTCAGCTCGCAGATCACCTGCAGGTCCATGCTGGCACGCCACCGTCTCAGAATTTGGATGTTGTACTGACCGACCATGCCGTCTTCCTTCCTGCGCCTCGTCGCAAGACTGCTCTTCCAGCGGCTGTTGGCATACTTCTCTTGTGAGGTGCGCCGCCTCGTCCTGTGCATTTCGCAATGTGGGAAGCCGAAACGGCAGTTCCCGTTGGCTTTGATGCCGCAGTACGCGGAATGATGGTGGATCAGCAACTCGGCCAGCTGCGCATTCACCTCCTTTTCGCGCTCCGAAATCTTTGTGGATTGGCGCCAGCTGTACGGCCCCTTGGTGGTCACGTATTTGTCGCTCCAATCTTCTGCGCATGTCGGCACGAACTTCGCCATGACTTCTTCGTCTGACCAGTCCGGGTCTGCTGCTCCTTCCTCCTGGGCTTCACGTGCACTCCCCGGGAAGGTTGCTTCTTTCGCCTCGTCTGCATGGTTGGGCCACTCCACCACCCAGAGAAGGATGTGCGCGTGCGGGTAGCCTCTCTTTTGCCATTCGATTCGGATGATGTAATCCACGACCTTGAAGGGCGCGCGTTCCCTCCGAACTCCGCGGTGCCGGCCTTCAGCATCTCTTACTGGAGCTTGCGCAAAGTCAGTCTCCTCTCCGTCGGTGTTTCTCCCTGGCTCGTCCTGTTCGTCTGCGTCCCTCTCCAGAAGGGTCTCCGCGTCTCGATCGGCAGCCAGCCAGTACATCAGCTGAGTCACCTGGTGTTGAAATTGGCGTGCCACGATGGCAGGGTGTTGATTACAGAGCTGATTCGGTGACAGTCCGTCCCACGTCCACTTCTCGTCTGCTTGATACTGCCGCAGTATTTCGCTGGCGTGCTTTTCGATTTCCCCCGATGGGCTGTCGGGCCGCAGACGCAGGAGTCGAGCCGTGATGACTGCGATCAAGATGTCGGGCTGGCGAGCGTGGCAAGTGAGCGTCATGAAGAACTTTGGAACCCCCAGCTGTTCGTACATGTTGACTGCGACGCCCTTCTTGGCGTAGACGTATGAGCTGGTGCCGGGGATGTCCCTGAGGGCTGTGAACACCTGTCCTTTGCCGTCCTGGCACATGTTCCTTTCGCTCGAAGCTTTTGGTCCTCCGATCCTGACGTTGATGTTGCCGGACAAACGCTTCTTGATGTGCGTCTCCAGCAGCCACATGATGTAGGCCGCAGACTCCTCGAAGCGTGGGTCCAGCCCCAGGAGGCGTTTGCGGGCGTATTGGGAAAAGTTGTGGTACTTATTCTGCCACCCGCCGGTGCCCGTGGGAAACAGGTGCGGGAAGAACTTGACGTCCACGTCGTCGCTGAGAGCTGCGATGCCGCGAGCTTTGTGCAGGTCCTGGGCCTCTGCCTTGGGTGCCTTCAACTCCTTCGGAACCATGTAAGTCAGCTCAAGCTCTGTTTCGCTCTGCTCCTCCCCTTCCTCCTCTTTCTCCGTGTCTGACATGTTAGGATGCCTGCCTCCCAAGGCCGAGGAGTGTGAGCCACCGGACTCCTCCGTTTGGCGCCCTTGGGAGGCTTTCTGTTCATCCAGCATCGCGAGGATGTTAGTCATTCTCCGGAGGACCTCGTCCACCGCCGGATTGTCCTGATAGAGCCGGTGCTGGAGCTTAAGGTCCTGCAAAGCATCCAGTAAGTGGCCAAGACGAGCTGGCGAGGCGGTCATGCCCTGGACCCCTTCTACCAAGACGGTGCCGTCTTCTTCGAGCGTGGCTCCCTCCAGGACGTCGCAGATCAGGGGGTCGTCCATGAGCACCGCGTACATGCGACCCGACTGTGCGCTCGGGCCTCCTGCCGGGAGCTTCTCCAGCAGAACCTGCGAAAACCGGGCCATGGCAATCAGGTGTTGCTCGATCGGCTGCAAGTTTTGGAGTGCGTCCGGGATGGGCGACAGAACGGGCAAGCTGAAATGGGTTTTGTTGGCCTTCTCGCGACAGTTTCTGCAAAGCATCTCGCCGGTATTTTTGGCAGGCCTGCACTGTCTCCCCGGGACCAGTGTTCGGCATTTCTGGCACACTTTTGACAACCCGAATCTGCTCCAGCCGCGGGTAAAGGCGAGGTATTGTGCCTGCACTTGTTCTGGTGTCAGCATGTCTTCGCCAGGGAAGGGGTAGCCTCGTTGCTGGGCTTCGGTGGCGAGAGGCTTTGGTCCGCGGCTGCCAAGACCCTCCTCCTCTCTCTGGGTCTGCAGTTCGCGCCTCTGTGCCCGAGTGCTGTCCTCTTCGGGCTTGGGGCCGCGGCTGCTAAGACCCTCCTCCTCTCTCTGGGCCTGCAGTTCGCGCCTCTGTGCCCGAGTGCTGTCCTCTTCGGGCTTGCGGCCGCGGCTGCCAAGACCCTCCTCCTCTCTCTGGGCCTGCAGTTCCCGCCTCTGTGCCCGAGTGCTGTCCTCTTCGGGCTTGGGGCCGCGGCTGCTAAGACCCTCCTCCGCTCTCTGGGCCTGCAGTTCGCGCCTCTGTGCCCGAGTGCTGTCCTCTTCGGGCTTGCGGCCGAGGCTTTTTAGGCCCTCCTCTGCTCGCTTCGCCTGCAGCTCGCGTCTCTGTGCCCGGTAACTTATTGCTGCTGCAGGCAGGGGTCCGCGACTCCCGCCACCATGCATGTTTCGTTCCCTTCGTTTCGCGTTCCGCTCGGCTTCATGTTCTTCCTTCTCTGCTTGCCGGCACTGGGGATTGCTGCACCAGCCCCGACCACGGCCGTTGCGCGTGCCTGTGCCACATCGCTCGCAGGGCGCCATGATGCTGCACGTCTACGGCCGAATCTGTCTAGCTAATCCTACTGTCCAACAGACTGATCTCGTAGCTGCAGGGGAAAGCAGTCGAAGTGGCAAAGATAAGACGGCTTCTGGGCACTGTGCGACGTGTACATTGTACATCCTGGCATGCGAGCACGATGATCCGTCTGACCTTTTTTACTCGCACTGCTGCTGTTGCCTTATTGGTGAAACGAAACACAAGCGCCCGAGAAAGACAGAACAGATTCGAGTGTCATGGTCGGCAACACATCGAATTCAATATGGACAGCTACCCTGTGGTCATTGATACAGATTCCTGAGCAGCTTAATCACCGAGTTCAACAGGCAGTGGCAGGAATGCTGACTTCATGAGCTGTGCCACCATGGTCTCTGTCGCGCAAGTGGCAAATGCCTTCATCTTTTTTGCTTCTGCTGCTGTGGCTGCCAGCCGCGATGCTCCGTCACGGCCGGTGCACGGCATAGGTTGATTGAGTGAAACAAAAGACTCTTTTCTAGCTCTGCGCTGTCAGCATGTCCCACATGTCATGGGAAAGGACCACGGTGACCAGTTGCCCGTCTAACGCCGTGCACACTGCTTGGTTGCGGCTCCGCAGACGGCCTTGGGCTGCAGCTGCTAGGGCAGCGGATGTAGCAAGCTCTTTCATTTCCGGGTTTGACATGCCGGTGATTCGCAGCAGCTCCCCACCGGCCACCGTGGTGAACACTGCGTCAACAGCATTTTGCGGGACAGGCGTCAAGCTGCAGGTGACGACCAAGGGTGAGGGCACTTCACGGACGTAGACCTCGCCGGCGGGATAACTGATCCAAGCATCATGGTCCAGCTCTTCAGCTTCGAACACAGCAACCTGGGCATCTGCTGGATGCCATCGGACGAATCGGCACTGCAGCCTCTCCACGGGATCGGTGGAAAAGAAGAGCAGATGCCATCGAGGAGCTGCTTCAGTGGTAAAGGCCGCGCCGTCCGAGTCAATCAATGACCACGAGCCAGGACCGCCTTCCAAACACCGGCTCCACTCCAGACGGCGGCCGTCCATCTTGTGGGTGCTCTGAAGGAAAGGAAATGCAAACTTTGAAGCTGCAAGATACTGCTGCGGAACACGATGCAATGCTCAAGCAGCATCTGCAAGACTGGAAGCTACATGCTTCGACCTCCACACCTAGAAATACTCGTGAACGATGCTCGGGCCGAGCGTGTTTTCACACCTGCGGTTGTTGCCTTCCTTGTGAAACATCCCCAGCTGTATTTCGGCTGAAATACGGTATGTCTCTACCTGGAACAAAGAGGGAGCTTGCCAAATGGATTTCCTTCATAAAATGGACGGGAATAAAGATTGCCAGGTGGTTCGCGGGCTCCCAAGCCGGTTTCCTTCATAAACTGGACGGTGGTGAGGATTGTCAAGTGATTCGCAAGCTCTCCAAGCCGATTTCCTTCGTAAAATGGACGAGGATACAGATTGTCAGGTGGTGGGCGGGCTTTTCAACTGGACTCCGGAGGTCCTCGCGTAGTTGTACCTTGGCATTGGAAGGGAATCAACGTAAAAATAAAGCAAATATGGCCTTGTCTAGTTGCTGTCAAGATGCGACCAAAGCTGTACCTTGGCTGCGGACATGTACATGAAGTCTGATTGCAGCCAAATTGCATTCCAAGGTGGTATACCTTGGCTGTGACGTGATGAATCAATGCATGTGCGGGAAAGTATGATGGTATGATGAAGCGTGAAGGTCTTTGAAGGCACCCCTTACCAGTGATATAGGAGGCTCATCTTGCATCTGCAGGGGCTCTCATCGCGGATGTATCTTCCTTAGGTCTTGGCTGGCAGCTTGGTTTGGAGCGGACCTGACGTACGACATGGAAGGGAAACTGCGAGCTTGCATGCGTGCAATTGCAGCTTAGTGGCCGTTTCTCATTGCCGTCCCTCTGGTAGTGCCTCGGCAGCGGCACAAAAAGGGCGGGATGCCAAGCTGACGTGGACATGTACGTGTCTGATTGCAGCCAAGTTGCATTCCAAGGTGGCATACCTTGGCTGGGACGTGCTGAATGAAAGCGTGTGTGTGAAAATATGATGGTATGATGAAGTGTGAAGGTCTTTGAAGGCACCCCCCAGCATACTTAGCCTGGGATGGCCCAAGAGGTTTTCCTTCTAACGCCCCAATAAGCGAAACAATTCTGCAAGAGGTTTTTTCGTCTAACGCCCCAATAAGCGAAACAATTCTGCAAGAGGTTTTCATTCCTGAAGCCCCAATAAGCGAAACAATTCTGCCAGAGAATTTGGTTCCTAACGCCCCAATAAGCGAAACAATTCTGCCAGAGAATTTGGTTCCTAACGCCCCAATAAGCGAAGCAATTCTGCAAAAATTTTTCCTTCCTAACGCCCCAATAAGCGAAACAATTCTGCAAGAGGTTTTCCTTCCTAACGCCCCAATAAGCGAAACAATTCTCCAAGAGGTTTTCATTCCCAAAGCCCCAATAAGCGAGGCAATTCTGCCAGACTAACCCTTGAAAACTCCCTGAAAGGCTTGTGCGGACTCGAGGTTTGCGTCTAGATTCTAGATGCAGTCTGGAGGCGGCTCTCGCCTCATCTGACCGCGCCTTGGCTTCGGCAGGGAAATTGATGCAAGCATGACGCAAGCATGACGCAAGCACGCTCTAGACGTGGACATGTTTGATTGCAGCCGAGTTGCGACCACCAGAGCAATGCCTGGGCGAGCACATGTTGAGTTAACATATATGTTGATGATGGCCGTGGACATGCACGTGTTTAATTGCAGCCGAGTCGCTTGCACCAAAAATCAGTCCTTGGCTTGGACATGTTCAGTGAATGCATGCGTGGGAAGTATGAGAGTGTGAAGGTCTTCGAAGGCACCCCCCAGCGTACTTAGTACTGGGATGGCCTTATTTTAGGCGCCTTATAAGAGAATGTCCCGCAGCACACGCTCCCTGCTTCCCCGATGTTTCTGGTCGGATTGAAACATCCTTCGCCCATATGTGTTCACCGATTGGAGATAGATCGGATCCCCGGTAGTAACGCGCACCCGCGAGCGAGTACACGCGTTCCCGTTGACAGGCTCAATGGGAAGCCCCCTTGGCCCTTGGCACTGAGGAAAACAAACCGATCCTCGCGCAAAGCGCGTCCGTGGCACACATCCCAAAAGTATGCCCGCGGCCTACTTTTGGAATGCTCAAGGAAGGCACCTCGGCTCTTTTTAGGTATTTGGAGGCCGCTTCGCTAGTGAACTGGCGCGTACAGCAGTCGCTGTAGTTCAACGCCATTACTAGCTTCCAAAAGACAGTTAGCATGCTCCCTTGCGGTGCGAACGGAGGGTCCAAAAGCGCATTGTGTGTACGCGCGCGGGTCGGGGAAATCCTGGTCCCCGGGCGGTCGTAGATTGACGGTGGGTGTCAATTTTGCCCGGCTTCAAGACTGCTTAAAGCCCTTTGAAATAACTTCGGAAGCCACTTAGAACGTTTTAAAACCACTCTGAGCCTTTAAAAACCTCTCAAAACCTGCAAAAACTTGCAACCAGGCCACCCACAACGCCAAAGTGACAATCTCCAGGCCCCAAAGTGACAATCTCCAGGCCCCAAAGTGACAATCGCCAGGCCCCAGGTGACAATCTCCAGGCCCCAAAGTGACAATCGCCAGGCCCCAAGTGACAATCTCCAGGCCCCAAAGTGACAATCGCCAGGCCCCAGGTGACAATCTCCAGGCCCCAATGTGACAATCGCCAGGCCCCGAGTGACAATCTCCAGGCCCCAAAGGGGTGGCAATCTTAGGGGGTCTAGATTGTCAGAAGGCGGCAATCGTAGGGGGGTACAGATTGCCAACAGGTGGCAATCACAGGGGATCTAGATTGTCAGCAGGTGGCAATCTTAGGGGGGTACAGATTGCCAACAGGTGGCAATCTTAAGGGGGTACAGATTGCCAACAAGTGGCAATCACAGGGGATCTAGATTGTCAGCAGGTGGCAATCTTAGGGGGGTACAGATTGCCAACAGGTGGCAATCTTAAGGGGGTACAGATTGCCAATAGGTGGCAATCGTGGTGGGGGGTTGGTGGAAAGGGGGCGGATGGCTGTCACACTCCCTTGCTGGCCGGTTGCCCCTTTGGATTGTCAGCAGGTGGCAATCTTAAGGGGGTATAGATTGCCACTAGGTGGCAATCGTGGTGGGGGTTGGTGGAAAGGGGGCGGATGGCTGTCACACTCCCTTGCTGGCCGGTTGCCCCTTTTGATTGTCAGCAGGTGGCAATCTTCAGGGCTTCAGATTGTCAGCTGGTGGCAATCTGGGTGGAGCTTGGTGGAAAGGGGGCGGATGGCTGTCACACTCCCTTGCTGGCCGTTTGCCCCTTTGGATTGTCAGTAGCTCTGGACCCTCCCGGCGGATGGCTGTCACACTCCCTGGCCAGATTGACAGCAGGTGTCAATCGTGAGAGGTCCGGTGGGGGAAGGGGCCGGTTGTTGGCTTCTTGTTTCAAGGATGTTGAGCACGACAACCAGGACTAACAAAATGGTTTTTTTTCTCTGCACTGGTTCTTGGCTTCTTGTTTTAAGGATGTTGAGCACGACAACGAGGACTAACAAAATGGGGCTTTTTTTCTGCACTGGTTCTTGGCTTCTTGTTTTAAGAATGTTGAGCACGACAACTAGGACTAACACAATGGGGCTTTTTTTCTGCACTGGTTCTTGACTTCTTGTTTCAAGGATGTTGAGCACAACAACAAGGCTTAACAAAATGGGGTGTTTTTTATCTGCCTGGAGGCGGCTCTCGCCTCATGTGACGGCGCTGGTTGTACCTTGGCATTGGCCGGGAAATCGACGCAAGCATGTTGCAAGCATGACTCAAACACGCTTTGGACATGGACATGTTTGTTTGCAGCCGAGTTGCATCCCAAAGCCGTACCTTGACGGGCACATGTTGAGTGAACGAATATGTTGATCATGGGGAGTGTGAAGGTCTTTGAAGGCGCCCCCCGGATAGATGATTCATGATGAATCCGGGATAGCCTTGTTTCAGAATCCCTTGTCAGAGAGTGTCCCTCAGCACACGCTCCTACTTCCGTAGCCCGTGTCGGATAAGAATGACAGAGGGGCTTCACCTGTAAGTGGTATCGCCAATCTCGGATTGATTGGACAGCCAGGTAGTAACGTGCCCCGCACGCGTTCCCATTAACAGGTTGGACGGAAGATCCCGGCCCTTGGCACTGAGGAACGAATCCTCGCGCAAAGCGCGGCCAGGGCACGCACCCCCCCAAAAGTGTGGCCGCAGCCTTTCGGAAGGAATGCTCGGGAAGGCATTCTCGGCCTTTTTAGGTATCTGGAGGGCGTTTCGCTAGTCAATTGGCGCGTACAGCAGTCGCTGTAGTTCAACGCCATTACTAGCTTCCAGAAAGACACCAAGCATGCCCCCTTGGGGTGCGAACGGAGGGTCCAGAAACGCACTGCGTGTACGGTTCGGGTTTGTGTTTTTGCTGCTTGGCTGCCGCTTGCCAGGCCTAATGGATTGCCGGCAGGTGGCAATCCTAAGGGGTGTAGATTGTCAGAAGGTGGCAATCCTGGGTGGGAGGG
>CAJNDT010004121.1:0-18212 GCA_905221615.1 Symbiodinium sp. CCMP2592
CAACATCAAGCTTCTGCTACACAACTTCCGGGCTGAGCCAAGGTTCTCTGCTTTCTGCACACACATTTGTGTTCTCACAGCAGCAACTCAGCTTTTCAATAAAACTTGACTTCAAGTTTCTGGTACACAACTTCCGAGCTGAGCCAGGGTTCTTTGCTTTCTGCACACACCTGTGTGTTTTCACAGCAGCAGCTCAAACTTGTTAAAGAAACACAAGAAAAACGAAAAGAACTCAACATCAAGCTTCTGCTACACAACTTCCGGGCTGAGCCAGGGTTCCCTGCTTTCTGCACACACATGTATGTTCCCACAGCTGCAACTCAGCTTTTCAATAAAAACAGACTTCAAGCTTCTGCTACACAACTTCCGAGCTAAGCCAGGGTCCTCTGCTTTCAATAAAACTTGACTTCAAGTTTCTGCTACACAACTTCCGAGCTGAGCCAGGGTTCTTTGCTTTCTGCACACACATGTGTGTTTTCACAACCCTAAGCTGAGCCAGGGCTCCGTGCTTTCTGCACACACATGTATGTTCTCACAGCAGCAACTCAGCTTTTCAACAACACTTGACTTCAAGCTTCTGCTACACAACTTCTCTGCTTTCTGCACACACATGCGTGTTCTCACAGCAGCAACTCAGCTTTTCAATAAAACTTGACTTCAAGTTTCTGCTACACAACTTCCGAGCTGAGCCAGGGTTTTTTGCTTTCTGCACACACATGTGTGTTTTCACAGCAGCAGCTCAAACTTGTTAAAGAAAAACAAGAAAAACGAAAAGAACTCAACATCAAGCTTCTGCTACACAACTTCCGAGCTGAGCCAGGGTTCTCTGCTTTCTGCACACACATGTGTGTTCTCACAGCAGCAACTCAGCTTTTCAATAAAACTTGACTTCAAGTTTCTGGTACACAACTTCCGAGCTGAGCCAGGGTTCTTTGCTTTCTGCACACACATGTGTGTTTTCACAGCAGCAGATCAAACTTGTTAAAGAAAAACGAAAAGAACTCAACATCAAGCTTCTGCTACACAACTTCCGAGCTGAGCCAGGGTTCTCTGCTTCCTGCACACACATGCATGTTCTCACAGCTGCAACTCAGCTTTTCGATAGAACTTGACTTCAAGCTTCTGCTACACAACGTCCGAGCTAAGCCAGGGTTCTCTGCTTTCTGCACAATATGTGTGTTCTCACAGCAGCAACTCAGCTTTTCAATAAAACTTGACTTCAAGTTTCTGCTACACAACTTCCGAACTGAGCCAGGGTTCTTTGCTTTCTGCACACACATGTGTGTTTTCACAGTCCTAAGCTGAGCCAGGGCTCTCTGCTGTCTGCACACACATGTATGTTCCCACAGCAGCAACTCAGCTTTTCAATAAAACTTGACTTCCAGCTTCTGCTACACAACTTCTCTGCTCTCTGCACACACATGTATGTTCTCACAGCAGCAACTCGGCTTTTCAATAAAACTTGACTTCAAGTTTCTGCTACACAACTTCCGAGCTGAGCCAGGGTTCTTTGCTTTCTGCACACACATGTGTGTTTTCACAGCAGCAGCTCACACTTGTTAAAGAAAAACAAGAAAAACGAAAAGAACTCAACATCAAGCTTCTGCTACACAACTTCCGAGCTGAGCCAGGGTTCTCTGCTTTCTGCACACACATTTGTGTTCTCACAGCTGCAACTCAGCTTTTCAATAAAACTTGACTTCAAGATTCTGCTACACAACTTCCGAGCTGAGCCAGGGTTCTTTGCTTTCTGCACACACATGTGTGTTTTCACAGCAGCAGCTCATACTTGTCAAAGAAACACAAGAAAATCGAAAAGAACTCAACATCAAGCTTCTGCTACACAACTTCCGGGCTGAGCCAGGGTTCTCTGCTTTCTGCACACACATGTATGTTCTCACAGCTGCAACTCAGCTTTTCAATAAAACTTGACTTCAAGCTTCTGCTACACAACTTCCGAGCTAAGCCAGGGTTCTCTGCTTTCTGCACACACATGTGTGTTTTCACAACCCTAAGCTGAGCCAGGGCTCTCTGCTCTGCACACACATGTATGTTCTCACAGCAGCAACTCGGCTTCTCAATAAAACTTGACTTCAAGCTTCTGCTACACAACTTCTCTGCTGTCTGCACACACATGTATGTTCTCACAGCAGCAACTCGGCTTTTCAATAAAACTTGACTTCAAGCTTCTGCTACACAACTTCTCTGCTTTCTGCACACACATGTATGTTCTCACATCAGCAACTCGGCTATTGAAAATTTGACTTGACTTCAAGCTTCTGCTACACAACTCCTCTGCTTTCTGCACACACATGTGTGTTCTCACAGCAGCAACTCAGCTTTTCAATAAAACTTGACTTCAAGTTTCTGGTACACAACTTCCGAGCTGAGCCAGGGTTTTTTGCTTTCTGCACACACATGTGTGTTTTCACAGCAGCAGCTCAAACTTGTTAAAGAAAAACAAGAAAAACGAAAAGAACTCAACATCAAGCTTCTGCTACACAACTTCCGAGCTGAGCCAGGGTTCTCTGCTTTCTGCACACACATTTGTGTTTTCACAGCAGCAACTCAGCTTTTCAATAAAACTTGACTTCAAGTTTCTGCTACACAACTTCCGAGCTGAGCCAGGGTTCTTTGCTTTCTGCACACACTTGTGTGTTTTCACAGCAGCAGCTCAAACTTGTTAAAACGAAAAGAACTCAACATCAAGCTTCTGCCACACAGCTTCCGAGCTCAGCCAGGGTTCTCTGCTGTCTGCACAAACATTTGTGTTCTCACAGCAGCAACTCAGCTTTTCAATAAAACTTGACTTCAAGTTTCTGCTACACAACTTCCGAGCTGAGCCAGGGTTCTTTGCTTTCTGCACACACATGTGTGTTCTCACAACCCTAAGCTGAGCCAGGGCTCTCTGCTTTCTGCACACACATGTATGTTCTCACAGCAGCAACTCAGCTTTTCAATAAAACTTGACTTCAAGCTTCTGCTACACAATTTCTCTGCTTTCTGCACACACATGTATGTTCTCACAGCAGCAACTCAACTTTTCAATAAAACTTGACTTCAAGTTTCTGCTACACAACTTCCGAGCTGAGCCAGGGTTCTTTGCTTTCTGCACACACATGTGTGTTTTCACAGCAGCAGCTCAAACTTGTTAGAGAAAAACAAGAAAAACGAAAAGAACTCAACATCAAGCTCCTGCTACACAGCTTCCGAGCTGAGCCAGGGTTCTCTGCTTTCTGCACACTCATGTATGTTCTCACAGCTGCAACTCAGCCTTTCAATAAAACTTGACTTCAAGCTTCTGCTACACAACTTCCGTGCTAAGCCAGGGTTCTCTGCTTTCTGCACACACATGTGTGTTCTCACAGCAGCAAGTCAGCTTTTCAATAAAACTTGACTTCAAGTTTCTGCTACACAACTTCCGAGCTGAGCCAAGGTTCTTTGCTTTCTGCACACACATGTGTGTTTTCACAACCCTAAGCTGGACCAGGGCTCTCTGCTTTCTGCACACACATGTATGTTCTCACAGCAGCAACTCAGCTTTTCAATAAAACTTGACTTCAAGTTTCTGCTACACAACTTCCGAAATGAGCCAGGGTTCTCTGCTTTCTGCACACACATGTATGTTCTCACAGCTGCAACTCAGCTTTTCAATAAAACTTGACTTCAAGCTTCTGCTACACAACTTCCGAGCTAAGCCAGGGTTCTCTGCTTTCTGCACACACATGTGTGTTTTCACAACCCTAAGCTGAGCCAGTGCTCTCTGCTCTGCACACACATGTATGTTCTCACAGCAGCAACTCGGCTTCTCAATAAAACTTGACTTCAAGCTTCTGCTACACAACTTCCCTGCTGTCTGCACACACATGTATGTTCTCACAGCAGCAACTCGGCTTTTCAATAAAACTTGATTTCAAGCTTCTGCTACACAACTTCTCTGCTTTCTGCACACACATGTATGTTCTCACAGCAGCAACTCGGCTATTGAAAATTTGACTTGACTTCAAGCTTCTGCTACATAACTTCTCTGCTTTCTGCACACACATGTGTGTTCTCACAGCAGCAACTCAGCTTTTCAATAAAACTTGACTTCAAGTTTCTGCTACACAACTTCCGAGCTGAGCCAGGGTTCTCTGCTTTCTGCACACACATGTGTGTTTTCACAGCAGCAGCTCAAACTTGTTAAAGAAGAACAAGAACAACGAAAAGAACTCAACTTCAAGCTTCTGCTACACAACTTCCGAGCTGAGCCAGGGTTCTCTGCTTTCTGCACACACATTTGTGTTCTCACAGCCGCAACTCAGCTTATCAATAAAACTTGACGTCAAGCTTCTGCTACACAACTTCCGAGCTGAGCCAGGGTTCTCTGCTTTCTGCACACACATGTGTGTTTTCACAACCCCAAGCTGAGCCAGGGCTCTCTGCTCTGCACACACATGTATGTTCTCACAGCAGCAACTCAGCTTTTCAATAAAACTTGACTTCAAGCTTCTGCTACACAACTTCCGAACTGAGCCAGGGTTCTTTGCTTTCTGCACACACATGTGTGTTTTCACAGCAGCAGCTCAAACTTGTTAAAGAAAAACAAGTAAAACGAAAAGAACTCAACATCAAGCTTCTGCTACACAACTTCCGAGCTGAGCCAGGGTTCTCTGCTTTCTGCACACACATTGGTGTTCTCACAGCAGCAACTCAGCTTTTCAATAAAACTTGACTTCAAGTTTCTGCTACACAACTTCCGAGCTGAGCCAGGGTTCTTTGCTTTCTGCACACACATTTGTGTTTTCACAGCAGCAGCTCAAAATTGTTAATGAAAAACAAGAAAAAGGTAAAGAACTCGACATCAAGCTTCTGCTACACAACTTCCGAGCTGAGCCAGGGTTCTTTGCTTTCTGCACACACATGTATGTTGTCACAGCTGCAACTCAGCTTTTCAATAAAACTTGACTTCAAGCTTCTGCTACACAACTTCCGAGCTAAGCCAGGGTTCTCTGCTTTCTGCACACACATGTGTGTTCTCACAGCAGCAACTCAGCTTTTCAATAAAACTTGACTTCAAGTTTCTGCTACACAACTTCCGAGCTGAGCCAGGGTTCTCTTGCTTTCTGCACACACATGTTGTTTTCGCAACCCTAAGCTGAGCCAGGGCTCCCTGCTTTCTGCACACACATGTATGTTCTCACAGCAGCAACTCAGCTTTTCAATAAAACTTGAACTCAAGTTTCTGCTACACAACTCTCTGCTTTCTGCACACACATGTGGTTCTCACAGCAGCAACTCAGCTTTTCAATAAAACTTGACGTCAAGTTTCTGCTACACAACTTCCGAGCTGAGCCAGGGTTTTTTGCTTTCTGCACACACATGTGTGTTTTCACAACCCTAAGCTGAGCCAGGGCTCCCTGCTTTCTGCACACACATGTATGTTCTCACAGCAGCAACTCAACTTTTCAATAACACTTGACTTCAAGCTTCTGCTGCACAACTTCCGAGCTGAGCCAAGGTTCTCTGCTTTCTGCACACACATGTATGTTCTCACAGGTGCAACTCAGCTTTTCAATAAAACTTGACTTCAAGCTTCTGCTACACAACTTCCGAGCTAAGCCAGGGTTCTCTGCTTTCTGCACACACATGTGTGTTTTCACAGCAGCAGCTCAAACTTGTTAAAGAAAAACGAAAAGAACTCAACATCAAGCTTCTGCTACACAACTTCCGGGCTGAGCCAAGGTTCTCTGCTTTCTGCACACACATTTGTGTTCTCACAGCAGCAACTCAGCTTTTCAATAAAACTTGACTTCAAGTTTCTGGTACACAACTTCCGAGCTGAGCCAGGGTTCTTTGCTTTCTGCACACACCTGTGTGTTTTCACAGCAGCAGCTCAAACTTGTTAAAGAAACACAAGAAAAACGAAAAGAACTCAACATCAAGCTTCTGCTACACAACTTCCGGGCTGAGCCAGGGTTCCCTGCTTTCTGCACACACATGTATGTTCCCACAGCTGCAACTCAGCTTTTCAATAAAAACGGACTTCAAGCTTCTGCTACACAACTTCCGAGCTAAGCCAGGGTCCTCTGCTTTCAATAAAACTTGACTTCAAGTTTCTGCTACACAACTTCCGAGCTGAGCCAGGGTTCTTTGCTTTCTGCACACACATGTGTGTTTTCGCAACCCTAAGCTGAGCCAGGGCTCCCTGCTTTCTGCACACACATGTATGTTCTCACAGCAGCAACTCAGCTTTTCAATAAAACTTGAACTCAAGTTTCTGCTACACAACTTCTCTGCTTTCTGCACACACATGTGTGTTCTCACAGCAGCAACTCAGCTTTTCAATAAAACTTGACTTCAAGTTTCTGCTACACAACTTCCGAGCTGAGCCAGGGTTTTTTGCTTTCTGCACACACATGTGTGTTTTCACAGCAGCAGCTCAAACTTGTTAAAGAAAAACAAGAAAAACGAAAAGAACTCAACATCAAGCTTCTGCTGCACAACTTCCGAGCTGAGCCAAGGTTCCCTGCTTTCTGCACACACATGTGTGTTCTCACAGCAGCAACTCAGCTTTTCAATAAAACTTGACTTCAAGTTTCTGGTACACAACTTCAGAGCTGAGCCAGGGTTCTTGGAAGAAAAACGACAAGAACTAAACTACCAAGCTTCTGCTACACAACTTCCGAGCTGAGCCAGGGTTCTCTGCTTTCTGCACACACATGTATGTTCTCACAGCTGCAACTCAGCTTTTCAATAAAACTTGACTTCAAGCTTCTGCTACACAACTTCCGAGCTAAGCCAGGGTTCTCTGCTTTCTGCACACACATGTGTGTTCTCACAGCAGCAACTCAGCTTTTCAATAAAACTTGACTTCAAGTTTCTGCTACACAACTTCCGAGCTGAGCCAGGGTTCTTTGCTTTTTGCACATACATGTGTGTTTTCACAGCAGCAGCTCAAACTTGTTAAAGAAAAACGAAAAGAACTCAACATCAAGCTTCTGATACACAACTTCCGAGCTGAGCCAGGGTTCTCTGCTTTCTGCACACACATGTATGTTCTCACAGCAGCAACTCAGCTTTTCAATAAAACTTGACTTCAAGTTTCTGCTACACAACTTCCGAGCTGATCCAGGGTTCTTTGCTTTCTGCACACACATGTGTGTTCTCACAACCCTAAGCTGAGCCAGGGCTCTCCGCTTTCTGCACACACATGTATGTTCTCACAGCTGCAACTCAGCTTTTCAGTATAACTTGACTTCAAGCTTCTGCTACACAACTTCCGAGCTAAGCCAGGGTTCTCTGCTTTCTGCACAACATGTGTGTTCTCACAGCAGCAACTCAGCTTTTCAATAAAACTTGACTTCAAGTTTCTGCTACACAACTTCCGAACTGAGCCAGGGTTCTTTGCTTTCTGCACACACATGTGTGTTTTCACAGCCCTAAGCTGAGCCAGGGCTCTCTGCTTTCTGCACACACATGTATGTTCCCACAGCAGCAACTCAGCTTTTCAATAAAACTTGACTTCAAGTTTCTGCTACACAACTTGCGAGCTGAGCCAAGGTTTTTTGCTTTCTGCACACACATGTGTGTTTTCACAGCAGCAGCTCAAACTTGTTAAAGAAAAACAAAAAGAACTCAACATCAAGCTTCTGCTACACAACTTCCGAGCTGAGCCAGGGTTCTCTGCTTTCTGCTTACATATTTGTGTTCTCACAGCAGCAACTCAGCTTTTCAATAAAACTTGACTTCAAGATTCTGCTGCACAACTTCCGAGCTGAGCCAGGGTTCTTTGCTTTCTGCACACACATGTGTGTTTTCACAGCAGCAGCTCAAACTTGTTAAAAAAACCAAGAAAAACGAAAAGAACTCAACATCAAGCTTCTGCTACACAACTTCCGGGCTGAGCCAGGGTTCTCTGCTTTCTGCACACACATGTATGTTCTCACAGCTGCAACTCAGCTTTTCAATAAAACTTGACTTCAAGCTTGTGCTACACAACTTCCGAGCTAAGCCAGGGTTCTCTGCTTTCTGCACACACATGTGTGTTTTCACAACCCTAAGCTGAGCCAGGGCTCTCTGCTCTGCACACACATGTATGTTCTCACAGCAGCAACTCGGCTTGTCAATAAAACTTGACTTCAAGCTTCTGCTACACAACTTCTCTGCTGTCTGCACACACATGTATGTTCTCACAGCAGCAACTCGGCTTTTCAATAAAACTCGACTTCAAGCTTCTGCTACACAACTTCCCTGCTTTCTGCACACACATGTATGTTCTCACAGCAGCAACTCGGCTATTGAAAATTTGACTTGACTTCAAGCTTCTGCTACACAACTCCTCTGCTTTCTGCACACACATTTGTGTTCTCACAGCAGCAACTCAGCTTTTCAATAAAACTTGACTTCAAGTTTCTGCTACACAACTTCCGAGCTGAGCCAGGGTTTTTTGCTTTCTGCACACACATGTGTGTTTTCACAGCAGCAGCTCAAACTTGTTAAAGAAAAACAGGAAAAACGAAAAGAACTCAACATCAAGCTTCTGCTACACAACTTCCGAGCTGAGCCAAGGTTCTCTGCTTTCTGCACACACATTTGTGTTTTCACAGCAGCAACTCAGCTTTTCAATAAAACTTGACTTCAAGTTTCTGCTACACAACTTCCGAGCTGAGCCAGGGTTCTTTGCTTTCTGCACACACTTGTGTGTTTTCACAGCAGCAGCTCAAACTTGTTAAAACGAAAAGAACTCAACATCAAGCTTCTGCTACACAGCTTCCGAGCTCAGCCAGGGTTCTCTGCTGTCTGCACACACATGTATGTTCTCACAGCAGCAACTCAGCTTTTCAATAAAACTTGACTTCAAGTTTCTGCTACACAACTTCCGAGCTGAGCCAGGGTTCTTTGCTTTCTGCACACACATGTGTGTTCTCACAACCCTAAGCTGAGCCAGGGCTCTCCGCTTTCTGCACACACATGTATGTTCTCACAGCAGCAACTCAGCTTTTCAATAAAACTTGACTTCAAGCTTCTGCTACACAACTTCTCTGCTTTCTGCACACACATGTGTGTTCTCACAGCAGCAACTCAGCTTTTCAATAAAACTTGACTTCAAGTTTCTGCTACACAACTTCCGAGCTGAGCCAGGGTTTTTTGCTTTCTGCACACACATGTGTGTTTTCACAGCAGCAGCTCAAACTTGTTAAAGAAACACAAGAAAAACGAAAAGAACTCAACATCAAGCTTCTGCTACACAGCTTCCGAGCTAAGCCAGGGTTCTCTGCTGTCTGCACACACATGTATGTTCTCACAGCAGCAACTCAGCTTTTCAATAAAACTTGACTTCAAGTTTCTGCTACACAACTTCCGAGCTGAGCCAGGGTTCTTTGCTTTCTGCACACACATGTGTGTTCTCACAACCCTAAGCTGAGCCAGGGCTCTCTGCTTTCTGCACACACATGTATGTTCTCACAGCAGCAACTCGGCCTTTCAATAAAACTTGACTTCAAGCTTCTGCTACACAACTTCTCTGCTTTCTGCACACACATGTCTGTTCTCACAGCAGCAACTCAGCTTTTCAATAAAACTTGACTTCAAGTTTCTGCTACACAACTTCCGAGCTGAGCCAGGGTTTTTTGCTTTCTGCACACACATGTGTGTTTTCACAGCAGCAGCTCAAACTTGTTAAAGAAACACAAGAAAAACAAATAGAACTCAACATCAAGCTTCTGCTACACAGCTTCCGAGCTAAGCCAGGGTTCTCTGCTGTCTGCGCACACATTTGTGTTCTCACAGCAGCAACTCAGCTTTTCAATAAAACTTGACTTCAAGTTTCTGCTACACAACTTCCGAGCTGAGCCAGGGTTCTTTGCTTTCTGCACACACATGTGTGTTTTCACAGCAGCAGCTCAAACTTGTTAAAGAAAAACGAGAAGAACTCAACATCAAGCTTCTGCTTCACAGCTTCCGAGCTAAGCCAGGGTTCTCTGCTGTCTGCACACACATGTATGTTCTCACAGCAGCAACTCAGCTTTTCAATAAAACTTGACTTCAAGCTTCTGCTACACAACTTCTCTGCTTTCTGCACACACATGTGTGTTCTCACAGCAGCAACTCAGCTTTTCAATAAAACTTGACTTCAAGTTTCTGCTACACAACTTCCGAGCTGAGCCAGGGTTTTTTGCTTTCTGCACACACATGTGTGTTTTCACAGCAGCAGCTCAAACTTGTTAAAGAAACAAAAGAAAAACAAAAAGAACTCACCATCAAGCTTCTGCTACACAACTTCCGAGCTGAGCCAGGGTTCTCTGCTTTCTGCACACACATTTGTGTTCTCACAGCAGCAACTCAGCTTTTCAATATAACTTGGCTTCAAGTTTCTGCTACACAACTTCCGAGCTGAGCCAGGGTTCTTTGCTTTCTGCTTACACATGTGTGTTTTCACAGCAGCAGCTCAAACTTGTTAAAGAAAAACAAGAAAAACGAAAAGAACTCAACATCAAGCTTCTGCTACACAGCTTCCGAGCTGAGCCAAGGTTCTCTGCTTTCTGCACACTCATGTATGTTCTCCCAGCTGCAACTCAGCTGTTCAATAAAACTTGACTTCAAGCTTCTGCTACACAACTTCCGAGCTGAGCCAGGGTTCCCTGCTTTCTGCACACACATGTGTGTTCTCACAGCAGCAAGTCAGCTTTTCAATAAAACTTGACTTCAAGTTTCTGCTACACAACTTCCGAGCTGAGCCAAGGTTCTTTGCTTTCTGCACACACATGTGTGTTTTCACACCCCTTAGCTGAACCAGGGCTCTCTGCTTTCTGCACACACATGTATGTTCTCACAGCAGCAACTCAGCTTTTCAATAAAACTTGACTTCAAGTTTCTGCTACACAACTTCCGAGCTGAGCCAGGGTTTTTTGATTTCTGCACACACATGTATGTTTTCACAGCAGCAGCTCAAACTTGTTAAAGAAACACAAGGAAAACGAAAAGAACTCAACATCAAGCTTCTGCTACACAACTTCCGAGCTGAGCCAGGGTTCTCTGCTTTCTGCACACACATTTGTGTTCTCACAGCAGCAACTCAGCTTTTCAATAAAACTTGACTTCAAGTTTCTGGTACACAACTTCCGAGCTGAGCCAGGGTTCTGTGCTTTCTGCACACACATGTGTGTTCTCACAGCAGCAACTCAGCTTTTCAATAAAACTTGACTTCAAGTTTCTTCTTCTGCTACACAACTGTCCGAGCTGAGCCAGGGTTTTTTTGCTTTTCTGCACCACACAGAAATGTATGTTTTCACAGCAGCAGCTCAAACTTGTTAAAGCAACCCAAGGAAAACGAAATACTCAACATCAAGCTTCTGCTACGCAACGTCCGAGCTTATTCCAAGGGTTCTCTGCTTTCTGCACACACATTTATGTTCTCACAGCTGCAACTCAGATTTTCAATAAAACTTGACTTCAAGCTTCTGCTACACAACTTCCGAGCTAAGCCAGGGTTCTCTGCTTTCTGCACACACATGTGTGTTTTCACAACCCTAAGCTGAGCCAGGGCTCTCTGCTCTGCACACACATGTATGTTCTCACAGCAGCAACTCGGCTTCTCAATAAAACTTGACTTCAAGCTTCTGCTACACAACTTCCCTGCTGTCTGCACACACATGTATGTTCTCACAGCAGCAACTCGGCTTTTCAATAAAACTTGATTTCAAGCTTCTGCTACACAACTTCTCTGCTTTCTGCACACACATGTATGTTCTCACAGCAGCAACTCGGCTATTGAAAATTTGACTTGACTTCAAGCTTCTGCTACACAACTTCTTTGCTTTCTGCACACACATGTGTGTTCTCACAGCAGCAACTCAGCTTTTCAATAAAACTTGACTTCAAGTTTCTGCTACACAACTTCCGAGCTGAGCCAGGGTTCTCTGCTTTCTGCACACACATGTGTGTTTTCACAGCAGCAGCTCAAACTTGTTAAAGAAAAACAAGAAAAACGAAAAGAACTCAACATCAAGCTTCTGCTACACAACTTCCGAGCTGAGCCAGGGTTCTCTGCTTTCTGCACACACATGTATGTTCTCACAGCTGCAACTCAGCTTATCAATAAAACTTGACTTCAAGCTTCTGCTACACAACTTCCGAGCTGAGCCAGGGTTCTCTGCTTTCTGCACACACATGTGTGTTTTCACAACCCCAAGCTGAGCCAGGGCTCTCTGCTCTGCAGACACATGTATGTTCTCACAGCAGCAACTCGGCTTTTCAATAAAACTTGACTTCAAGCTTCTGCTACACAACTTCCGAACTGAGCCAGGGTTCTTTGCTTTCTGCACACACATGTGTGTTTTCACAACCCTAAGCTGAGCCAGGGCTCTCTGCTTTCTGCACACGCATGTATGCTCTCACAGCAGCAACTCAGCTTTTCAATAAAACTTGACTTCAAGCTTCTGCTACACAACTTCTCTGCTTTCTGCACACACATGTGTGTTCTCACAGCAGCAACTCAGCTTTTCAATAAAACTTGACTTCAAGTTTCTGCTACACAACTTCCGAGCTGAGCCAGGGTTTTTTTGCTTTCTGCACACACATGTGTGTTTTCACAGCAGCAGCTCAAACTTGTTAAAGAAAACGAAAAGAACTCAATATCAAGCTTCTGCTACACAACTTCCGAGCTGAGCCAGGGTTCTCTGCTTTCTGCACACACATGTGTGTTCTCACAGCAGCAACTCAGCTTTTCAATAAAGCTTGACTTCAAGTTTCTGCTACACAACTTCCGAGCTGAGCCAGGGTTCTTTGCTTTCTGCACACACATGTGTGTTTTCACAGCAGCAGCTCAAACTTGTTAAGGAAAAACAAGAAAAAGGTAAAGAACTCAACATCAAGCTTCTGCTACACAACTTCCGAGCTGAGCCAGGGTTCTCTGTTTTCTGCACAGACATGTGTGTTCTCACAGCTGCAACTCAGCTTTTCAATAAAATTTGACTTCAAGTTTCTGCTACACAACTTCCGAGCTAAGCCAGGGTTCTGGTACTTTCCTGCACACACATTGTGTTCTCACGCAGCACCTCCTTTTCACTAAACTTGCTTCAATTCCAACAAAAAAAAGCTTCTGCACCCACTTCCCTGCGTTCTGCACCACTAATGTGTGTGTCTCGACAGCAGCACCTCAGCTTTTCAATCAACCTTGAACCTCAAGTTCTGCTAAAGGAAACCTGCACCCAAACTTCTCTTCTTTCCTGCACACCACACATCAATATGTGTGTTCTCACAGCTGCAAACTCATCTTTTCATAGAACTTGACCGTCAAGTTTCGCTGTTAGACAACACTTCCGGGGGCCGGGACTTCCGAAGGGATCTGAGCCAGGGTTTTTTGGCTTTCTGCGACACACATGTGTGTTTTCACAAGCACAGCTCAACTTGTTAAGAAAACAACAAAAAGGTAAAGAACTCAACATCAGCTTCTGGCTACACAACTTCCGAGCTGAGCCGCATTTCTCTTTTCTGCACAGACATGTGTGTTTCTCACATCGCCAAACTCAGCCTTTTCAATCAAAGACTTGACCTTCAAGTTTCTGCTAACACAGCGAAAGAAAAAACAAGCGAAAAAAACTTCCAGAGGTAGAGCCAGGGTTGGTTGCTTTCTGCACACACAGTTGCTTCACATCAGCAATAAGCTCAAACCTTGTTAAAAGAAAGAAAAAAAAAAAAAACACAATAAGAAAAACGAAAAGAACTCACATCAATCTTCTGCTACACAACTTCCCCACTTCCGGCGGGCAAAAATCTGAGCCAGGGTTCTCTGCTTTCTGCACACACATTTGTGTTCTCACAGCAGCAACTCAGCTTTTCAATAAACTTTGACTTCAAGCTTCTGCTACACAACTTCCGAGCTAAGCCAGGGTTCCCTGCTTTCTGCACACACATGTGTGTTCTCACAGCAGCAACTCAGCTTTTCAGTAAAACTTGACTTCAAGCTTCTGCTACACAACTTCCGAGCTGAGCCAGGGTTCGTTGCTTTCTGCACACACATGTGTGTTTTCGCAACCCTAAGCTGAGCCAGGGCTCCCTGCTTTGCACACACATGTATGTTCTCACAGCAGCAACTCAGCTTTTCAATAAAACTTGAACTCAAGTTTCTGCTACACAACTTCTCTGCTTTCTGCACGCACATGTGTGTTCTCACAGCAGCAACTCAGCTTTTCAATAAAACTTGACGTCAAGTTTCTGCTACACAACTTCCGAGCTGAGCCAGGGTTTTTTGCTTTCTGCACACACCTGTGTGTTTTCACAGCAGCAGCTCAAACTTGTTAAAGGAAAAACAAGAAAAACGAAAAGAACTCAACATCAAGCTTCTGCTACACAACTTCCGAGCTAAGCCAGGGTTCTCTGCTTTCTGCACACACATTTGTGTTCTCACAGCAGCAACTCAGCTTTTCAATAAAACTTGACTTCAAGTTTCTGCTACACAACTTCCGAGCTGAGCCAGGGTTCTTGAAAGAAAAATGAAAAGAACTCAACATCAAGCTTCTGCTACACAACTTCCGAGCTGAGCCAGGGTTCTCTGCTTTCTGCACACACACACACACATGTATGTTCTCACAGCTGCAACTCAGCTTTTCAATAAAACTTGACTTCAAGCTTCTGCTACACAACTTCTCTGCTTTCTGCACACACATGTATGTTCTCACAGCAGCAACTCGGCTTTTCATAAAACTTGACTTCAGATTTCTGCTACACAACTTTCCGAGCGAGCAATGTCTTTGCTTTTTGGCACCACCATGTGTGTTTTCAACGCAGCAGAAAAACGAGAAGAACACTTATCAACCTTCTGCTACAACAACTTCAAACTAAGCCAGGGTTCTCTGCTTTCCTGCACCCAACAATGGTGTGTTCTCACAGCTGGCAACTCAGCTTTTCAATAAAACTTGAACTTCATTTCTGCTACACACCTTCCGAGCTGAGCCATGTTTTTTGCTTTCTGCACACACATGTGTGTTTTCACAGCAGCAGCTCAAACTTGTTAAAGAAAACGAAAAGAACTCAATATCAAGCTTCTGCTACACAACTTCCGAGCTGAGCCAGGGTTCTCTGCTTTCTGCACACACATTTGTGTTCTCACAGCAGCAACTCAGCTTTTCAATAAAACTTGACTTCAAGTTTCTGGTACACAACTTCCGAGCTGAGCCAAGGTTCTTTGCTTTCTGCACACACATGTGTGTTTTCACAGCAGCATCTCATACTTGTTAAAGAAACACAAGAAAAACGAAAAGAACTCAACATCAAGCTTCTGCTACACAACTTCCAGGCTGAGCCAGGGTTCCCTGCTTTCTGCACACACATGTATGTTCCCACAGCTGCAACTCAGCTTTTCAATAAAAACGGACTTCAAGCTTCTGCTACACAACTTCCGAGCTAAGCCAGGGTTCTCTGCTTTCTGCACAATATGTGTGTTCTCACAGCAGCAACTCAGCTTTTCAATAAAACTTGACTTCAAGTTTCTGCTACACAACTTCCGAGCTGAGCCAGGGTTCTTTGCTTTCTGCACACACATGTGTGTTTTCACAACCCTAAGCTGAGCCAGGGCTCCGTGCTTTCTGCACACACATGTATGTTCTCACAGCAGCAACTCAGCTTTTCAACAACACTTGACTTCAAGCTTCTGCTACACAACTTCTCTGCTTTCTGCACACACATGCGTGTTCTCACAGCAGCAACTCAGCTTTTCAATAAAACTTGACTTCAAGTTTCTGCTACACAACTTCCGAGCTGAGCCAGGGTTTTTTGCTTTCTGCACACACCTGTGTGTTTTCACAGCAGCAGCTCAAACTTGTTAAAGAAAAACAAGAAAAACAAAAAGAACTCAACATCAAGCTTCTGCTGCACAACTTCCGAGCTGAGCCAAGGTTCTCTGCTTTCTGCACACACATGTGTGTTCTCACAGCAGCAACTCAGCTTTTCAATAAAACTTGACTTCAAGTTTCTGGTACACAACTTCCGAGCTGAGCCAGGGTTCTTGGAAGAAAAACGAAAAGAACTAAACATCAAGCTTCTGCTACACAACTTCCGAGCTGAGCCAGGGTTCTCTGCTTTCTGCACACACATGTATGTTCTCACAGCTGCAACTCAGCTTTTCAATAAAACTTGACTTCAACCTTCTGCTACACAACTTCCGAGCTAGGCCAGGGTTCTCTGCTTTCTGCACACACACACATGCGTGTTCTCACAGCAGCAACTCAGCTTTTCAATAAAACTTGACTTCAAGTTTCTGCTACACAACTTCCGAGCTGAGCCAGGGTTCTTTGCTTTCTGCACACACATGTGTGTTTTCACAGCAGCAGATCAAACTTGTTAAAGAAAAACGAAAAGAACTCAACATCAAGCTTCTGCTACACAACTTCCGAGCTGAGCCAGGGTTCTCTGCTTCCTGCACACACATGCATGTTCTCACAGCTGCAACTCAGCTTTTCGATAGAACTTGACTTCAAGCTTCTGCTACACAACGTCCGAGCTAAGCCAGGGTTCTATGCTTTCTGCACAATATGTGTGTTCTCACAGCAGCAACTCAGCTTTTCAATAAAACTTGACTTCAAGTTTCTGCTACACAACTTCCGAACTGAGCCAGGGTTCTTTGCTTTCTGCACACACATGTGTGTTTTCACAGTCCTAAGCTGAGCCAGGGCTCTCTGCTGTCTGCACACACATGTATGTTCCCACAGCAGCAACTCAGCTTTTCAATAAAACTTGACTTCCAGCTTCTGCTACACAACTTCTCTGCTCTCTGCACACACATGTATGTTCTCACAGCAGCAACTCGGCTTTTCAATAAAACTTGACTTCAAGTTTCTGCTACACAACTTCCGAGCTGAGCCAGGGTTCTTTGCTTTCTGCACACACATGTGTGTTTTCACAGCAGCAGCTCACACTTGTTAAAGAAAAACAAGAAAAACGAAAAGAACTCAACATCAAGCTTCTGCTACACAACTTCCGAGCTGAGCCAGGGTTCTCTGCTTTCTGCACACACATTTGTGTTCTCACAGCTGCAACTCAGCTTTTCAATAAAACTTGACTTCAAGATTCTGCTGCACAACTTCCGAGCTGAGCCAGGGTTCTTTGCTTTCTGCACACACATGTGTGTTTTCACAGCAGCAGCTCATACTTGTCAAAGAAACACAAGAAAATCGAAAAGAACTCAACATCAAGCTTCTGCTACACAACTTCCGGGCTGAGCCAGGGTTCTCTGCTTTCTGCACACACATGTATGTTCTCACAGCTGCAACTGAGCTTTTCAATAAAACTTGACTTCAAGCTTCTGCTACACAACTTCCGAGCTAAGCCAGGGTTCTCTGCTTTCTGCACACACATGTGTGTTTTCACAACCCTAAGCTGAGCCAGGGCTCTCTGCTCTGCACACACATGTATGTTCTCACAGCAGCAACTCGGCTTCTCAATAAAACTTGACTTCAAGCTTCTGCTACACAACTTCTCTGCTGTCTGCACACACATGTATGTTCTCACAGCAGCAACTCGGCTTTTCAATAAAACTCGACTTCAAGCTTCTGCTACACAACTTCCCTGCTTTCTGCACACACATGTATGTTCTCACAGCAGCAACTCGGCTATTGAAAATTTGACTTGACTTCAAGCTTCTGCTACACAACTCCTCTGCTTTCTGCACACACATTTGTGTTCTCACAGCAGCAACTCAGCTTTTCAATAAAACTTGACTTCAAGTTTCTGCTACACAACTTCCGAGCTGAGCCAGGGTTTTTTGCTTTCTGCACACACATGTGTGTTTTCACAGCAGCAGCTCCAACTTGTTAAAGAAAAACAAGAAAAACGAAAAGAACTCAACATCAAGCTTCTGCTACACAACTTCCGAGCTGAGCCAGGGTTCTCTGCTTTCTGCACACACATGTGTGTTTTCACAGCAGCAACTCAGCTTTTCAATAAAACTTGACTTCAAGTTTCTGCTACACAACTTCCGAGCTGAGCCAGGGTTCTTTGCTTTCTGCACACACTTGTGTGTTTTCACAGCAGCAGCTCAAACTTGTTAAAACGAAAAGAACTCAACATCAAGCTTCTGCCACACAGCTTCCGAGCTCAGCCAGGGTTCTCTGCTGTCTGCACAAACATTTGTGTTCTCACAGCAGCAACTCAGCTTTTCAATAAAACTTGACTTCAAGTTTCTGCTACACAACTTCCGAGCTGAGCCAGGGTTCTTTGCTTTCTGAACACACATT
>CAJNDT010004122.1:0-18202 GCA_905221615.1 Symbiodinium sp. CCMP2592
ACAGGGGAGGCCCTTCGAGGCTTCCTACGATTCTGTAGGAAAAAAGAGCTCTTGCAAGTGGAGCTTCCCAGCGCAAAAACAGCCCACGTACAGCAAGCAATCGAAACAGTTGAAGCTACAAGCTGAGATTAACATCTACCAGTAGATGCCGCAAAATCCTCGCATCAGCGTGCCAGCATTTAGCTGCAGCAAACTTATCAAGAGCATTACCACAGGAGGGCGGCGAGCCTCATGTGCCTCAGAGGTGAGCCTGTTTAACGTCTTTGGTCTCGACCCAAACTGCAGATAGCAGACGTGCTTTTTGCAGCCTTACTTCAAAGCAGCAAATCCAAATGCATCGCAAGATGTGCGATGGAACTGGGCCACACCTGCAGCCACTGTCCTGAACATCTCCTTCAGTTCCACTCTTCTCTGAAACATAATGCGCGAGCTGGAGAAACCATGGGAACCCACATGTACCCCACAGGGAACCGAGCTGACACACTGCAAGAGCCAAGGAGCCCACCCAGACCTTTGCGCAATATATGCTGGGAAAACCATGGGAACCCACTTGCAATGCTGCAAAAAGCAAGGAACCCACAGGGAATCCACCGTCGATGCTGTTAAACCATTGGAACCCATTAAAACTGCTGCAAAAAACTAGGAAACCCACAGGGAACCCAGCTGACATGCTGCAAAAGCCAAAAGAGCCTATTGGAAAACCATGGGAACCCACTTCAAATGCTGCAAAAACCCGGGAACCAAACAAAGAACCCACCGTATAGACGGTGAAAAACCATGGGAGCCCACTTAAAAATGCTGCAAAAACTAAGGAACCCACAGGGAACCCACCGTCCATGCTGCAAAAACCATGGGAATCTACAAGACAGCTAAGTGATGAACATACACAGACCACCCGAAATGCTGCAAAAAACCAGGGAACCCATATGTTGCCCACCTGAAGTGTTGCAAAAAACAAGGGAACCCACAGAGAATCTACCGTCGATATTGTTAGAAACCATGGGAACCCATTTAAAAATGCTGCAAAAACTAGGGAACCCACAGGGAACCCACCGCCCATGCTGCAAAAACCATGGGAATCTACAAGAAAGCTCAATGAAGAACATACACAGACCCACCCGAAATGCTGCAAAAAACTAGGGAACCCATATGTAGCCCACCTGAAGTGCTGCAAGAAACAAGGGAACCCACAGGGAACCCACCCCAGCTGCTGCAAAAACCAAGGGAACCCACTTACACACCCTTTGGGTAGTATAACACTATTAGAACGGTGGAAGGTCCCAGACATGCCGGAGTCAATCAAACTCAGTTGGCAGCTGAGTATTATACCACCGGCTTCGTCCTAAGGGTGAAATCATTTGCCCGCCACCTCTGGGCTCGTTCAGGTTCCATCGTCTGTATCCTCACACCCTGCAGCATACAATCTCGAATCAAACTGCGGCGGATCAATAGAGTCTGCCTGTCCTAGCTTTCTGCAAGCGGACAATTTCGGATCTAGATTTCCCATGCTGCGCGTTGCTCTACGTAAAAGACTACGGCGCTCAGCTTCGACCTTGCAACAGGCTCAACACTTCAGAAGCGAATGAGCATGATATGACGGGCTCACATTCGTGCATTCGGAAAAACCTGCTAGATGTCAACAAAGAGTTTTGGCTGCCCACATCAACTACAGCAAGGCTCACTTACTCATCCTAAACCCTAAACCCTACACCGCAACGCAACCACGTTTTGTGGCCTTCAGAAAAAGAAGGCTGGGATTACGTCAAAGCAAGGCTTCGTCACTGACTAGCCGGAAGGTTTACCAGCTGCTCAGGCAACAGTTTGGGCAATGCTCATACATTCACTGGCTCAGATGGCAGACCTCATTGCCAGATGGCAAACCCCACTCCGCAGAGTCATCGCTTTTAGTGCCAGGCTCAAAGCCCGTAAACCATTCGTGCTCTGCCTCAGACAAGGCTTGCACACTGCTGAACCGCTCACGCTCAACCGAAGACGAAGAAGTTACTAGCTGCCACGCAACAGTTCGGGCCACAGCCAAGCCCTCTCACCCACTGCTTCGGCAGGGCTCGCACCGCTGACCACTCTCAGCGCCGGGCTCAAAGCCGTAAACATTCATTCCCTTTGAAAAGAAAGAGCGAAGCTTGGTCACTGCTCACCCGACACCGAAGAAGAATTTACGCGCTGCAGGCAGCCGTTCGTCGCAGCAAATCTCACTCATTCACACTCACTGACTCACGTACTAAAAGCTGGCAGAGCTTAGTCACTGCTCAACAAATACTCGCTGCTGGGGCAACAGTTCAACACCAGAGAGGCGACAGCGAAGCTCACTGACCGCTGATCACTCTCAGTGCCGGGCTCAACGCGCGTTAAAACATTTGCGCCATCGTGTGAGAAACGACAAGGGTTAATTACTGCGATTCAGAAAGCTGCCGTGCTACTGTTTTGGCCTGGGCAAGTTCAAACATCTACATTCGACGGGGCAGCAGACAGCACCATGCCTTGCGAAGTCGTTTTTGCTCTGCTTTCAGGATCTTAGCGACTCTGCGCGCTTCTACCTGCTTTGGACGAAAGACAATCAAGACATCTTGTAGACACGCAGACAATAGCACACCTTTGCATCCTGACGCTCCTGTCGCAGGCGGGCCAGACGGGCGTTGGGTGGCGGGTGGGGAGGGCCGGGGAGGGGGGGGGTGGCGGGAAGGGCAGGCAGGGAGGCACAAAGTCTCCTAGCAACAGGCAGACGAGGAAGGACCATGTATTTACGAAGGACACACTCCTGCGGCAACTCCACTCTTTGAGGGGGAGGAACAGGAGGTGCTTCCACGTCGGACATCGTTGCAACACATGGGCCAAAAGAACGCTCGAATTACGGAGCCAATTCCGGAAGCTGTTCTCTAGGATGCTTGGAAGGGCCTCCTCTGTGTGAGAAAGGTCTGTTTGCAAAGTTCACATGTTTGCGAGCGTTCCACTTGTTATTTTGAGTTTTGAAGGAACACCGGCAAAATGCAAAACAGAGCTGGCGAGGTTTATATACTTTTGCACGCAATGTGGCATCTGCTCGACGAAAAAACGGCATAACTGGGCCCCAGAAATGGCTCCCAAATCTGAGCTCTAATCTGGGGCCCCGAATTGCATGAGCTTGTATGTCCAACGAAGAAAGCCAAAATCGGGAGCCCCGTTTCGGTGCCCGGACTAGAGCTGCTTTTTGGAACCCGTCTCATCTGGAAAACCAAAAACAAAATTCCTTCCGCATGCTGTTTGGATCAACGTCCAAGAGCGCCAACTTCTGTGAAATGTGAGTACTTTTGGAAAATTTACAAACTTGCCATCGCTGCGTTTTCAAGACCCAGTGCTTCTGTTCTTGTTCGTAACACGAGCTTTTTCCCCACAGGGGAAGGCCCTTCGAGCGTCCTACCGATTTCTGTAGGAAAAAAAACGCTCCTGCAAAGTGGAGCTTCCCAGCGCCAAACAGCCCACGTACAAGCCAAGAAATCGAAACATTGAAGCTCCAAGCTGATATTTTAACTCTACCAGTATATGCCGCAAATCCTCGCAATCACGTGCCAGCATTTAGCCGCAGCAAACTTATCAAGAGCATTACCACAGGAGGGCGGCGAGCCTCATGTGCATCAGAGGTGAGCCTGTTTAACGTCTTTGTTCTCGACCCAAACTGCAGATAGCAGACGTGCTTTTTGCAGCCTTACTTCAAAGCAGCAAATCCAAATGCAGCGCAAGATGTGCGATGGAACTGGGCCACACCTTCAGCCACTGTCCTGAACATCTTCTTCAGTTCCACTCTTCTCTGAAACATAATGCGCGAGCTGGAGAAACCATGGGAACCCACATGTACCCCACAGGGAACCGAGCTGACACACTGCAAGAGCCAAGGGAGCCCACCCAGACCTTTGCGCAATATATGCTGGGAAAACCATGGGAACCCACTGGCAATGCTGCAAAAAGCAAGGAACCCACAGGGAATCCACCGTCGACGCTGTTAAACCATGGGGACCCAAAAACTGCTGCAAAAAACTAGGAAACCCACAGGGAACCCAGCTGACATGCTGCAAAAGCCAAAAGAGCCTGTTGGAAAACCATGGGAACCCACTTCAAATGCTGCAAAAACCCGGGAACCAAACAGAGAACCCACCGTATCGACTGTGAAAAACCATGGGAGCCCACTTAAAAATGCTGCAAAAACTAGGGAACCCACAGGGAACCCACCGTCCATGCTGCAAAAACCATGGGAATCTACAAGACAGCTAAGTGATGAACATACACAGACCACGCGAAATGCTGCAAAAAACAAGGGAACCCATATGTTGCCCACCTGAAGTGTTGCAAAAAACAAGGGAACCCACAAAGAATCCACCGTCGATATTGTTAAAAACCTTGGGAACCCACAGGGAACCCATCGTCCATGCTGCAAAAACCATGGGAGTCTACAAGAAAGCTAAATGAAGAACATACACAGACCCACCCGAAATGCTGCAAAAAACAAGGGAACCCACATGTAGCCCACCTGAAGTGTTGCAAAAAACAAGGGAACCCACAGGGAACCCACCCCATCTGCTGCAAAAACCAAGGGAACCCACTTACACACCCTTAGGGTAGTATAACACTATTAGAACGGTGGAAGGTCCCAGACATGCCGGAGTCAATCAAACTCAGTTGGCAGCTGAGTATTATACCACCGGCTTTGTCCTAAGGGTGAAATCGTTTGCCCGCCACCTCTGGGCTCGTTCAGGTTCCCTCGTCTGTATCTTCACACCCTGCAGCATACAATCTCGAATCAACTGCGGCGGATCAGTAGAGTCTGCCTGTCCTAGCTTTCTGCAAGCGGACAATTTCGGATCCAGATTTCCCATGCTGCGCGTTGCTCTACGTAAAAGACTAAGGCGCTCAGCTTCGACCTTGCAACAGGCTCAACATTTCAGAAGCGAATGAGCATGATATGACGGGCTCACATTCGTGCATTCGGAAAAACCTGCTAGATGTCAACAAAGAGTTTTGGCTGCCCACATGGACTACAGCAAGGCTCACTTACTCATCCTAAACCCTACCTACACCCTACACCGCAACGCAACCACGTTTTGTGGCCTTCAGAAAAAGAAGGCTGGGATTACGTCAAAGCAAGGCTTCGTCACTGACTAGCCGGAAAGTTTACCAGCTGCTCAGGCAACAGTTTTGGCAATGCTCATACATTCACTGGCTCAGATGGCAGACCTCATTGCCAGATGGCAAACCCCACTCCGCAGAGTCATCGCTTTTAGTGCCAGGCTCAAAGCCCGTAAAACATTCGTGCTCTGCCTCAGACAAGGCTTGCACACTTCTGAACCGCTCACGCTCAACCGAAGACGAAGAAGTTACTAGCTGCCACGCAACAGTTCGGGCCACAGCCAAGCTCTCTCACCCACTGCTTCGGCAGGGCTCGCACCGCTGACCACTCTCAGCGCCGGGCTCAAAGCCGTAAACATTCATTCCCTTGGAAAAGAGAGAGCGAAGCTTGGTCACTGATCACCCGACACCGAAGAAGAATTTACGCGCTGCAGGCAGCCGTTCGTCGCAGCTAAGCTCACTCATTCACACTCACTGACTCCCGTACTAAAAGCTGGCAGAGCTTAGTCACTGCTCAACAGATACTCGCTGCTGGGGCAACAGTTCAACACCAGAGAGGCGACAGCGAAGCTCACTGACCGCTGATCACTCTCAGTGCCGGGCTTACTGCGCGTTAAAACATTTGCGCCATCGTGTGAGAAACGACAAGGGTTAATTACTGCGATTCAGAAAGCTGCCGTGCTACTGTTTTGGCCTGAGCAAGTTCAAACATCTACATTCGACGGGGCAGCAGACAGAACCATGCCTTGCGAAGTCGTTTTTGCTCTGCTTTCAGGATCTTAGCGACTCTGCGCGCTTCTACCTGCTTTGGACGAAAGACAATCAAGACATCTTGTAGACACGCATACAATACCACACCTTTGCATCCTGACGCTCCTGTCGCAGGCGGGCCAGACGGGCGGACAAAGTCTCCTAGCAACAGGCAGACGAGGAAGGACCATTTATTTACGAAGGACGTTCTACACTCCTGCGGCAACTCCACTCTCTGAGGGGGAGGAACAGGAGGTGCTTCCACGTCGGACATCGTTGCAACACATGGGCCAAAAGAACGCTCGAATTACGGAGCCAATTCCGGGAACGGGAAGTATTTCTCTAGGAGCTGGAAGGGGCCTCCTCGTAAACACTGCTGAAAAACGACTCTCAGCTGCGCAAGAAAGGAAGCAGAAGTAGATGCGAAAGATTGGCCGGCACAATCACCCGAAGGAACATTTTTTGGGCGCCTTCTCCAGTATTTGCCAGCGGACGTGCTGAGAAGCGTGCCCGGGCGATCATGTGAAGATGTAGCGTGGGAATCACAGGCCGTGTTTGAAGAAGCACTGGATTCTGGGAATCCCGTGTTTGGTTGTTCACTGCGTTTGTGCAAGGCGTATTATACGAACTCTGGTGGCGGCCCTCGCAGACCGATTGGGCTGTCCTCCACATTTCGCTGCAAGCTTTACCGCTTTCTTGAACGGGTTGCGCCGCTGGAGAGAGTCCAAGGTCAGGAGTTCGTGGCCTGACCAATACTTACCCCGTGTAAATAACAATGATCTGCTGCCACGTAGCAATAGGACATCAACCGTGCATCGAGGATTCCCAGAGTAGACTGTGAATCAATGGATTCCAGCGACATAACCTGAGAAAGACGCAACGCCCAAGCAATATTGTGAAACCAACATCGGCACGGTACTCACGTTGGATGCGGAAGCTGCCAGTAACATGATTTCGAGTCACGCCCGGGTCTTCCTTCCTGTTGCCCTCTTTGAGAGCATGGAACTTATCTCCTGAATCGCAGCTTCGAGTGTCAGCATGGTCCCTGCAAGATGGCGGAGATTCGCTTCCAGGCGTCCCAGCCCACCTTCATGCTTTGGCACCGTCGATTGCAGCTCCATGCTGTGCGCGGCGACCTGTTCAGCTTGTGATACACGGTCACCGACTTCACACAGGCGGTTGTTGACCTGATTCGGTGCCTGTTGCGTCTAGGCCAAACAATCCTGAAAACGATCATCGACTTTCGAGGCTCTCCTTGAGTTCCGCGAGGTAGCCCCTAGTGCTCTATTCCGCGTGACCCATACGGGCATCCATACCTTCGGGCACGGTCATGACGCTGCACTTGCCCTCAGCCAGGCGAGATTCGAAGTGTCTCTTGAAAGATGGTTGTGCCGCCAATACAACCTCGGGCTGCGGTTTGGACTTCGTTTAAACGTGCTCGGAAATGAACCATCGTGGAAGCGAACATAAAGGTGTCAGTTGGGTTGGTCCACTTTGAGCCGTTTCAAGGGCACAGCCCTCCACTTGAGCTCACTCAATGTTCTCTGAACCGGTGCAGCAGCAAGCTGAGCCGGCAGGGGACTGAGTGTCCAACATTTCGAGGCACAGCCCCAAGCACTTACCGCTGTAGGGTGTGCAGTTGCTCGCACGAATCGAGCCACACTACTCTATACTTGCCAGACCTTTTTGGTGTAAGGAACAAGCCGTTTCGTCCGAGAATGGCTCAACCCAGGTCGCCGGAACTCTCATGAAGCAGTGCCAAGTGGATGCTTATTCGGCTCTGCATACTTGTTTCCCGTCAGACCACTTGCGAGCCCAAGTGGCCGCAGCGACCTTCCGTAGCTCATCGACCGTCGGGGCTTCTTCCTGATAGCCTCCCAATCCTTAGCTTACTCTTTCGAAGTTCGATTGCTCGCACCGCCATATCAGTAAGCTCAAAATCAGCGCGATGGATCGCCTGGTAGAACCAGCTGGAGGACCGAATTGAACGACTTCTGAGCCACACGTTGCTCTCACCATGGACAGCTGGGAAAGTCAGCGAGCTACAGTGAAGGCTTCCAGTGTTTGGTTGAATGGCTCCGACCACAACTGCGGCGAGCTCCTCCTCCGATACTCATAAGTAAATTGCGGCAGCCCACATTCAACATCTTCTGCAGTCGTGATGGCGACTCCTCTCGGCCCTGAAGGAGAGATGGTAGGGACTAACGAAAGAGTCCGGAACCAAGGCCACACCATCTGTCCAAGGATGCCATGGATCCTCAGCCTCATCCACAGTCTGCTTGGTCGGCCTAGCACGAACCTGCTTCAGTTCCTGCGGCTGAACCAATCTATCCCGAGTCCCAACAACTGACTT
Organism: Symbiodinium sp. CCMP2592; assembly: GCA_905221615.1. Lineage (NCBI taxonomy): Eukaryota > Dinophyceae > Suessiales > Symbiodiniaceae > Symbiodinium > Symbiodinium sp. CCMP2592. The sequence continues at coordinate 8,219 of CAJNDT010004122.1, forward strand.
CATGGACCGCCGCGGCTCGGTCCAAGGATTGGCCTCAGCTATCGCTGTGTGGCTCACCTCATCAATGACCTGTTGTGCTCTCTTGGTTGACTCGTCTTCGACTCTAAACGACTTGCAAGCTTCTTGAGGGTCCCTTTCTTAAATGGCCCTGAGCACCACCACGCTGTCGATAACGAAGGTGAAGGGTGAAGGTCACTCGGACAATCACCTTCCCGGAGACAGTAGCCCAAGTCATGGACAACGGTACGTCCTCGAGCCAACTCCCCCATCCAGAGTCTTGTTCAATGCCCGGGGCCTGAATGGCTCGACCATTGATGTCGTACTTTTGGCTCGATGGAAATCCCTACCATCCCGTGGCGCTACAGGTAGCAAAACTACCCAGGGTTGTGTACCGGATCCGCCAGTCTGGGAGGCCCTGGGCCAAGGACTGGGTTCAGCGTTTTGGGGTTTTGGATCTGGGGTTGAGAGGCATACCCTGCGGGTATCGAGATCAAGCCGCACGAAGGCTTTGCATCACTTCCGCATGAGACTACGCCGTCTCAGGTACACATCTCAGGACTTATCACAAATTCTGTCTTGGTTGTTGAAAACTGATGCAACTGCAGTCTGGATGTAGCACATTATCTGGGAAGTACGGCAGGTCGAGGATGCGCCCTAAAAGCGAACCAAAAGCTGTCATAGTCACAAGCCTTAATAAGCTTTAGCCACAAACGCCTAAAGCCCGAAGGTCTGACCCTATGCTTCCTCTTTGGTGGCCTATGCCCCGGATGCGACTGCCAGCGAGTTCAGCTTCGAAAACCGAGAGTGCTTCCGTGCCTCCAATCTAAAATGCTCTGCGGGAATCGCTACATCCTCGCTCGTCTTGCCAGAAAAAGCACTGCTGATCCCACGGGTCGAGGTCAGAGCTGCGAGCAGAGCGCTTTGAAGCCAGTTCTTGACCTGCGCATTCTGGAGCTGAAGGAAGGCAGCTCCGAGCAGTATCTGGTCGGTCGGCGTGAGGATGATGTCGACGGCCAAGTTCTCGTAGATGTTCACCCCGGTAGTTGCGCTAGGCCTAGCGAAAGTCACAGCCACGCGAGCCGACATAGGATAACACCGCAAGTCTGAGAGATGTCTTGAGTCTCTCAGCCAGGTCCGGACTGGTCGTCATCGTCCGTTGCGTCACGTTCGTGACAATGTAGGAGATGTGGACGACCTGAGAGCTGTAGCGTGTGCTGGGTCTGGGCTATTGTTGGCGAAGGATCCGGGTCCGGCACTTTGCTTGCGTTCTGAGATGCCCTGGCAGCACAAGCGTCGTCCGCCTTGTCCTGCATATCCGTGCAAAAGATGTCCGCAAGGCCTGGAGGAATCAGGATGTCTCCAACACTGCATACTAATTCTGCCCCTTCACAACCCATGTCCCCATGGCCAAAAACCCTTCCTCATGTTTGTTGCTTGAAGGCATGAGACTCCGACCTCGCATGTCACCTTCGAAACGCTCTGACGGAGTAATCATGTTCTGGGAGAGTTCAATGAGTAGCCTCGGCTCCAAACGGTAGAGGGTCCTAAAGAGGCTGGTGACTCGGGTCCGCATTCTCGCTGTAGTGCTCTCTTGCTCTCTTCTGGCATTGCCATCGGTCTCGGTGTCCGTGTAAGAGGACGAAGCAGAGAAGATGGAGCCAACCCTGCAGAGGCACCCCCAGTGGTCGTGCGGCTCTCGAAGAAGCTCCGGCCAAAGGTATTGAAACTGGAACTCGCTCTCTGCGAGTCCGTTTATCCCACAAACGTATGACGCCGGTGTTGCAGCTGTCCAATTGCAGGCCGGCAGCACCACCACCACCACCACCACCATGACCACTACCCCGACCACAGCCAACTCTCCCGATCCCGTCATCACCCTGGAGGAGATTAAGGAACTAAAGAAACGAAGGCCCGAGCTGGTAACGGTGCTGCGCGCCTTGTTCTGGCGCTTCGGAACACATGTTTGCCCCCACGTTCTCCTCGGAGGTTGGTGGAAGCTCACCGGCAGCGTGCAAAGCAACTCCACTTTCAGCTTGCTCGACATGAACATTTTGTCAAGCGCCTTGTTCGATGCCGAAAGCCGGGCTTATTCGGTATCTGCCTCGGGCGCCTCAGAGGTGTTGCTGTCAGTGGATCTGGAGGACGCTCAGTGCCACAGAGGAGTCGGAGAGCAGCACCGATGCCAGCCGCCTGGTCAACCAAGAGGCCGTTCGGCAGTCGACTGTCAGCGTGCTGCAGGAGCCCTTTATCGCCTCAGCCCTCAACTCAACCCAAAAAGGCCCTGAACCCTAAACCCAAAGAGCCCCAAAGAGCCCTTGAAACCTTAAAACCTACGGAGCGAAGCGCAGTTATGTTTATCCTGGTCTAGCGAAGCCAAAGGCGAAGCGCACTTGCAGTTTTCAAACAACATTGTTTAAACCACAGTTTTAGCTTGTTGCGATTTTACAACAGATTCCGATTTTCATGTGGTTCGATGCTGTTTTTCGCATCACGATTTCCAGCATGATGCTTCGGTTGATCTTGTGCGATTTGAATCATGTCATCCGGCGGTGTGTTCAAGGCTGAGATTGCCGGAAACTTTTCAACCACCCACCCGCCCGACATAGTTTCAATACGGTTTTTGAGAGACTGGGGAAGATGGCTGCTCTGTTCGGCTGCTTTAGCCGTGCTCAGTTTGGCTGCTTTAGCCTTGCTCTAAACGGGTTGTGCTCGCCCGCTCTCGCCATCAACCCGGTAACAGACCCCCGTTGCAACGGAGTGCGAAAAAGAAGCCCTGTCCGAGTGAAGCCATTCTGTTTGCAATACGATAAGGATTGCTGTACTATTATTCCTGTGATTGGAGATTGAAAAATTTCTCCATATATCTTTATACATATTCGATTCGTTTTTGTATCTGAGGATACTTTAAACTGCAAGGAGACCAGAGAAACGACCTACGGAGCGAAGCGCAGTTATGTTTATCCTGGTCTAGCGAAGCCAAAGGCGAAGCGCACTTGCAGTTTTCAAACAACATTGTTTAAACCACAGTTTTAGCTTGTTGCGATTTTACAACAGATTCCGATTTTCATGTGGTTTGATGCTGTTTTTCGCATCACGATTTCCAGCATGATGCTTCGGTTGATCTTGTGCGATTTTGAATCATGTCATCCGGCGGTGTGTTCAAGGCTGAGATTGCCGGAAATTTTTCAACCACCCACCCGCCCGACATAGTTTCAATACGGTTTTTGAGAGACTGGGGAAGATGGCTGCTCTGTTCGGCTGCTTTAGCCGTGCTCAGTTTGGCTGCTTTCGCCTTGCTCTAAACGGGTTGTGCTCGCCCGCTCTCGCCATCAACCCGGTAACAGACCCCCGTTGCAACGGAGTGCGAAAAAGAAGCCCTGTCCGAGTGAAGCCATTCTGTTTGCAATACGATAAGGATTGCTGGACTATTATTCCTGTGATTGGAGATTGAAAAATTTCTCCATATATCTTTATACATATTCGATTCGTTTTTGTATCTGAGGATACTTTAAACTGCAAGGAGACCAGAGAAACAGAGCATGTAAAACACGGCAGGAGTGGAAAGGCGGCGCATCGGGTGCCCCACCTCCAGATTGGCGGCGAAGTTTGGACAGCAGCTTCAATTCCAACTGGCGCGTTATCGACAGGGAAGTGGACCGATGTCTTGGGATATGGACCTGGATGCCCCATCGTCGACTGAAGCTGCTCTTGTGCACGGAATGGTTGGAAGAGTTCCTCAGCGAAGCCAACCAATCGATCTGGGAGGGCTTTGATTGGCAATTCTTTTGTGAAGATGCTGCAGGTCTTGAGCGTTTACGGGAGACAGTGCGGCGTCGATTGCGAGACGAGCAGGAGGCAACCCGGCGTGCTCAAGACGCTCGACAACCTGAGGATTTTTGTTCATGTTGGCCGCCCAAGGGCCATGAGCACTGCAGTGCTTTCCAACTTGGTTTTCAGCGCAGAAGATCAGCTGGGCGCGGGGGAGGGCGGAAGGGGGTCACGGTGGAGAAGGCGAACTGTGGGTGGGGCGGCCGCTGTAGTCGGGTTTAGAGAACCTTCGCACCGACATGGTACTAGTAGTGTTGTGGGTATAGTCTATAGTTATGGATACAGATACTTCCATCGTGAAGATGTGCTCTAAGTGCCGACGCACCCACGCAATGCTCCACATGCCTTCGACGAACCGGTGAGTGAGTACTTCCAAGGAAGAGACCAGAAGCGAGAGGCACAGTGCCACGTTCATCGTGCTTCCGCATCTAGCTTAGCTGTACGGTCTCGGTCTGTCTGGCATCCCCGACATGATGACTAACTGAGCTGTCCTATGCTCTTTCTCACACCTTCAGAGTGTTTCATGCCCTTATCATGCCCAGCCTTGGCGAATAATGTCTGTCTGACATGGACTGGCAGATCTGGCAGAGCAGCATGTGCAGCTAAGGAGACGCTTGAGGCTGAAAGATCGAACCGAGAACGGTCCATGGGATGGATCATAGGTCGATGGCTGAAATGCACTTGAGAAATGACATATAGACCCTAAACCGGCTTTACAGCAACATGCACCTTGCGAGGTCTAAGAAAAGGATCGAAACACGTTGATCCTCTCGGCGTGGATTGCAGCACTGCGTGTTACGACAATGGCTACACAGGCCGCATAGAAGGGGAAATGCTTTTCGATGCTCTCATGTAGATTTAGTGGACCAATTCAGTCACGCTTTCTTTTGACAGTGTCCGAAGGTGGCTGTGACAAGGAGAAGATGGCTACGATAGACTCCAACGAGGCAGTGGCAGAGGCTTTCACATGGGCGGCCCCGGCTCCGGGATACACATGCGATCCCAATAATTTCGTCGAGGGGGGCCGTGATTACCCTGGCACGCCTTTCTACATCTTTGTACCAAGTGACCGACCACAGTTCGGCGACTGTTCCCCTCTCGTTCCGGGGACGCCTCCATCCAGCATCGATTGCGACCGGGTCACGTGGGCCGGTTCACATGCGACCCTTTGTGCCTGCAAGAAGGAGGCAGGAGGCGGCAAGTCAGTTTTAACACAGTAGTCGTTGCGTGTCGTGGCCAGTTGCGCCTCAGGTCCCGCAAGTGCGATGGTTTATAGGCTGGACCGGGCTGGGATTAGGGCGGGGCTTTTGACATTCTGGGAGCCCTGCTAGCTTGCACCTGAGGCTTTTCACGCGAAAACTGCTATGAGACCTGCGCGCGCAATCGCTTCCTAGGCGCGCATCCTACCCATTCAAAACCTTGGAGATGCTCTGACATGCCGTGAGCGTGCAAAGTGGCACCCAAGCTGAGCCCAAACTGCCAGGCGGCTGTGATCTGCAGAAGATGCAAGCCCTGACGACGCAAGCCAAGATGAAACAGGCTGTAGGCTGGGCTCGAAACATATGCAGGAGCTACGCAGCCCCGCTTGAGACCTCGGAGGGGGTCCCGCTGTTGGTGAACGGGAATAAGTGCAGGCCTGCCAGCAGCAAGCTGAAAGACTGCGATGCAAAGGTTCGGGGGGGCGGTAACCAGCGCAAACTGTGCGCTTGCAGAGAGTACTGAGAAGTTCCTTCTCCGGCCGGCATGCCGTGAGATAAGTTTCGAGAATTTCAGCCATTTGAAAAGTTTGAGGTCTAAGTCGCCTGCTGCCGATATGTTCCAGAAGCTTCAGGATTTGGCTTCCCTTGCTGGCATGCATGCCGCAAGTGTGCTACAGTGACGGCTGCCGTGCGAGTGAAAAGCGCAGTTGCGTCCGGGCCCATGCCGCACGTGTCCGATGCAGCTTGGAAGACCTCCCAGCTGCTAAGGTTGCAGTCGGAACTATGATTCAGTGCAATGAAGCATGCACGCATATGTATGTATGTATGTATGTATGTATGTATGTATGTATGTATGTATGTGTATATGTATATATATATATATATGTATTAATGCATATATACATATTACGTACAAATCAATGCATGTAGACACACACACACATGCATAATCCATGTAAGTACGTATACAAACATCTACACATACATGTATCCTCTGCATATGTAAGGGGCCAGCATTTTGCCCTAATGTTCCTTATTATAAACATACTATAATGTACCCCAAAGCCTTATTCTAATCATTACGGCCCTACGCCAAACCCTTATAGGACCTTGTTAATAACCCTTACAGTGAGCCCTTAAAGGAGCCCTGTTCGAATCACTAAGGCCCCCTATTGCTCGGCCTCTGGCTTCTCGAGGTCGCCCTAGCGTGTGTGTTCGGTGAGCGGGAGCTCCGGACGGGTTTAGGGGTTTAGGGTTTGGGGGGTCTAGGATTTGGGGGTTTGAAGGTTTAGGGTTGCTTTTCCGGTGGAGCGGGACGTTCCCAGAGACTCCAACATCCTTTGGTTCAGGAATGAACCTGAACTTATGGAAGGGTTAGTCGTATGATGATGTAAGGTATTCCTCAACTAAAGGGTTTTTGTAGTTTCTGGGTCGTTTACTGTGCTGGATTGATTGTCACCCGGCCCTCAGGAGTGCTGCTTGCGAACAAGAGAAGGGCAAAATCGAGTTAAGACACGGCACTAGTTTGGATTGAATCGGTGTGATGCTAGCAGGTCGGTATTGTTAGCAATACGTCGTCTTATTGATTATCGTATGATGAACCCCGAGGCCCATACAGAAGATCCTGGGTCATGGCCCCAACATTGCAGCTAGTCGACGAGATAGATGTTTGAAGAAAGCGATCACGTCGTGTGTGTCAGGATCCATGGTTGCACAGACTTTCAAACTGCATTGCGCTGCTTGGTTTTCCAACCGCTAAACCCTAAACCTCCCAGAAGCTCTAGACCCTGACCCCCCTTCGGAACGTGTGTAGAAGGACGCCGTTGGACGATGCTCCATGCTGTGCGAGGCTTTTGGTTGAACGTTGTTTGCGGTCGTAAACGTGATGGAGTGTAGGGTTCTCGGTTTGGGGATGGTAAAACCACGAAGACTTCGTGTTATAAGCCTTACAGATTGTTACATTCCTGGGAAGAGGCAGTCATGCATATGACAGCACCAGAAAGACTGACGTCCAGAATCACAAGTTTAGCGGTACGGACTGTAATAGTCTGAGAAGCTGTGCACTTCGACTCAATTTACACAGGTTTCCACCGTTCTTTGGGATCCTTGTCGGCAGGGGGATTCTGCGGAACCTGCTCGAAGCATACCAGCTAGATGTGGCAGAGAAAGGAGCGCACGACGAACCATGCAAATGCAATTCACATGTTTGCCATGACTTGCACATCAGTGGACACATTGCAGAATAAACAGATGTCACCGGGCAATTGCAAAGTCCAACACTAATTCAGTCTTCAGGCATACAGGCATCTATGTTGTACTGCATGTACCGGATCGCACTAGTTATGGCCAAACGTTTCTAGCTTAAGAGCGCCAGTCAGCTGTGCTCATGGTGGTGATCACACCGTCGCAGCCTCCTGCAACTGTGCACCCTTGATTGTCATCAGGTGGTCGTTGTGCTTGTGGTCAAGCCCCCGAACACGGCTGTCGTGGGACTAAGGTATGCCCTCCTACAGAAGGCCAAACTATCTTGGAGCGCCAAAGATCTGCAACGAGTTTATCAAAAGTTGCAGAAGGTTGCCATCACAGCCCCTTGGCTGCGAGCAGGATGAGCAGGGTCGGCAAGCTTGCTCTGGACGCGTTAGGCATTGTTGCTGGCATGATACCTCACTCTTGTTTCTTTCCAACAAGTTCGACAGTAATCCTGAAACCCTAAACCCTAAAGCCCAAATAGCAACCCGTGTAGCTTGGATAGCCAGTGGGAGAACTTCAACCTTTAGACTTATTGGGGCGATCTTGAAAAGCTTTTCGAACTTTTTTGGGCCCGGTTCTTGAAGAAGCAAGTCGTAAGTCATAGTTACCTATACTGTTTTGGGGGGCTCCTATTATAGTTATAGTATACTTTAACCCGTAACCCTGTTCTAATATTGAAGCACTAAACCCTAATGTCTAAACCCTGAACCCTGAAACCCTGAAGCCCCAAATCCTATAATCCTGAACTCTGTTTCCCGATTAATCCCTAAACCCTGAACCCTAAACCCTAACCCTGACCCCTAAACCCTATTTGTCAGTCTTGTGTTCGCTTGGAGCCTCGGCAGCCAGAGTGAGCGCATAAGGACGGCGAGTCCCTGGCACGTTCCATCTCGGAAGGCTGGTACCCAAAAAAAGAAATCTCAGGGTTTAGGGTTTGGGGGTTTTTAGGGTTAGTGCTAAGGGGTTTATTGTATAGAGGTTTAGGGTTTGGGGCTTCGGGGTTTAGGGTTTAGGGGTTTGTGGCATGGACCTTTAGGGTCTATTTGGCAATCCTGCTGGGCTTTGTATTTAAACTGCAACAACACCACGGCGACAAGGACGACGACGACTCGGTTTAGCACGACGACGACTGGGTTCAACACGGCGACGACAAGGTCTGGCACGACGGTTACATCGGGAGGCCGAAGCGTGTACAGTGCAAAGGTCTCGACAGGAGTTTAAGGGTCTCGGGTCTTAGCTCCTAACTATGGTTTACCGGGGTCAGTATACTATGGAAGATCTAAGGTTTGGAGTTTATGAGGATTTAGATGGTTTTACGCTCTCACAAGTTCTCCGTGCTGGTTTTAGGGTCTATCACAGTCTATCACAATGTCCTCCCGTCCCTCTCGCGCCGGGAACCATCAAGAGTCTGTCTTGTGTATTTCTCGTCCTGTGTCTTTCTCTCATTCCCGTTCCTCTTCCTGCCTATCCACTCTGCCGTTTGTCAAGAAGACACAGAAATTGAAGTCATGACAGAGGAATAGGCATGAAGATGGACGAAGGGAACTCTTCATTCTCTCGTCTCTCCCTTCTCTCCTTCCTTTGATTGATCCTTTTTCTGTTTCTTCTCTTGTCGCCTTCTGTTGTCAATGACAGGGGTAACACGAGGGAGGGCAAAGGGACGACGTCAGTTCCTCTCGACGTGGTTCGTTTTTTCATTTCCTCTCGCGTTGTCTCTCTTCCGCCTCTCTCTCTCTCTCTCTCTCTCTCTCTTTTTCTCGCTCTGTCTTCCTCTCTGCCGTGTCTCGCTCTCACATCTCTTCTGTCCCCTCTTTCCTTGCTCCCTTGCTGGAAGGAATAGAAAACAGAAGCGAAGACATAAGATGGAGGAAGATGGTTGGGAGAAGGAAGGTGGATTCCTCCCTCACTCGGCTCTTTGACTTTCTTTGCCCTTGCCTTCTTTTCTTTGCTCCTATCCTTCTTCACAATTAGAAGGAGAAGCGACAAGAACGGAGAGCTCAGGGAGAGCAAGTGACACTGTTCCTCATAATCTCCTCCTTCATCGTGTTCATTGCGTTGTCCATCTCCCCCTCTCTCTCTCTCTCTCGCTCTCTCTCTCTCTCCCTCCATCCTTTCCTCTCTACTTCTGCACATTTACTTTTCCACTTCTCTCGCCTACTACAGTATGCTTGATTTGATACTTATCTTCAACTTTCTCTCACTCTCTTTGTCCCATCGCTTGCCCTGTTCCTTCTCCTCCTCCCTTCCCTGCCTCCCGTCCTTCTCCCCTTATCACTCAGAAGGAAGAAGGAAGACTCACAAGGAGAAAGACAAGGGAGTAAGAAAACAGACAAAAGAAACGGAGAGAGAGAGCCATAAGGGACGAAATACAGAAACAAAGAGAGAAAATATGGGGGAAAGATAATCAAAAAGAGAGACAGAAAGAGGAGGCGATGCATAAAGCAGCCGACAGTGCCTTGACCTCCACGTCTATTCATTCTTTGTCCTTGTCCTATCACACTGTCTCATTGGTGATAAACCAGGAAGAGCTTGTGGAGGGAGACGAGGAAGAAGTGTTCTCCTCTTCACTCACCTTGTGCCCTTCCTCTCCCACCGCTCGCCCGCTCTCCTTTCTTTGATTTTCTTGTCTGGCGGAAAAGTGGGAACCAGGAAGGAAAGTGGGGAAGGGAAAAGACGAGATTGAGAAATGACAGAAAGAAGAGAGATA
>CAJNDT010004123.1:0-18197 GCA_905221615.1 Symbiodinium sp. CCMP2592
CGGCACTGGCCACGTGTGGCGGAGCTGTAGCACTGTTCTCCTTCGTTGCATCAAGCGTCAAACTTGTTCGGAGCTTTGTAGAAAATTTCGGCGGCAGAAGCGAGGTCTAGACCTTGCCGTGGCCGTCCTAGGCGCTCACCAGCGCTCATTGGGGCCAAGGTCACTTCGCCACACAGGCGCCTGCCCACCACTGGTTTTGCAGCGTGGATCCCTTAAGGGGTGATGTTGCCATTGCGAACTCTGCACTTGCGGATCGCCACGGCGGCTTCGTGGGGGATCCCTTTAAGGGGTGCGTAGCGCCTGGCGGCGGCGGCGGCAGCGGCGGCGGCGGCGGCGGCGGCGGCGGTGGCGGCTCAGAGCGGCGGCGGCGGCTGAGCGGCGGCGGCGGCGGCGGCGGAGGCCTTGCGTGGCGGTAGAAACCTGTTCGGAGCTGTGTATAGGGAGCTGTGATCGCCGGCGGCGGCGGCGGAGGCCTTGCGTGGCGCTAGTGTGTAGGGAGCTGTAGCGGCGGCGGCGGCGGCAGCGGCGGCGGCGGCGGCCTTGCGTAAACGGGGCGGCGGCAGCGGCGGCGGCGGCGGCAGCGGCGGCGGCGGCGGCGGCCTTGCGTAAACCCTGTTCGGAGCTGTGTAGGGAGCTGTGATCGCCGGCGGCGGCGGCGGCGGCTGCGGCGGCGGCGGCGGCGGCGGTGGCGGCTCAGAGCGGCGGCGGCGGCTGAGCGGCGGCGGCGGCGGCGGCGGAGGCATTGCGTGGCGGTAGAAACCTGTTCGGAGCTGTGTAGGGCGCTGTGATCGCCGGCGGCGGCGGCGGAGGCCTTGCGTGGGCGGCGGCGGCGGCGGAGCGGACCGCCGGCGGCGGCGGCGGCGGAGCGGACCGCTGCCCGACTAGGACGTCCTCGTCTGCCTGCGTCAAAAATCGTTCCGCACGGCCAGGTTAGTTGCTCGTGACCTCCGATTTACTTAAAGCTTGGGTTGGGTGCTTGGTCGGAGCTGTGTAGGGAGCTGCAATTTACTTAAAGCTGGTCTTGGCGGCAGAAGCGAGCTCCGATGAGGGCCTCGCTATTGCCCTATGTTGCCATTGCGGACTCTGCACTTGCGGATCGCCACGGCGGCTTCGTGGGGGATCCCTTAATTTGCTCTCCGAGAGCCATTGGGGTTGCTCGTGACCTCCAATTTGCCTTGCCGATGAGGGCCTCGCTTTTGCTCTCCGAGAGCCATTGGCATAGCTCTGTTCGGAGCTGTGTAGGGAGCTGTGATCGCTCGGCACTGGCCACGTGTGGCGGAGCTGTAGCACTGTTCTCCGGAACCAGGATCCTTGCACCCACCCCCACCATGGGGTCCCAGCGGACCCTGATGCTCTTCCTCTTTCACTTGCACCCATGCAATTCACTTGCATCAACCAGAAGACTAAAACTCGCCTCCTTAAGTGAATGAATTCGTCAGATACAAGTTCGGCTTTATTTAATAATAATTCAAAGAAATCATAAGGGAAATTATATTATAAATTATAAGAGGAAGTATAAGAGAAATCAAGATTACTGGCAGGAATAGCATTCTGTATTCAAGAGCCTTATACGGCCTCTCTTTCCTTTCCATGGCCATCAAGGGCCGGCCTAGGACTGGGCCTGGAGCCTCGGGGTTGCTCGTGCCAGGACGGGGGTCTGGGGGCTGGGCCTAGGGCCCTAGGCCTAGGGCCCTGGGGCCTAGGGCTCCTGGGCCTGGGGCCCTGCTGGGGCCCTAGGGCCCTTGGGCTGGGACCCTAGGACAGCAGGGCCCAGGGTGCAGCCTCGGGGTTGGACCCTGGTCTGGCCGTCCTCACAGCCCATGGTCAGCTGGGCCGCTGCAACGGTGCTTGTTCGCCGCTCTCCAGAGCCAGACCCTCGTCTGGCCGTCCTCACAGCCCAGAGCCAGGAGCTGTCTACAAAAGCTGTGATCGTTCTCCGGAACCAGGATCCTTGCACCCACCCCCACCATGGGGTCCCAGCGGACCCTGATGCTCTTCCTCTTTCACTTGCACCCATGCAATTCACTTGCATCAACCAGAAGACTAAAACTCGCCTCCTTAAGTGAATGAATTCGTCAGATACAAGTTCGGCTTTATTTAATAATAATTCAAAGAAATCATAAGGGAAATTATATAAGAAATTATAAGAGGAAGTATAAGAGAAATCAAGATTACTGGCAGTAATAGCATTCTGTATTCAAGAGCCTTATACGGCCTCTCTTTCCTTTCCATGGCCATCAAGGGCCGGCCTAGGACTGGGCCTGGAGCCTCGGGGTTGCTCGTGAACCCTGCACTGCCAGGACCCTGGTCTGGCCGTCCTCTTCCTTCGCCACAGGCTCCTTGCTGGGACCCTACTAGGACGTCAGTTCACGGCTTAGGACTGAGCGTCGGAGCTGTGTAGGGCCGCTCTCCGAGAGCCATTTTGGTGCTTGTTCGGAGCTGTGTAGGGCCGCTCTCCGAGAGCAGCGGCGGCGGCGGGCCTGCCACCACTGGGCCGCTCTCCGAGAGCCATTTAAGCTTTCTCAACCCCGAGGTTGGTGCTTGTTCGGAGCTCTGTCTCGGGAGCTGCAATTCAGGATCCTTGCTCAAGCAGTGTGAGCACTCGGCACTGGCCACATCGTGGCAGGTTCATAGCTCTGTTCGGAGCTGTGTAGGGAGCTGTGATCGCTCGGCACTGGCCACGTGTGGCGGAGCTGTAGCACTGTTCTCCTTCGTTGCATCAAGCGTCCGGCTTCCGGTACACCGAGCTCTAGCCTCCTTAAGTGACCGCCCATTACCCTGGTCAGCGGCGGCGGCGGGCACCACTGGGCCGCTCTCCGAGAGCCATTTGAGCGTGATGCTCTGCACTTGGTGCTTGTTCGGAGCTGTGCACTTGCGGATCACCACGGGCCGCGGCTTCGTGGGGGATCCCCGCTTTTGCTCTCCGAGAGCCATTGGGGTTGCTCGTGACCTCCAATTTGCCTTGCCGATGAGGGCCTCGCTTTTGCTCTCCGAGAGCCATTGGCATAGCTCTGTTCGGAGCTGTGTAGGGAGCTGTGATCGCTCGGCACTGAGCGTCAAACTTGTTCGGAGCTTTGTAGAAAATTTCGGCGGCAGAAGCGAGGTCTAACCCTGTTCGGAGCTGTGTAGGGAGCTGTGATCGCTCGGCACTGGCCACGTGTGGCGGAGCTGTAGCACTGTTCTCCTTCGTTGCATCAAGCGTCAAACTTGTTCGGAGCTTTGTAGAAAATTTCGGCGGCAGAAGCGAGGTCTAGACCCTGCCGTGGCCGTCCTAGGCGCTCACCAGCGCTCATTGGGGCCAAGGTCACTTCGCCACACAGGCGCCTGCCCACCACTGGTTTTGCAGCGTGGATCCCTTAAGGGGTGATGTTGCCATTGCGAACTCTGCACTTGCGGATCGCCACGGCGGCTTCGTGGGGGATCCCTTAAGGGGTGCGTAGCGCCTGGCGGCGGCGGCGGCAGCGGCGGCGGCGGCGGCGGCGGTGGCGGCTCAGAGCGGCGGCGGCGGCTGAGCGGCGGCGGCGGCGGCGGCGGAGGCCTTGCGTGGCGGTAGAAACCTGTTCGGAGCTGTGTATAGGGAGCTGTGATCGCCGGCGGCGGCGGCGGAGGCCTTGCGTGGCGCTAGTGTGTAGGGAGCTGTGATCGCCGGCGGCGGCGGCGGGGGCGGCGGCAGCGGCGGCGGCGGCGGCAGCGGCGGCGGCGGCGGCAGCGGCGGCGGCGGCGGCCTTGCGTAAACGGGGCGGCGGCAGCGGCGGCGGCGGCGGCAGCGGCGGCGGCGGCGGCGGCCTTGCGTAAACCCTGTTCGGAGCTGTGTAGGGAGCTGTGATCGCCGGCGGCGGCGGCGGCGGCTGCGGCGGCGGCGGCGGCGGCGGTGGCGGCTCAGAGCGGCGGCGGCGGCTGAGCGGCGGCGGCGGCGGCGGCGGAGGCATTGCGTGGCGGTAGAAACCTGTTCGGAGCTGTGTAGGGAGCTGTGATCGCCGGCGGCGGCGGCGGAGGCCTTGCGTGGGCGGCGGCGGCGGCGGAGCGGACCGCTGCCCGACTAGGACGTCCTCGTCTGCCTGCGTCAAAAATCGTTCCGCACGGCCAGGTTAGTTGCTCGTGACCTCCGATTTACTTAAAGCTTGGGTTGGGTGCTTGGTCGGAGCTGTGTAGGGAGCTGCAATTTACTTAAAGCTTGTCTTGGCGGCAGAAGCGAGCTCCGATGAGGGCCTCGCTATTGCCCTATGTTGCCATTGCGGACTTGCGGATCGCCACGGCGGCTTCGTGGGGGATCCCCGCTTTTGCTCTCCGAGAGCCATTGGGGTTGCTCGTGACCTCCAATTTGCCTTGCCGATGAGGGCCTCGCTTTTGCTCTCCGAGAGCCATTGGCATAGCTCTGTTCGGAGCTGTGTAGGGAGCTGTGATCGCTCGGCACTGGCCACGTGTGGCGGAGCTGTAGCACTGTTCTCCGGAACCAGGATCCTTGCACCCACCCCCACCATGGGGTCCCAGCGGACCCTGATGCTCTTCCTCTTTCACTTGCACCCATGCAATTCACTTGCATCAACCCGAAGACTAAAACTCGCCTCCTTAAGTGAATGAATTCGTCAGATACAAGTTCGGCTTTATTTAATAATAATTCAAAGAAATCATAAGGGAAATTATATTATAAATTATAAGAGGAAGTATAAGAGAAATCAAGATTACTGGCAGGAATAGCATTCTGTATTCAAGAGCCTTATACGGCCTCTCTTTCCTTTCCATGGCCATCAAGGGCCGGCCTAGGACTGGGCCTGGAGCCTCGGGGTTGCTCGTGAACCCTGCACTGCCAGGACCCTGGTCTGGCCGTCCTCTTCCTTCGCCACAGGCTCCTTGCTGGGACCCTACTAGGACGTCAGTTCACGGCTTAGGACTGAGCGTCGGAGCTGTGTAGGGCCGCTCTCCGAGAGCCATTTTGGTGCTTGTTCGGAGCTGTGTAGGGCCGCTCTCCGAGAGCAGCGGCGGCGGCGGGCCTGCCACCACTGGGCCGCTCTCCGAGAGCCATTTAAGCTTTCTCAACCCCGAGGTTGGTGCTTGTTCGGAGCTCTGTCTCGGGAGCTGCAATTCAGGATCCTTGCTCAAGCAGTGTGAGCACTCGGCACTGGCCACATCGTGGCAGGTTCATAGCTCTGTTCGGAGCTGTGTAGGGAGCTGTGATCGCTCGGCACTGGCCACGTGTGGCGGAGCTGTAGCACTGTTCTCCTTCGTTGCATCAAGCGTCCGGCTTCCGGTACACCGAGCTCTAGCCTCCTTAAGTGACCGCCCATTACCCTGGTCAGCGGCGGCGGCGGGCACCACTGGGCCGCTCTCCGAGAGCCATTTGAGCGTGCTGCTCTGCACTTGGTGCTTGTTCGGAGCTGTGACTTGCGGATCACCACGGGCCGCGGCTTCGTGGGGGATCCCCGCTTTTGCTCTCCGAGAGCCATTGGGGTTGCTCGTGACCTCCAATTTGCCTTGCCGATGAGGGCCTCGCTTTTGCTCTCCGAGAGCCATTGGCATAGCTCTGTTCGGAGCTGTGTAGGGAGCTGTGATCGCTCGGCACTGGCCACGTGTGGCGGAGCTGTAGCACTGTTCTCCGGAACCAGGATCCTTGCACCCACCCCCACCATGGGGTCCCAGCGGACCCTGATGCTCTTCCTCTTTCACTTGCACCCATGCAATTCACTTGCATCAACCAGAAGACTAAAACTCGCCTCCTTAAGTGAATGAATTCGTCAGATACAAGTTCGGCTTTATTTAATAATAATTCAAAGAAATCATAAGGGAAATTATATTATAAATTATAAGAGGAAGTATAAGAGAAATCAAGATTACTGGCAGGAATAGCATTCTGTATTCAAGAGCCTTATACGGCCTCTCTTTCCTTCGCCACAAGCTCCTTGCTGGGACCCTACTAGGACGTCAGTTCACGGTAGGACTGAGCGTCAAGCTTGACGTGGCGAGAGTCGCTCCCGGCCGTGGGCCCTTGGGGACCTCCTTCACTTGCACACCCTAAAGCTTGTCTTGGCGGCAGAAGCGAGCTCCGATGAGGGCCTCGCTATTGCCCTATGTTGCCATTGCGAACTCTGCACTTGCGGATCGCCACGGCGGCTTCGTGGGGGATCCCCGGCGGCTTCCGGTACACCGAGCTCTAGCCTCCTTAAGTGACCGCCCATTACCCTGGTCAGCGGCGGCGGCGGGCACCACTGGGCCGCTCTCCGAGAGCCATTTGAGCCTGCTGCTCTGCACTTGGTGCTTGTTCGGAGCTGTGCACTTGCGGATCGCCACGGCGGCTTCGTGGGGGATCCCCGGCGGCTTCCGGTACACCGAGCTCTAGCCTCCTTAAGTGACCGCCCATTACCCTGGTCAGCGGCGGCGGCGGGCACCACTGGGCCGCTCTCCGAGAGCCATTTGAGCGTGCTGCTCTGCACTTGGTGCTTGTTCGGAGCTGTGCACTTGCGGATCACCACGGGCCGCGGCTTCGTGGGGGATCCCCGCTTTTGCTCTCCGAGAGCCATTGGGGTTGCTCGTGACCTCCAATTTGCCTTGCCGATGAGGGCCTCGCTTTTGCTCTCCGAGAGCCATTGGCATAGCTCTGTTCGGAGCTGTGTAGGGAGCTGTGATCGCTCGGCACTGAGCGTCAAACTTGTTCGGAGCTTTGTAGAAAATTTCGGCGGCAGAAGCGAGGTCTAACCCTGTTCGGAGCTGTGTAGGGAGCTGTGATCGCTCGGCACTGGCCACGTGTGGCGGAGCTGTAGCACTGTTCTCCTTCGTTGCATCAAGCGTCAAACTTGTTCGGAGCTTTGTAGAAAATTTCGGCGGCAGAAGCGAGGTCTAGACCCTGCCGTGGCCGTCCTAGGCGCTCACCAGCGCTCATTGGGGCCAAGGTCACTTCGCCACACAGGCGCCTGCCCACCACTGGTTTTGCAGCGTGGATCCCTTAAGGGGTGATGTTGCCATTGCGAACTCTGCACTTGCGGATCGCCACGGCGGCTTCGTGGGGGATCCCTTAAGGGGTGCGTAGCGCCTGGCGGCGGCGGCGGCAGCGGCGGCGGCGGCGGCGGCGCGGCGGAGGCCTTGCGTGGCGGTAGAAACCTGTTCGGAGCTGTGTAGGGAGCTGTGATCGCCGGCGGCGGCGGCGGAGGCCTTGCGTGGCGCTAGTGTGTAGGGAGCTGTGATCGCCGGCGGCGTAGGCGGGGGCGGCGGCAGCGGCGGCGGCGGCGGCAGCGGCGGCGGCGCGGCAGCGGCGGCGGCGGCGGCCTGCGTAAACGGGCGCGGCAGCGGCGGCGGCGCGGCAGCGGCGGCGGCGGCGGCCGGCGGCCTTGCTTAAACCCTGGTTCGGAGAGCTGGTAGGGAGCTGTGATCGCCGGCGGCGGGCGCGGCGGTGGCCGCCGCTCTGAGCCGCCACCGCCGCCGCCGCCGCCGCCGCCGCAGCCGCCGCCGCCGCCGCCGGCGATCACAGCTCCCTACACAGCTCCGAACAGGGTTTACGCAAGGCCGCCGCCGCCGCCGCCGCTGCCGCCGCCGCCGCCGCTGCCGCCGCCCCGTTTACGCAAGGCCGCCGCCGCCGCCGCTGCCGCCGCCGCCGCCGCTGCCGCCGCCGCCGCCGCTGCCGCCGCCCCCGCCGCCGCCGCCGGCGATCACAGCTCCCTACACACTAGCGCCACGCAAGGCCTCCGCCGCCGCCGCCGGCGATCACAGCTCCCTATACACAGCTCCGAACAGGTTTCTACCGCCACGCAAGGCCTCCGCCGCCGCCGCCGCCGCCGCTCAGCCGCCGCCGCCGCTCTGAGCCGCCACCGCCGCCGCCGCCGCCGCCGCCGCCGCTGCCGCCGCCGCCGCCAGGCGCTACGCACCCCTTAAGGGATCCCCCACGAAGCCGCCGTGGCGATCCGCAAGTGCAGAGTTCGCAATGGCAACATCACCCCTTACGGGATCCACGCTGCAAAACCAGTGGTGGGCAGGCGCCTGTGTGGCGAAGTGACCTTGGCCCCAATGAGCGCTGGTGAGCGCCTAGGACGGCCACGGCAGGGTCTAGACCTCGCTTCTGCCGCCGAAATTTTCTACAAAGCTCCGAACAAGTTTGACGCTTGATGCAACGAAGGAGAACAGTGCTACAGCTCCGCCACACGTGGCCAGTGCCGAGCGATCACAGCTCCCTACACAGCTCCGAACAGGGTTAGACCTCGCTTCTGCCGCCGAAATTTTCTACAAAGCTCCGAACAAGTTTGACGCTCAGTGCCGAGCGATCACAGCTCCCTACACAGCTCCGAACAGAGCTATGCCAATGGCTCTCGGAGAGCAAAAGCGAGGCCCTCATCGGCAAGGCAAATTGGAGGTCACGAGCAACCCCAATGGCTCTCGGAGAGCAAAAGCGGGGATCCCCCACGAAGCCGCGGCCCGTGGTGATCCGCAAGTGCACAGCTCCGAACAAGCACCAAGTGCAGAGCAGCACGCTCAAATGGCTCTCGGAGAGCGGCCCAGTGGTGCCCGCCGCCGCCGCTGACCAGGGTAATGGGCGGTCACTTAAGGAGGCTAGAGCTCGGTGTACCGGAAGCCGCCGGGGATCCCCCACGAAGCCGCCGTGGCGATCCGCAAGTGCAGAGTTCGCAATGGCAACATAGGGCAATAGCGAGGCCCTCATCCGCCGCTCAGAGACCTGCGCAGGTCTCTGAGCCGCCACCGAGTGCAGAGCAGCACGCTCAAATGGCTCTCGGAGAGCGGCCCCAGTGGTGCCCGCCGCCGCCGCTGACCAGGGTAATGGGCGGTCACTTAAGGAGGCTAGAGCTCGGTGTACCGGAAGCCGCCGGGGATCCCCCACGAAGCCGCCGTGGCGATCCGCAAGTGCAGAGTTCGCAATGGCAACATAGGGCAATAGCGAGGCCCTCATCGGAGCTCGCTTCTGCCGCCAAGACAAGCTTTAGGGTGTGCAAGTGAAGGAGGTCCCCAAGGGCCCACGGCCGGGAGCGACTCTCGCCACGTCAAGCTTGACGCTCAGTCCTACCGTGAACTGACGTCCTAGTAGGGTCCCAGCAAGGAGCCTGTGGCGAAGGAAAGAGAGGCCGTATAAGGCTCTTGAATACAGAATGCTATTCCTGCCAGTAATCTTGATTTCTCTTATACTTCCTCTTATAATTTATAATATAATTTCCCTTATGATTTCTTTGAATTATTATTAAATAAAGCCGAACTTGTATCTGACGAATTCATTCACTTAAGGAGGCGAGTTTTAGTCTTCTGGTTGATGCAAGTGAATTGCATGGGTGCAAGTGAAAGAGGAAGAGCATCAGGGTCCGCTGGGACCCCATGGTGGGGGTGGGTGCAAGGATCCTGGTTCCGGAGAACGATCACAGCTTTTGTAGACAGCTCCTGGCTCTGGGCTGTGAGGACGGCCAGACGAGGGTCTGGCTCTGGAGAGCGGCGAACAAGCACCGTTGCAGCGGCCCAGCTGACCATGGGCTGTGAGGACGGCCAGACCAGGGTCCAACCCCGAGGCTGCACCCTAGGGCCCTGCCGTCCTAGGGTCCCAGCCCAAGGAGCCTGGGTCCTGTGCAGGCTGCTCCCCTGGGCCCCAGGGCCCAAGGCCCCAGCAGGGCCTAGGCCCCAGGGCCCTAGGCCCCAGGGCCCTAGGCCCCAGGGCCCTAGGCCTAGGGCCCTAGGCCCAGCCCCCAGACCCCCGTCCTGCACCAACCCCGAGGCTCCAGGCCCAGTCCTAGGCCGGCCCTTGATGGCCATGGAAAGGAAAGAGAGGCCGTATAAGGCTCTTGAATACAGAATGCTATTCCTGCCAGTAATCTTGATTTCTCTTATACTTCCTCTTATAATTTCTTATATAATTTCCCTTATGATTTCTTTGAATTATTATTAAATAAAGCCGAACTTGTATCTGACGAATTCATTCACTTAAGGAGGCGAGTTTTAGTCTTCTGGTTGATGCAAGTGAATTGCATGGGTGCAAGTGAAAGAGGAAGAGCATCAGGGTCCGCTGGGACCCCATGGTGGGGGTGGGTGCAAGGATCCTGGTTCCGGAGAACAGTGCTACAGCTCCGCCACACGTGGCCAGTGCCGAGCGATCACAGCTCCCTACACAGCTCCGAACAGAGCTATGCCAATGGCTCTCGGAGAGCAAAAGCGAGGCCCTCATCGGCAAGGCAAATTGGAGGTCACGAGCAACCCCAATGGCTCTCGGAGAGCAAAAGCGGGGATCCCCCACGAAGCCGCGGCCCGTGGTGATCCGCAAGTGCACAGCTCCGAACAAGCACCAAGTGCAGAGCAGCACGCTCAAATGGCTCTCGGAGAGCGGCCCAGTGGTGCCCGCCGCCGCCGCTGACCAGGGTAATGGGCGGTCACTTAAGGAGGCTAGAGCTCGGTGTACCGGAAGCCGGACGCTTGATGCAACGAAGGAGAACAGTGCTACAGCTCCGCCACACGTGGCCAGTGCCGAGCGATCACAGCTCCCTACACAGCTCCGAACAGAGCTATGAACCTGCCACGATGTGGCCAGTGCCGAGTGCTCACACTGCTTGAGCAAGGATCCTGAATTGCAGCTCCCGAGACAGAGCTCCGAACAAGCACCAACCTCGGGGTTGAGAAAGCTTAAATGGCTCTCGGAGAGCGGCCCAGTGGTGGCAGGCCCGCCGCCGCCGCTGCTCTCGGAGAGCGGCCCTACACAGCTCCGAACAAGCACCAAAATGGCTCTCGGAGAGCGGCCCTACACAGCTCCGACGCTCAGTCCTAAGCCGTGAACTGACGTCCTAGTAGGGTCCCAGCAAGGAGCCTGTGGCGAAGGAAGAGGACGGCCAGACCAGGGTCCTGGCAGTGCAGGGTTCACGAGCAACCCCGAGGCTCCAGGCCCAGTCCTAGGCCGGCCCTTGATGGCCATGGAAAGGAAAGAGAGGCCGTATAAGGCTCTTGAATACAGAATGCTATTCCTGCCAGTAATCTTGATTTCTCTTATACTTCCTCTTATAATTTCTTATATAATTTCCCTTATGATTTCTTTGAATTATTATTAAATAAAGCCGAACTTGTATCTGACGAATTCATTCACTTAAGGAGGCGAGTTTTAGTCTTCTGGTTGATGCAAGTGAATTGCATGGGTGCAAGTGAAAGAGGAAGAGCATCAGGGTCCGCTGGGACCCCATGGTGGGGGTGGGTGCAAGGATCCTGGTTCCGGAGAACAGTGCTACAGCTCCGCCACACGTGGCCAGTGCCGAGCGATCACAGCTCCCTACACAGCTCCGAACAGAGCTATGCCAATGGCTCTCGGAGAGCAAAAGCGAGGCCCTCATCGGCAAGGCAAATTGGAGGTCACGAGCAACCCCAATGGCTCTCGGAGAGCAAGAGCGGGGATCCCCCACGAAGCCGCCCTGGCGATCCGCAAGTGCAGAGTCCGCAATGGCGGTCCCAGCGGACCCTGATGCTCTTCCTCTTTCACTTGCACCCATGCAATTCACTTGCATCAACCAGAAGACTAAAACTCGCCTCCTTAAGTGAATGAATTCGTCAGATACAAGTTCGGCTTTATTTAATAATAATTCAAAGAAATCATAAGGGAAATTATATTATAAATTATAAGAGGAAGTATAAGAGAAATCAAGATTACTGGCAGGAATAGCATTCTGTATTCAAGAGCCTTATACGGCCTCTCTTTCCTTTCCATGGCCATCAAGGGCCGGCCTAGGACTGGGCCTGGAGCCTCGGGGTTGCTCGTGAACCCTGCACTGCCAGGACCCTGGTCTGGCCGTCCTCTTCCTTCGCCACAGGCTCCTTGCTGGGACCCTACTAGGACGTCAGTTCACGGCTTAGGACTGAGCGTCGGAGCTGTGTAGGGCCGCTCTCCGAGAGCCATTTTGGTGCTTGTTCGGAGCTGTGTAGGGCCGCTCTCCGAGAGCAGCGGCGGCGGCGGGCCTGCCACCACTGGGCCGCTCTCCGAGAGCCATTTAAGCTTTCTCAACCCCGAGGTTGGTGCTTGTTCGGAGCTCTGTCTCGGGAGCTGCAATTCAGGATCCTTGCTCAAGCAGTGTGAGCACTCGGCACTGGCCACATCGTGGCAGGTTCATAGCTCTGTTCGGAGCTGTGTAGGGAGCTGTGATCGCTCGGCACTGGCCACGTGTGGCGGAGCTGTAGCACTGTTCTCCTTCGTTGCATCAAGCGTCCGGCTTCCGGTACACCGAGCTCTAGCCTCCTTAAGTGACCGCCCATTACCCTGGTCAGCGGCGGCGGCGGGCACCACTGGGCCGCTCTCCGAGAGCCATTTGAGCGTGCTGCTCTGCACTTGGTGCTTGTTCGGAGCTGTGCACTTGCGGATCACCACGGGCCGCGGCTTCGTGGGGGATCCCCGCTTTTGCTCTCCGAGAGCCATTGGGGTTGCTCGTGACCTCCAATTTGCCTTGCCGATGAGGGCCTCGCTTTTGCTCTCCGAGAGCCATTGGCATAGCTCTGTTCGGAGCTGTGTAGGGAGCTGTGATCGCTCGGCACTGAGCGTCAAACTTGTTCGGAGCTTTGTAGAAAATTTCGGCGGCAGAAGCGAGGTCTAACCCTGTTCGGAGCTGTGTAGGGAGCTGTGATCGCTCGGCACTGGCCACGTGTGGCGGAGCTGTAGCACTGTTCTCCTTCGTTGCATCAAGCGTCAAACTTGTTCGGAGCTTTGTAGAAAATTTCGGCGGCAGAAGCGAGGTCTAGACCCTGCCGTGGCCGTCCTAGGCGCTCACCAGCGCTCATTGGGGCCAAGGTCACTTCGCCACACAGGCGCCTGCCCACCACTGGTTTTGCAGCGTGGATCCCTTAAGGGGTGATGTTGCCATTGCGAACTCTGCACTTGCGGATCGCCACGGCGGCTTCGTGGGGGATCCCTTAAGGGGTGCGTAGCGCCTGGCGGCGGCGGCGGCAGCGGCGGCGGCGGCGGCGGCGGCGGCGGTGGCGGCTCAGAGCGGCGGCGGCGGCTGAGCGGCGGCGGCGGCGGCGGCGGAGGCCTTGCGTGGCGGTAGAAACCTGTTCGGAGCTGTGTATAGGGAGCTGTGATCGCCGGCGGCGGCGGCGGAGGCCTTGCGTGGCGCTAGTGTGTAGGGAGCTGTGATCGCCGGCGGCGGCGGCGGGGGCGGCGGCAGCGGCGGCGGCGGCGGCAGCGGCGGCGGCGGCGGCAGCGGCGGCGGCGGCGGCCTTGCGTAAACGGGGCGGCGGCAGCGGCGGCGGCGGCGGCAGCGGCGGCGGCGGCGGCGGCCTTGCGTAAACCCTGTTCGGAGCTGTGTAGGGAGCTGTGATCGCCGGCGGCGGCGGCGGCGGCTGCGGCGGCGGCGGCGGCGGCGGCGGTGGCGGCTCAGAGCGGCGGCGGCGGCTGAGCGGCGGCGGCGGCGGCGGCGGAGGCCTTGCGTGGCGGTAGAAACCTGTTCGGAGCTGTGTAGGGAGCTGTGATCGCCGGCGGCGGCGGCGGAGGCCTTGCGTGGGCGGCGGCGGCGGCGGAGCGGACCGCTGCCCGACTAGGACGTCCTCGTCTGCCTGCGTCAAAAATCGTTCCGCACGGCCAGGTTAGTTGCTCGTGACCTCCGATTTACTTAAAGCTTGGGTTGGGTGCTTGGTCGGAGCTGTGTAGGGAGCTGCAATTTACTTAAAGCTTGTCTTGGCGGCAGAAGCGAGCTCCGATGAGGGCCTCGCTATTGCCCTATGTTGCCATTGCGGACTCTGCACTTGCGGATCGCCACGGCGGCTTCGTGGGGGATCCCTTAATTTGCTCTCCGAGAGCCATTGGGGTTGCTCGTGACCTCCAATTTGCCTTGCCGATGAGGGCCTCGCTTTTGCTCTCCGAGAGCCATTGGCATAGCTCTGTTCGGAGCTGTGTAGGGAGCTGTGATCGCTCGGCACTGGCCACGTGTGGCGGAGCTGTAGCACTGTTCTCCGGAACCAGGATCCTTGCACCCACCCCCACCATGGGGTCCCAGCGGACCCTGATGCTCTTCCTCTTTCACTTGCACCCATGCAATTCACTTGCATCAACCAGAAGACTAAAACTCGCCTCCTTAAGTGAATGAATTCGTCAGATACAAGTTCGGCTTTATTTAATAATAATTCAAAGAAATCATAAGGGAAATTATATTATAAATTATAAGAGGAAGTATAAGAGAAATCAAGATTACTGGCAGGAATAGCATTCTGTATTCAAGAGCCTTATACGGCCTCTCTTTCCTTTCCATGGCCATCAAGGGCCGGCCTAGGACTGGGCCTGGAGCCTCGGGGTTGCTCGTGAACCCTGCACTGCCAGGACCCTGGTCTGGCCGTCCTCTTCCTTCGCCACAGGCTCCTTGCTGGGACCCTACTAGGACGTCAGTTCACGGCTTAGGACTGAGCGTCGGAGCTGTGTAGGGCCGCTCTCCGAGAGCCATTTTGGTGCTTGTTCGGAGCTGTGTAGGGCCGCTCTCCGAGAGCAGCGGCGGCGGCGGGCCTGCCACCACTGGGCCGCTCTCCGAGAGCCATTTAAGCTTTCTCAACCCCGAGGTTGGTGCTTGTTCGGAGCTCTGTCTCGGGAGCTGCAATTCAGGATCCTTGCTCAAGCAGTGTGAGCACTCGGCACTGGCCACATCGTGGCAGGTTCATAGCTCTGTTCGGAGCTGTGTAGGGAGCTGTGATCGCTCGGCACTGGCCACGTGTGGCGGAGCTGTAGCACTGTTCTCCTTCGTTGCATCAAGCGTCCGGCTTCCGGTACACCGAGCTCTAGCCTCCTTAAGTGACCGCCCATTACCCTGGTCAGCGGCGGCGGCGGGCACCACTGGGCCGCTCTCCGAGAGCCATTTGAGCGTGCTGCTCTGCACTTGGTGCTTGTTCGGAGCTGTGCACTTGCGGATCACCACGGGCCGCGGCTTCGTGGGGGATCCCCGCTTTTGCTCTCCGAGAGCCATTGGGGTTGCTCGTGACCTCCAATTTGCCTTGCCGATGAGGGCCTCGCTTTTGCTCTCCGAGAGCCATTGGCATAGCTCTGTTCGGAGCTGTGTAGGGAGCTGTGATCGCTCGGCACTGGCCACGTGTGGCGGAGCTGTAGCACTGTTCTCCGGAACCAGGATCCTTGCACCCACCCCCACCATGGGGTCCCAGCGGACCCTGATGCTCTTCCTCTTTCACTTGCACCCATGCAATTCACTTGCATCAACCAGAAGACTAAAACTCGCCTCCTTAAGTGAATGAATTCGTCAGATACAAGTTCGGCTTTATTTAATAATAATTCAAAGAAATCATAAGGGAAATTATATAAGAAATTATAAGAGGAAGTATAAGAGAAATCAAGATTACTGGCAGGAATAGCATTCTGTATTCAAGAGCCTTATACGGCCTCTCTTTCCTTTCCATGGCCATCAAGGGCCGGCCTAGGACTGGGCCTGGAGCCTCGGGGTTGCTCGTGAACCCTGCACTGCCAGGACCCTGGTCTGGCCGTCCTCTTCCTTCGCCACAGGCTCCTTGCTGGGACCCTACTAGGACGTCAGTTCACGGCTTAGGACTGAGCGTCGGAGCTGTGTAGGGCCGCTCTCCGAGAGCCATTTTGGTGCTTGTTCGGAGCTGTGTAGGGCCGCTCTCCGAGAGCAGCGGCGGCGGCGGGCCTGCCACCACTGGGCCGCTCTCCGAGAGCCATTTAAGCTTTCTCAACCCCGAGGTTGGTGCTTGTTCGGAGCTCTGTCTCGGGAGCTGCAATTCAGGATCCTTGCTCAAGCAGTGTGAGCACTCGGCACTGGCCACATCGTGGCAGGTTCATAGCTCTGTTCGGAGCTGTGTAGGGAGCTGTGATCGCTCGGCACTGGCCACGTGTGGCGGAGCTGTAGCACTGTTCTCCTTCGTTGCATCAAGCGTCCGGCTTCCGGTACACCGAGCTCTAGCCTCCTTAAGTGACCGCCCATTACCCTGGTCAGCGGCGGCGGCGGGCACCACGGGGCCGCTCTCCGAGAGCCATTTGAGCGTGCTGCTCTGCACTTGGTGCTTGTTCGGAGCTGTGCACTTGCGGATCACCACGGGCCGCGGCTTCGTGGGGGATCCCCGCTTTTGCTCTCCGAGAGCCATTGGGGTTGCTCGTGACCTCCAATTTGCATTGCCGATGAGGGCCTCGCTTTTGCTCTCCGAGAGCCATTGGCATAGCTCTGTTCGGAGCTGTGTAGGGAGCTGTGATCGCTCGGCACTGGCCACGTGTGGCGGAGCTGTAGCACTGTTCTCCGGAACCAGGATCCTTGCACCCACCCCCACCAGGGGGTCCCAGCGGACCCTGATGCTCTTCCTCTTTCACTTGCACCCATGCAATTCACTTGCATCAACCAGAAGACTAAAACTCGGCTCCTTAAGTGAATAAATTCGTCAGATACAAGTTCGGCTTTATTTAATAATAATTCAAAGAAATCATAAGGGAAATTATATTATAAATTATAAGAGGAAGTATAAGAGAAATCAAGATTACTGGCAGGAATAGCATTCTGTATTCAAGAGCCTGATACGGCCTCTCTTTCCTTTCCATGGCCATCAAGGGCCGGCCTAGGACTGGGCCTGGAGCCTCGGGGTTGCTCGTGCCAGGACGGGGGTCTGGGGGCTCCTAGGGCCCTAGGCCTAGGGCCCTGGGGCCTAGGGCCCTGGGGCCTAGGGCCCTGGGGCCGGCCAAGGCTCCTGGGCCGAGGGCCCTGCTGGGGCCTAGGGCCCTGGGGCCCAGGGGAGCAGCCTGCACAGGACCCAGGCTCCTTGGACTGGGACCCTAGGACGGCAGGGCCCAGGTTTCAGCCTCGGGGTTGGACGGTCTGGCCGTCCTCACAGCCCATGGTCAGCTGGGCCGCTGCGGTGCTTGTTCGCCGTTTTTCAGAGCCAGACCCTCGTCTGGCCGTCCTCACAGCCCAGAGCCAGGAGCTGTCTACAAAAGCTGTGATCGTTCTCCGGAACCAGGATCCTTGCACCCACCCCCACCATGGGGTCCCAGCGGACCCTGATGCTCTTCCTCTTTCACTTGCACCCATGCAATTCACTTGCATCAACCAGAAGACTAAAACTCGCCTCCTTAAGTGAATGAATTCGTCAGATACAAGTTTGGCTTTATTTAAT
The DNA here is from genome assembly GCA_905221615.1 of Symbiodinium sp. CCMP2592. Lineage (NCBI taxonomy): Eukaryota > Dinophyceae > Suessiales > Symbiodiniaceae > Symbiodinium > Symbiodinium sp. CCMP2592. The sequence goes on from CAJNDT010004123.1 coordinate 17,053, forward strand.
AATAATTCAAAGAAATCATAAGGGAAATTATATTATAAATTATAAGAGGAAGTATAAGAGAAATCAAGATTACTGGCAGGAATAGCATTCTGTATTCAAGAGCCTTATACGGCCTCTCTTTCTTTCGCCACAGGCTCCTTGCTGGGACCCTACTAGGACGTCAGTTCACGGTAGGACTGAGCGTCAAGCTTGACGTGGCGAGAGTCGCTCCCGGCCGTGGGCCCGTGGGGACCTCCTTCACTTGCACACCCTAAAGCTTGTCTTGGCGGCAGAAGCGAGCTCCGATGAGGGCCTCGCTATTGCCCTATGTTGCCATTGCGAACTCTGCACTTGCGGATCGACACGGCGGCTTCGTGGGGGATCCCCGGCGGCTTCCGGTACACCGAGCTCTAGCCTCCTTAAGTGACCGCCCATTACCCTGGTCAGCGGCGGCGGCGGGCACCACTGGGCCGCTCTCCGAGAGCCATTTGAGCGTGCTGCTCCGCACTTGGTGCTTGTTCGGAGCTGTGCACTTGCGGATCGCCACGGCGGCTTCGTGGGGGATCCCCGGCGGCTTCCGGTACACCGAGCTCTAGCCTCCTTAAGTGACCGCCCATTACCCTGGTCAGCGGCGGCGGCGGGCACCACTGGGCCGCTCTCCGAGATCCATTTGAGCGTGCTGCTCTGCACTCGGTGGCGGCTCAGAGACCTGCGCAGGTCTCTGAGCGGCGGATGAGGGCCTCGCTATTGCCCTATGTTGCCATTGCGAACTCTGCACTTGCGGATCGCCACGGCGGCTTCGTGGGGGATCCCCGGCGGCTTCCGGTACACCGAGATCTAGCCTCCTTAAGTGACCGCCCATTACCCTGGTCAGCGGCGGCGGCGGGCACCACTGGGCCGCTCTCCGAGAGCCATTTGAGCGTGCTGCTCTGCACTTGGTGCTTGTTCGGAGCTGTGCACTTGCGCATCACCACGGGCCGCGGCTTCGTGGGGGATCCCCGCTTTTGCTCTCCGAGAGCCATTGGGGTTGCTCGTGACCTCCAATTTGCCTTGCCGATGAGGGCATCGCTTTTGCTCTCCGAGAGCCATTGGCATAGCTCTGTTCGGAGCTGTGTAGGGAGCTGTGATCGCTCGGCACTGAGCGTCAAACTTGTTCGGAGCTTTGT
>CAJNDT010004124.1:0-273639 GCA_905221615.1 Symbiodinium sp. CCMP2592
CCAACCCGTATAGTTCTTGCGAGTGCCTCCTTACTCCTTCTCACGCGTCGCAAAACCCACGCTGCTGGAAGCAGCGGGTCAACCCTAGTATTTCGTTATATAGACTTATCTCATATATCTGAGTTTCGAAAATATGATCGAAAAGACAAAAATAAGATGCTACGTAATCTTGCAAAGACCTCAAATTCGATTTAGCCACCAATGAGGGTCTGGCGGAAAATAATTATAGTTAGCAATATGGTATACTAGATATTACAAATGAACTGCACTATAACTTCACCAAACTTCCGTAGCTGCTCCAAGGCAAGAAGCCAACTGGCCTAGGGCCAAGCTCGAAACGTCGCCTCGGTCCTTGTCTTGCATCGACTAAAGCCAGTCAGAAGCCTCTGTCTGTGAAAATCATACCGAGAACTCTGGGACCTACCTGAACTCTTGCATCGCTGTGTATTCTCCTCTACCTCGCTGTACAAAAGAATACCTTCTCCTGTTTGCTGGACCATTTACTGGAAAATGTCACTGTTGTATGTTGCAGAAACGCCAACCCTGAACCCCAACCCTAAAGCCCTAAAGCCCCTTCCCCATTTCCTGGTTGCACGGCCAAGCTCAGCAGCCTATGTGGGGCCGGGGTTCACCAGGTGAGACATGCCTTGGGTGAGGGACCTCACACCACTTGAAATGCAATGCCTCATACCCGACTTTGTTTGTGCAGATGGGGGTCAAACGGACTGTGTTTGCTGGGGGAAGCAGGTGGGTCTCGCTAGCACAACTGCACACGTACAAGCCATGCGAGATCTGCCCTCACATGAGCTGCAGGTAGCATCTCTGAGCAAATTGGTCGGTGTTCCTCCAGGGTCTACATCAAGGATTGCCACTCCATCGTCTTACCAAGGTCCATCTGGTGTGCTGCACTAATTACTGCCAAGAAAAGGCGGAGGGGCACAACTGCTTGACAAGCCTGCCTGGCGAACTACAAAATATTTCAACAGAACGCCTGGCCTCACATGAGTGTCACAGAGGCGTGTCACCACGAGTGCCCCCCCTGTAAACTTGCTGTGCTCGAGCTCGAAGGCTGTAAAACCCTACTAGTAGTGCCTCCCTCACGGATGACAGCAAGTGAGCTGAGACATCTGCGACAGAAATGAGGCAGGCAGTACTGCAGACGTCGATCTCATAATCACGAGAGCCACAGAAGGGAGGATGACTTAGGACGCTGCCAACAAAGGCCCGTCGACGGCCAAACTGGCAAGTGCCGAGGCAATGAAAAGGGCTGGCCCTGTGAGGAGGTCAGGTCCAGGCGAGGTTTTGGGTTTCGGCGCTCACACTCGGACGATCCAGGCGAAGGTTTAGGGTTTAGGGCTTGAGGTTCAGGTTGAAGGGCACGAAAACCCTAAACCCAGATTTCAGATGAAGAAGCATGAACACGCACTATCCTAATCGAAGGCTTCAAGAATCCTAGTCACAAGCTGCGAGTAGCTCACGTGAGGTACCCTTGATGCTCCTCAGGCGGACCGCAGCATTTGCAAGTTGGAACCTCGGAGTAGGGACCGGGAGGGTTCAGGGGCATGAGATGTACCTGAAAACCCGAGCAAGATCCGTCGGAAGCTGTTTGAAGCTGATTGTGAGTTGCCCTTGGCCCTTCTGAAGGCCTGGACTTTACAGATTTTTGGCTGAGGGAGGACCTCGAGGGTGAGGCGGCCTTCGGGGAAACCCCAAGCCAAAGTCCCACATCCAAGGGAGCTTCTGTCAAAGAACACCGTGTCCGTGGGCAGGCTCCTGGATACTACTTTAAAGACTTTGCCCTTCTTGCCAGGATGCTTTTGGGCTCCGGAGGCTCCGAGGTCAGACCTGAAAGCTCCGGAGCCTCCCGCAAAGGAAGGCACCCTTTCGGCCTTCCCCGCCCTTTCTTCGTACCCGCCCGCGGCGAGATCTTTTCAGCTCTTTCGGCAGAAAGTTCATTGGGCTCCACATGCCGAAGCTCGAAGCCTGACTGCCGCGAGGCGCCTAATCCAGGCGGATCAGCCCTAAATGGAGTCCTGAAAGAAAGAGGAGGCTGCCTGATGCCTGCGTGGACTTGGGGCTTTAGAGTCTGTGAAGCTTCTGTGGACAGGAGGATAGACGTCCTACGAACCGACAGACACAGTTGTCCCTGTCCCCTTTTGCAGCAGGCTTCTTTCTCTCGTCCGGAACAGCTGTCGCCGCTTCAGGGGTGCCCAAAACCCTGAAGGCGCGAGTTTAAGTGCAATCTTCTTTTCCTCGATCCTTGGACCTCCGGCTTCATCGTGCAAATGCAGGAGGTGTGGAAGGGACATGGACCTTCCGCTTGTTGCGGATGGGACTCCAAAGCACCATCGCACAGACTCCCAAACCTCCAAGGGAGGCTTTTGGATACAACAGCCCGAGGCTGCCTGATGTCCCGCAGATCTGTCACACTTCGATACTCCGGCGAAACAAACGGCCGCGACACTTGGCCAACATCAGGGTGCGCAAGCGAAGAGAGGAAAATGCATCCTCATGCATTCTGGGTCCTGCTAGCCATTGAGCCGGAGCTTTAAGGTCAAGCACAAAAGGACCAACCCGCAAATGGAGACGGATACTCGCACATCAGGACCTGGGATCCTGCCTGGGATATGTTTGAACGGGCGCTGCAGACTTCAATGCGACGCCATTCAGGGCTTCTCAGAGCAGAGTTCCCCCACACTCCCACCAAGAATGAGTACAGTAAGAAGAGGCGATCCGAAGAAGGACCCTCTGCATCTGGAGCCTCGGAGGGCTTGAAGCCGGACAAGCGGGGGAAGACTCCATGTGGAGCTCTTTAGCAGGCGCCGCAAGACCCGCTGGTAACCTGGAGCCCTAAAGCCTAAACCTCAGACCCTCTGCTTTAAACCGGGTTTCGGCGCTCACACTCGGACAATCCGGGCCGGTTTAAGGTTTAGGGTTTAGAGTCGAGTCGAAGTCATCGCTGAGTGCGGAGAAGGCTCCGGAGTCATTGAAGCGAAGCATCCGAGAGTGCTCCGCTGAGGCCGACCGGCTCGCCTCTCCCTTGCTTCTGAGGGCTCAAACGACGTGGTTCTACGAGGGATCCACAAAGGTTGTTTAGGGTTTCAAGGGGATCCAAAAGGGCTCTATCAGGGTTCTCCCAGGGTCTGGTTTAGGGTTTACGGATTTAGGGCCACCCCCTCCCCTGACTCCACCCGTGTGGGACTTCGTGTCCCCTGTTGCTTGATGGCCGCCCTGCGTGCTTGGCAGGCCGGCAGACATCCGGAACCCCCTATCAAAGCCGTCGTCCGGAGCCTTAAACCTAAACACTGAAAGAACACTAGGCCATGGGCATCACGGGCATCTAGTCTCTTGAGGTCTTCATTGGCAGAGGCCTCCACAGGAACTAAAGACAGCTTTCAATCATAGGCACAGTGGGACAGGGCACGGCACGGCGAATGGTGGCATGATGCTCAGACGAAGGTCGAGTGTGAGCAAACGGTGAAGGGCTTTAGGGCTGAGGGATGCTGAGGGTTTAGGGTTTTGTCGTGGTCGGCAGGCTAATGGAATGGAATACACCCCGTCGGCTGCACACAGCTTTTGAAGCCCACTTCTGCAATCTTTGCTGCAGCATCACGAGCGCCAACGAGTCTTCATCCCCATATCCCGTGCTTCATTTCAACATTCCCTAAAACCTAAACCCAACAGATCCCGCAGGCCTTGCAAGCAGCTCCCGGCTTGTGCACGAGGACGAATTTCACCCATAGCAACCAGGCCTGGAACGTCTCGTTAAGGTCCCATCCAAGCAAAGGACAAGTCAGTCACACACCTCTCCTGAAGATGCCCTGCGAGGTTACGATTGAGCTTCAAGCATGTGCACGAATCGTTCTTGGCCACGCCTGACTTGGCCAGTTTTCCCAAAAGTGGCGTTCGCAAAACGGAGACTGCAAGAAGTGCCAAGAGCTTCCGGGGGGGCCCTGTGGGCGCAGGCGGCCAAAAACTCAATTTTCTAAGCCGAAGTTGTGCTTCAAAGCCAGAACACACAGCAACCCCACGCCCAAGCACAGGAAGTACTGGCAGCGCCAGAGCTCAAGCTGCCAACAGGCTGGGTTTCGCCACGTTCAGGAATACATGGGAGAGATGAAAGCTCCTCAAGATTAAACATCTCTTCTTGGAGTCCATCTTACTTCCTACAGGGCAGTGACTACTCTAGGCTTCTTTGGAGGGTCCTCATTTCCAGCAGTCGCCATCGTGTGTCGGGTCCAGGGTTTAGGTGCTCCATGATGGATGAACGGTCGTGCGTTAAGGTCCACGAACTCTGCAGACTACGCCCTGGCCCAGAAGCGATGGTGTTCAGCCTTGGCGGCCGGCCTTCTCTCTTTCCCCCGTCTCTGGGCTGTGAGGACAGACAGCAAAGGAGGACTCAGGGCCCCTGACATATTCAGATCAGAACTTCGCGTGCACACAGCAGGCGCTCTGTGCTCCCACATGGGCCCAAACTCTCAGCTCGAAGTCGAAGGCCTCAAGGCAGCCCTCAGGAAGGATTAGAGCAAGGCATCGGCTGCAAGCCTCAAGCAGCCCAGCAGCCCTCTAGCAGCATGAACTCCCGGCTCTCCGGCTCTGGCGGATCTTCGTGGAGGAGTGCTTCATGCACAGGCCTGGGCTCCCTTGACTAGAGACCTTGCGGCGGAAGATCTCTAGAGACCTGTCTTCAGCAGGCCTTTAGCCCACTTCAAGCCCCGCCTCTGCTCCACTGGATAAGGGGTGCGTGTCACGGATGTCGAGAAAAGCCCACACATAGACTTTGCAAGCCCCTGCGGCCCCTCATGTCCTGGACCGCCAGCTTCCGGCACACCACTTCTGAAGCTGCCCGGGGACTTTACGAATGAGCTTCAAGCTTCTTGTGCCACAGCTGACTTTCTTGGCCACTCCCGACTTGGTCGTTCTTCCCACCCCTCTGCATGCGTCACACAAGGCGAAGACCGCAAGAAGCACCTTGCACCTCACGCCAGGAAAATCCGGGGGTCTGTTGGCGCATGGAGCCACAAAGCTAGTTTTGAAAACCGAAGACCCCTGTTTTCAAGGCACCATACACTGCAACCCCTCGATGCCCAGGTACAGGTAGTACTGGCAGGGCCAGCACCGCAGCACCCAGAAGATGAGAAGCTCAAGGGCGTACATGTGAGACATGAGAAGTCCTCACAATATGACAGGGATTCTCGAGGCAGGCCGGAGCCTCAACGACACAAATGACAGCTTGCGCATAGTGAGCATGGCTTTTTGCGGGGCGCAGCTTGATGGATGCCAGCGGCAGGCAGCTGCCCAAATGTTCAGGCCACTACTGCCATGCGCCTGGCGTAGGATGTAAGCACTTGAGGCCTCTAAGACTGAACAGGCTTAGAGCACACACGCTGCATTGCTCAGGGTGGCGACAAGCGCCAGACAACCCTTGTTTCGCCCAAGCTCTGGCCTATTGCATGCATGGGCTGAACAGAGATGCCGACACCGACCCTTCTCAGAAAGCTTTTGGGATGTTTATTTAAGGTTTATAAGGCCCAAGTGAAACTCTCGGCAAAACCTGATCCCGTGGCTAAGTCGCAACGAGAATGACAGGTCGAGGTCTTCCTTTACGATCTTGCAGCTGCAGCATCTTGCCAGCGTCCAGCAGCTGCGTAGAAAGCTTCGCAAGGCTTGGCACCGCGACGCCAGCACTTAACAAAGACCGGATGTGCAGGCTCTTCTTCTCCAAGGACTTTCTCCGGCAACCGAGATCTGGGGCTATCTTTCATCTGACGCTCAGGCGGGCGAGGCAGTTGCAGTGTGGCAGAACTGGGAATCCTTGCAACCTCTGCCGCCGTACGCGGAGACTGGGACAGCACGCCTTGCAGCCTCTCCTGTGAATCAGCTCAAAAGTTTCCCTTCTGCCGTGCTCCTTCTTGATTCTACAGATACCTGACAAGCAAAAAGAGGGGAACCTGTTTGCCTCGCTCCTGGAAGAACTGGAGGTTTCCTACGCGCGGACTGAAGAAGGCATCTGACGTTGACAATGCTCAAAACAACACATTCTGCGTTGCCCAGGATGCTGACAAGAGCAGGGCCCCAGCCACCTTTGCTGCTGTGCCCAAGGTGCGATCTTCCAGCGCTTCTTCCACGTGGTGTCGTCAAGCTGTCAAGCTCGTGCAGCACGCACCTTCAGAACATCCGGGGAGCCTCCGAGAAAGCGAAAGCTGCCGTGACCTGGACCTAGCAGCCTGAGCTTGGACGCAAGACCCTCGAGGCCCATAGTTGGATGGCATAGACCTGGTTCACATCGAAGTCCGGAACCACTCCCAGGCACGGGATCCAGCCCGCAATCTCGGAGAAGGGGCGTGTTGCTCCTCCAAAGATGCTTCTGTCAGCTGGAATCAATCCAGAAGCCAAGTGCCGATCTTCTTTCCGGAACTGAGATGAAGAAGTCAGCAGGGGCCACCAGAAGACCACGGATGCCATGGCCTGGGCCTACCCATGACCTCCCATAGTAAATAGTACGATGCAGCTTGAATAGTGCGTGGAAGGCAAGCCGTCTGCTGCACGCGGCAGCGGCCACTGTCACCAAGGCTGTGAGATCAATGGTCAAAGACTCTCACCTGCAGGTTGCTCCACCCCATGATGAAACAATCACTCGTCTGTTCCGATGTGGATCTGAATACCGACTGAAGCAGAATGTTGGAGCTTTCTGCTGCTGGAACGATCGACAGAAGCCTGATAAAAGAAGTGACCTGACAGAACCAACACGAATGGACCTCGGCCACTCCACGGTGCTAACACGAACAGGCTGAAAGCCTGCACTCGCCTTCACAGCCCCTGGATGCTGGGTGTCTGGTATCGTCTTCCACCTCCACCCGCTGCCTTCCAGAAAATCCTGCCGTTCTCGCACTCAACAGTTGCGTCGTCCCTGGACTTGCAAAGCTCGCAAGCGCAGAAAAGGGCCCCATTGAAGAGATTCTAGCAGCAGCGAGTGGTCGGTCACCGGGCTACAATACTCACAAGCTGCTAGGGCCAGGACCATCGAAACAGGCGGTGTGCCGTGATTTACGGTTTTTTCGCTCCTACTTTTTTTCCTTCCTAGCAAGGTTTAGGCTTTAAAGTTTAGGGCTGCAGGACGCTCTTCGGGCTTCCGGGCTGCTTGGGCACCGCGATTGCATTACACGATTAAGTCTCGTTCTCTTTGTCAGCCCAAAGCACTCAGTACGTTGACATGGGCTTGGTAGCTCTCCTAGTGCGAGCACTACATGTGAATAAACCTGAACGCTTGCACAGAGCGCTTGTAAGGCGTGTGTACTCTAGGTCAAGACCTCAGCACGGAAGTAAGTTTACTAGCTGAATGCAACGTGCGTGGATTGAAAGGACACGAGCAGCTCCCAGAGTGACCATTGCGGGCCGCTGCTGCGCAGGGCTGCCGTGCACTCAACATGTCAGGAGTGCCAGCTCTTTGCACCCGACATTAAGTCAGCACCCTGTGCTTCAATCCAGCTGCCTGCTTCAGGGACTCAGGGGTTTTCGGTTGGGGGTACAGAGCCTGCTTCGAAAGGAAAGAGCATGAAGCGCGTACTGAACAGAAAGCCCTTGTCGAGTTTGCATGGGGACTTGCCTGGTTGTCAACGAATGTTGAACATTGTTTTGGAGGCGCCGGCATGCACGAATGGCAAGAGGAATTGCCTCGGACCCACGCCGGTCAGCATTTCTGCCAAGCTGTCCCCCTCGGAAGATGCCCCTGCAAGCCTTGCCCCGTCGGTTGCGTGTGGCGGAGCACGAGCAAGGCGAAGGTCAGCGCGAGGTCAGCTCCGCCACATAAGGATTTGCACCGGAAGCTAGGGAAATGCTTCATCTGTGAAGCGAGTGAAGCAGAGCGCGGGAATATACCATGAGTCTACGAAGTTAATGTGGGATGTGCACCCAGCATTTGAAAGATTCCGGAAGGTTGCAGCGCCTGGAATGTCACATCCAACGGGAATCGAAGCGAAGCGGCCTGACCGCACGCAAAGAAATACATTCAAAGGACCTGTGTTTTTTCTGGGAAAAGGCACAACATCATCCCTCCCGTGATGCCGAGACACTATCAAACGTGTCTTGGACCTTGCGGACTTGCAACTGCAGCCTCTGATATGTGGCCACGGGCCACGGTGATCACCGAACACAAAGCAGTACTGCTAACCATCCATGGGCCGCCCACAGGGCGGCTTCCAAGAACTGCGCTTCGACAGGCGCAGGCTCGTTGGAAAGAAAGCTATTGACTGACTTTAGTGGCACGGTCCAACCTTGGTTTGCCAGGGCGGGAGGGGCGCAGTAGAAGTCTATGACCCACTCCAAGGTTGCAATAGAGAAGCTGTGCAGAGCACTTTTGAGGGGCATCTAGGCTGCAGATACTATCAGAATTCTGCACAAAAAAACCACTTCTCGAACAAACAGCAGGTATCCACTAAACGCGTTTTTACCTCCATGCTTAGGGAGCCGGCTCAGGGCTTTTTGTGCAAGGGGATGCAGGTGCATTAGATGGGCCTAGAGAAACCTGCAAAGCCCTGAACGAGGAAACTTGCACGTAATGCTGCCACCAAAAGCGATACTTGTCTCGTCGAAGCTTGCTCATGGATAGCATTACCAAGTATCCTCGCACCAACCTGAGACAAGACCACCAGCCACTCAAGCAACCAAATTCGAAAGGTATTTGGCCGCAGATGTAAAGCACCCTAGCCATCGTGCAGGCTTCACGGTTTCGGCGACGGTCTAGGGCTGAGGCAAACTAGTGTCTTCTCATTTAACAGCACACGGATGCTGGCCTGCAGCATCAATGGTGCGGAGGGACGCAGTAGAAGTCTATGACCCACTCCAAGGTTGCAATAGAGAAGCTGTGCAGGGCACTTTTGAGGGGCATCTAGGCTGCAGATACTATCAGAATTCTGCACAAAAAAACCACTTCTCGAACAAACAGCAGGTATCCACTAAACGCGTTTTTACCTCCATGCTTAGGGAGCCGGCTCAGGGCTTTTTGTGCAAGGGGATGCAGGTGCATTAGATGGGCCTAGAGAAACCTGCAAAGCCCTGAACGAGGAAACTTGCGCGTAATGCTGCCACCAAAAGCGATACTTGTCTCGTCGAAGCTTGCTCATGGATAGCATTACCAAGTATCCTCGCACCAACCTGAGACAAGACCACCAGCCACTCAAGCAACCAAATTCGAAAGGAATTTGGCCGCAGATGTGAGCACCCAAGCCATCGTGCAGGCTTCACGGCTTAGGGCTTAGGCAAACTAGTGTCTTCTCATTTCACAGCACACGAATGCTGGCCTGCAGCATCAGTGGTGGAACATCTTGGAACAGGAAACATGTCAAGTAGCATCTTGGCCACGCAGACAGTTGTCCAAACTCAACGCAGGCGATTTGTCTCAACGCAGGCTGAAAAGCACTGAGGCTTTTGTTGCACCATAGCTGCTCTGCAAGCAAGTACTGGGAAGACTCTGCTCAGCGCGTCTGCTTTAGCAACTCTGTTGCACTGCAAGGAAGACTCAACAACACCAAGCAACCAAGGCGAACTTCGATCCAAGGTTGCCTTCGTATGGAGGTGTGGCTGAGGATGTCAGAGTACGCTGTCAGCCGGCATCCGCTGATCTTGCAAGATTGGCTTGTCGTCCGAAGTTCCAGTCACCAAGGAGCAGGCTTTCGGACTAGCCACTCCTCGGGTGCCTCAATTCCGACGACGAGATTCTGTGGCCTTGTGGCAGGAAGGGGGGAAGAAGGCAGGTGCTATGCTGGCACAGCCGAAGTTGGCGAGATGCCTGCACCGGACTCATCAACCACAGTACCTCAGAACAAAACGCACAACTAGGGAAGACTTCAGTTCCTAGACAGAACCCAACGAAGCCCACTCGTTCGAGGCCCGCACCCCTGAATGAAATCCGTCACCTACTTTCGGGATCTCAGGACCGAAAGATATGGAGCTTGCAGGTTAAGATGATTAAGCCGGCGGAGGTTGGACCGTGTGACTTGCTGGAGCCACCCGCAAAGCCGACCAATGAGAATATCCTCCACAGGAAAACGGCTGATCCGAGATACAGGGCTTGGGACAAGGCCTGCTGGTTTTACAACTTCCAACTCCCACATGACTTCACTCCTGAAAGCCCAAAACCTTTCACAGTTCGTCAGGTGCTGACAGGACCAATACCACAGCGACGGCTTTGTCTAGAGAAGAAGCCTTCAACCCTAAACAACCTTTTTGCACAGGCTTGTGTGACTCCCGCCTGGATGAACCCTGAACCCTAACCGCCATTCTGCTCGACATATCGACCTGAGGCAACCAAGCCTCGCCTTTGCGAATGGTAGCAATTGACCACAGAATGATCAGAGAATCCGGGCAAAGCTTACACTGATGTAAACTGCATACTTCAGGCCCGTACCACTATACTATCCAGTGCTCTGCTCTACTCTGCTGTACTGTACTATACTCTACTAATTATACTAGACTGATATGTACTTTACTATGCACTTTATCCACAGGTCCTCCTTTGCAAAATCCTGGTTGGCAGCTCGGGTCTAACGCGGCCCAATTGAACCTGCCAGCATTGAAAACTCAGCTTGCCGTCACTATGCCACAACACCACGTTCATGGCCAAGTTGCGTCTCGTCTCTGTCTAGTCAGGGCTGCCATGGCTGATTTGGTCGCACAAGAATTCTTACATTGCAAGTCCCCATGTCAACCAATTGCAACCTTTTAAAGAGGCCTCCTACTCCACGAAGAACCTTTGGCCCGCGTGAGGGGCACACGTCGCCTCAACCCTGCCAGCAGGTGTCAAATCCCCTACCTCTTGCGGCTGTTCCCTCGCTGTCATCTGGGTACGCTCCCTGTTGGATGCCGTGCCTGTGGCTCTGGACCAGGTCGCGCAATTTTGGACTTCCCACACACCTGGGTTTTGCAACAGCACAGCTTCACAAATAGCACGGTTTCGAGGAACAACAGCGGGAGCCAAAAACAAGTTCTGCTGATTTTGGGTCTGGGTTTAGGGCTTTAGGATTTTACGTTCCAAAATTCCTTAACTGTTAAAGAGTATGTAGTGTGCTACCATAAAAGTACAAAACAGAGTATGCAGTATGAAGTATAGTATGGGTCATTGTGAAGTGTTTCTTGATATAGCTTTGCGAGAAAACCGAGTCCAACTCATCCCGTCGTGACATGCAAGGTTGAGATGACGCCAATGCTGTTGTAATTCTTGATGCGCTCAGTAGACTCAATAGTTGAAGGCCGTACCTTGGGTTTGAAGATTAATGTTGGTTGGGTTGATAGTTTTAGGGTTGTTGGATATGGTAGGTTACTAAAGACTTAACAGGGTGAGAATAAGATGAACAACATCCGATGTCCTGGAACGTGCGAGCTTGCGGCGTGCCGCTTCGAGTCGTCTTGCCAGGCACGTATGCCTCGAAATCGGGGCACAGCTCTGCTTGCGTCTTCCCAGCAAGATATATGTCTGATTAAAACTGCGCCGGGCAAGCCCTTAGCAATCTCATGCCAGAGACTTCGCTCAGGGAATTTCATCGAACCAGTTTTAGCGTAAGGGTGGAACGATGGCCGCCATGACTTTTAAGAGTTTGTGGTCAATAGTTCCCTGTAAAGAACAGTGCAACTACTAAACTGCAAAAATCATGCAAGCATACGCTAAAAAGAGCAACAAGGCTGCAACGTCCTCTTGGTATGCTGCTGATTTGTCGATGCTTTGGAGTGAAGACCACATGTTGACCCATCTCTCTGATGATTAACATGATGACCCCGCCAAAACTGACGTTAGAAGACTATTTCCACCTAAAACGGGCGAACTCTTTTCAAACAAGATAGGTTTCTTGCGACGCTACAGTGCATGTGCCACAAAACTAAGAAAACACAGTACTGTGCCAAAAAACATCTTTTGGAAATACACTTGCTCCATCTCAAGAGTCGTCCTCTCACGGCTCGCCTGCATCTCTGGCCATGTGCCATCTCTGCCCATGTGCCATGGCACTGCTCCGAAGCCAAATCGTTGACGGTATTATTGGGAGTCATCCTTTGCAAGCTGGAGCGGCGTGCCGTTTCCCCAGTCACTGTAGCGTACAGTATGTTACAGACATACTAGCTTTCTCGCAAATCGTTTCCTGCGAAACATCTGAAGACATGCAATCGAGTTCCCTGACGCCAAAGCGTCAAGACCACCTGAAGGTGACATATCCGCTCTATCTGAAAGGGATCCGATCATGTCGGAACCATAAAAGCTTGTAACACGGCAAGATGGCAACGTTGATGCAGATTTCAAGAGCCAATTCTGGGTCCAAGGTCCTGGATCATGGGTCTCAGTTGAGGCTTGACGTCAGCCCTTTGGGGTTACCTGCATCGCTGCCCGGGATTCTGATTTGGACAACGAGTCTTGTGCAGTGTGTGCAAGGAGCTGGCAACCATGTACCAATGTACAGTCCTCTCAGGCCCCGAGCAGCTACAGGCAAACCCGAAGCCACTAAGTCGTACTTTGGTCTCCGATGGACAAACACCCCTCTGCTGTTCGCCACAACCGCGAAGACTGTGGCATTGTCGCAGCTATTTGGCTTGGCTCTGTTCGCCAAAGCGTGCTGGCTAGGCGCTGTCGTGGCATCTGTCGGCCGGCCGATTGTGCAAAGCCGAAGCCCTATAACTCGTTTGCCCATCTTAAAAGACAGCTGTAGGCTTTCGTAGGCAAGCGTCAGGGCTGCAAGCCACAATAAATGACCTTGGAGCCATAACATAAACAGGGTCAGGCATTCACCTTCATATAGCTGTCCAGGTAAGCAAACATGGTCGTCATGGGCTAACTTCTGGATGCACAGGCACGAGGCCTAGGCACACCGTGGAGCTTAATGGATGACCTCCTTTCCTCTTCTCGAAAGCCACAACCACATTGATCTTCGAACAACTAACCACGGCCCCACTCCACTTTCAAGTTGAACTCGTGTGCGTGATGCCCAACATAGTTTCCCGGTCACCTTCCTTGACATCACCTGTGTAGGCAACGGCTCCGATTGCCTTGAGTTTCCTGATCTCCGAGCCTCGGTAATGCTGTCTGTTCCGACGCACAATCCACCAACAAGGTGCTAACCACAGAGACAAAGTTCTTAGAGGGTCACGGTGAAAATGTCCTGGAGCTCCAACAGTAACATCGCCTGCGCCTGATCGAGCTATGTGTTTGTATTTTCTTGGGAAAAGGGCACATACAGGGGGAGAGTGGAAACTCCTTATAGATATGTTCAATTTTTGAACCCACTCCAGCAGCTCGCACGCGTGCCCTTTCAACGAAAGTTCAAGAGGCGCATTGGCTGCGTGAGAGAACAAAGACACAGAGCATCGGCACGAATGGCGGACACTACAGCGACGAGCCGGGGCCTAGGGCAGCGTCAGAGAACAAGAGCAATGGACCACTAAGGCCATACCAGCACTTGTGTCGGATACTTGGTACCCGAGCTACAACCAGGCACCTAAACTAACGTGTGAAAGGAAAAGGCTGCTCAGGGCGGACCAGACAGGTCGACAGCACAAGCCAGGCTGTTGCCTGAGAGGAAAGGGTGTGCAGTGTCCCAGGGCCATGCCACGCAACGTGAAGGTCGAAGTCGAACGATTCTCGTGGGTGGATATTGCTCGAATCGGATCGTCGAAGATGGAACTGTGACAGGACACGCTCCATGACGCGGCCCGGACCGGTCTCTGGTGGCTAGGACCCGGTGTCGGTACTTGGGGCAGGCGAGGTTGCCAAATATGTACATAATTGGATCTATATATATATATATATATGTACAATGCCCCTTATACTTTGCGAGTATTAAATTTTGAGTTTCTATATATGACCATATTCAATATCTAAATAATGATCTATATCTATAACATCTATAGTTATAGTGCAGAATAATAGGTAACATATGAGCTCTAAGCCCACCACTAACCCAATAAATCATTAAACCATTTTTTGTGTCCAAACGACCGAAGCTTCTCACTCAAGAAAGACATTATGAAGATGAGTCTTTTCCACCTACGACAGTTCCGAGATAGTGCAGAAGCATTGAAATACAAGCGGGAAGATACTTTGTATTTCTGAATAGATTACACCTTTTTTCGATCATAAAATATATACATATATACACATATTATTACCAATATGTTTTTGATAGTTCCAGCTTTTCATTTTTATTAAAGCTCTACCATCTTATATCGTATGGTCCAGACTTAGAAATAGACATAGTTAGATTAATATGGAAACTTCTTGCATTCGCATACAAAAAGTGTTAAATAAAAAGAAACAACAGAAAAAACAACAACCTCAAATCAGTGCTCAATCGCTTTCCCGCCCCATGAACATCGTAGACAAATTGACAATGCTAAAACGACTATATGAGCTACACAGTATCGTCCAAATATATACAAAATCAGATGGATACAATATACAGCGAGATCAAGACCATAGAGAAAAAGACACAACAAAGAGAGATACTCAAAGACAGATAGATAGAGAATAGTAGATATACCAGACCGATAGCCGCCCTTTCTTCTCTGACAAGGCTCTTAGTTGTTCATGTATGCGCTAAATTTGGCGAGCCTCGAATCGAGGAATACAAAGACAATGTCGATCCGGGGGTTCTAAATAATTCCAAGAAGTTGCGGACTCAGAAATTTATGCCAATTTCAAGAACCTATGAGAATCACAGATATAGCCCGCACAATCAGCCAAAAGGCCGGGAAGCCGCAACGGGCTATTCGCAAGGAGTTGTGCGCCGGCCCCGAAATAAAGTCTAGCCCTTATATCCTTATGGAGGTATAACATGTACAACATATACATATATATGTACCTGTAAACATGTACGTGTATGTATGATATATATATATATATACATATATATATATATATATATGTATATATATATATATATATACACCAAACATCTTTCAAGCCGTTCATGTTTCCTTGAACCAAAATTCGATTCTTAATATGTTGTGAAAAATACCAGTTTGAAGACTCGATGCCCCAGTCAGTCGGTGCTATCGCATATTCAAGCATCGTTCATGGGCAGCGCTTACGCACTCTTTTCAGCTTCCCGGTCTTGGCTCCATGAGTTGGAGTCCGCTGATCTTGTCTATCCTCCAGTGCCCTCTTCACTGGCTTCTTCTTGCACCACAGGTGGGCGCATCAGCAAAATGCGACTTGCATAGAAGTCTCTGCGCTGAACACGGTCGGCTGCTTCTCGGCCACTTTCGACGGCTCCACCTCAGTCCGCTCGGCCACCCGAGGTTTCTTGCACGGTGTGCCATCCAGCGGCTGTCGTCGGCGACGGGGCGGGGTAGTTCTGTCAACCGCGGCTTCTGTGGATGTAGGAACCTCGTCATCCGTGTTAATGTGGAACGGCAGCCCCATAGCTTCGGCTGCTTTCTCATCTGCACCCGTAGATTCTGCCGTATGATTGAGTGGAAGAGCCACTTCTTCCACGCACATTTCTGTTGATACAACAAGGCCATAATCATCCTCGTATGTGTGGAAGGGAAGCCCCATGGCTTCTGCAGCTTCCTCGTCCGCTACAAGGCAGTCTGCAGTTTCACTCGCCGCGAAGTCTGCCTCAACCTGGGTTTCCACCTCACTTTCGGGGAGAGTGACATCATCGTCGCACATGTGGAATGGGAGCCCCATAGCTGTGGCTGCCTCCGAATCTTCAAGAAATCCTTCCGACACCTTCTGCCATCTCCAGCTCGCTAGGAAATAGTCGCGGATGTCAGTTTGGCCGTCAAGGACAAGCGGCACACTCTCGCAGGGATGGCTGACAGCAACCTCCATTTCACTGCTGTTGTCCTCCGACTCCGAGTCTGGCAGGGAAGCCGGAGATCCCTCGCGATGGTAGAACTTCTCGATGAGGACAGCACTGAAGTGTCTTTTGACGATGCCCATGGCTAGCAGAGGGGTACTCTAGATGTACTTCTGCTTGGTCCCCCCAAAAAACACAAAAAACACTTGTGCCAAGTCACGGCGGCACACGGATAGCACGCTGGCCTGAAGCCTTCCTTTCGTAACACAAGGCAATTGGACTGAAGTCGTCATGTCAAGGCAACGTCCCTGGGCCCATGCCAGGGCAGGGTGCGCAAAGCAGGAAGGCCCAGCCAGCAACTGAGTGGCTCCTTTTCTGTGCCCAGCTTGTGCACCTAAGGTGCAGCAGTTTCGGCCGTTCTCGCTGGTGCGTGCACCTGCCCAGCAACTTGGAAATGTTTAAGGTGTCGACAAGTAAGTCCACACCCAGGCTTGGTCGCTTTCTTTCGCAGGTCGTCAAGCGACCCTCAGGCCATTCCTCTCTCTCTCTCTCTCTCTTTCTCTCTCTCTCTTGCCCGCACTCAGCCAGGGTAAGGCAGGCCCCGCCGTGAGAGCGCACTGGTCTCACGGGTCTGTGTGACTCTCTCGCTCTCTGGAGCGCTCTCTGCGCAAAGACTTCGGCTAGCGCTGGCCTGAAGAAGCGCTGCAACTGGATGATGGTCCTCAGCATGGGAGACTGTGATCAATGTCAACCTTGATCAAACACTCTCTGGTTATGACTGTTGCTGCTGAGTCTTGAGGACGATGTTGAACTATGCAACCCAAAAGTGTCACGAAGCCCTGGGAAGATGGCCACTCTCGCCTGGATACCCTGGCATACTCTCTTCCGTGGTACTTTGCGCCAAACCTGCATGCGTGAATCTGAGACAGAGTATGCCGTGGTGCGGTGGGCAAAAGCGACTCAGCCTCGCCTCCGTTCCTGAATGGATTTCTGAGCATCCGGAGGTCCCATCAACTTAGCCCCAAGCACTCGTAAGCTTCAGATCTGGAAACGACAGGTACCTAAGCAGGCACGAACAGCACGAACAAAATGCGTCACAGTGCTGCGCTGTCACTTCTTGCCCTGGCCATCGTTGCGTAAAGGGGTGGCTCATAAATACGTGCATTAGGCGCCCTTGCTTCGACGAAGCTCCGGAGGAAAGGCTTGAGATATTGTAAAGTAATAGCAGCAAGCAGCCAGCTCTTTTGCAGACCCCTCTGTTGTGCAAGCGGAATGATTTGCTGATCTGGGTCTGGCATTGCTGGCTTTGAGCAATGTCCGACATTGGCTGCGGAGCCTTAGCTGCCTCAAACATCCTGAGACAGCCAACATTAACGCCAAGAGTCAATGCATGCTTACCACTGCATGCTTGCAGGAAACAAGCTCGCACTCAAGGTTTTCAGACCTTAGGGATCCTCATCCAGGCGTGTGCCGGAGTAGGATCTAGCCGGCGCTGCGGCAGGCGCAGCAGCAAATTCATCCGTGCGATCTCGATCCATGCCGAGTCGAACTGACTCTCCTGTCGCCTCCACAAGTTCCTGGCCAGCGAGCTCCGCGAGGACGAGCTGTCTGTATATGGGCTTGCAGCTTTCTTCTGCAATGAGCCGTGGCAAGCGGCGCCACACGAAGGCGTCACGAGCCTTCACGTCGCCAGAGAGCTCCAAGAGGGCCAGGGCCTCCGACTCCAGGCTCGCGATGTGCTCGGAGATGTCCAAATCATTGGCATCGTCCCCGAAAGGGTCCTCCAGCTCGGTGGAGATAGCATCGATACCCAACAATGCAAGCATCACGAAAATCGGAACCATGACACCGCCGAACAAGCCAAGGCTAGGATCCTCGGTAAGCGGGAAGAGGACCATCCACACGGTAAGGAGCGACTTGCAAAGGCTGACATATGGTAGCGGCAAGGGTGTTGAGATGATTACTGTAACACCCTCGTAGGAATCCAGCGCAGACTTCAGGAGGCTGGCCATTAAAGGCACCAAGCGCTCCTTAAGCCCATGCGGAAGGGAGTTGAAGGCGTCGTTCATGTTCATCACAAGGTTCTCCTTGATGAGGTAGGCCAGTGCTAGATGTGCCCTGGCAGCTGGCTCGGTGTTCACTTTGAAATGTGATGGCCAGTCCGGAGGGGGCCCTTCATCGTAGTTTTGGAACTGTTGCTCGAACTCCTGGAGGGTTGTGGATTGGCTGCAGAGGATATTGAAATGGGAATCCACAGTGCGGAACTCCCAGTCCTTAAGGAGCTGACGCAAACGGAACCTGTCCCAATCGACGGCCCACTTCGTCCTGCGAGAGATGCGGCCAAAGCAGTAGCCCGAATGCTGAAGCCGAGTATGTGTCTTCAACATGACAGCGAAGGCCACGCAAAGTCGCACAGCTGTAATGCGAGCCCTCCTTGCCAGCTCATCGTTATCATCTTCTTCGATAACTTCGAGCTTGTTTCCACAGTCCCAGTTCACGGTTCTTCGGCCGCCGCGAATGTAGAGGTTGAAGAACATTACATAGTCCCTGATGTCTTCGAAGAAGCGGGAAATGTACGTGCGCCCCTCCCAGTACCTAGCATTCGCTTGATTTGCCCGAAAGATCAGAAGGAAGGACATTGTCCCACCAAGCATCTGCAGATTCTTCTCGGCCTCCTCCATCATGTCGAAGCGCCAGTGCTGCCAGCCCAGTAGCTCATAGGCACCATATATCACCAGAACCAGCAATAAGATCCGTGGCCACACAACCGGGAGCACACTGCCAGTCCAGGTGAAAATGACTCCTACCCAGCTCCTGTCGTCATAGATGATCATCGAGTGTCTTTGGCGATGTCACCAAGCGACCCACAGCCGTGAACCGTGAGCCTTGATTGGCGCAGCATTGGAATGATTGGAAGGCAATGCAATCGCAGCGCCAGCAGTGCCGCTCTTTGCACCAGAAAGACCATGCGCCCGCAATGGAACATCAAGGAATGGCAAGCCAAAATCCACGGATACCGTATATCCTATCTGTTGTCATGCGTTCAGTTTATGGCCCTGCTGACGCCCTCGCAAACAGTCCGCGCACCACTTGCCAAGTCAAGTGCAACATGTCAGTTTTATCTGATTCTTGAAGGTCTGAGCTCATGGCTCCAGAAGGTCTGCAGTTGCCGCACTGGAGGCTTTGTACACCACCCGGTCACACCTCGAAAGTCAGGAAACCCCTTGAGCACGAGCACAAATGATGAGATGCCGTGAGGAGAGCCAAATCCGACAAACAGGACTCGTGACTGGTCTGTTGCAGACACAATAATGTTGGAGAAAACACGAAGGGTGTCTGGGCATCCTTGTCCTGCCGTCGTCGATCCTAGAAGCCGAGAGGCCCAGGAGTGTATTATTACGCATGATACCTGCGGGTGGAAACGAAGTTATCGCCAGAGCCACCTCGCAGAAGGTCAATACTATCAAAACTCAGTGCAAACGGCAAAGCGACGACAAATTTAATCGCCCCGGTCCTTCGCACAAAGCGCTTCCGGTCCAAACTCTTTGGCCCAGAAACGTGCCTGTTAGAGTTCGCAATTTATCCATCTGGCGCCCGGGCCAAGCAGGGCAGCGCTTGGTGTTCAAGATGCTGGTTCCTCCGGGATCTATGGCACTTCCCGAAGAGGCTAGTGCAAACGGAACCCTCCTGAAGAAGAAGCACTTCAATGCAATTGCCCAGCCTATCTTGTACTTGTACGTGGGCGGAAAGCAGATAACGCCTGGAGCGTAATCAGTGGAGTGCAGGTGCACGTCTGATGAAGAGCGAGAGCCAAGGTTGATCCTTGCCCGGCCGATGACTCTGTGACTTGGTTTGGGAAAATCCAAACCGAACAACGATCCTAAAGTGAAAAATAGAGACTTACCGGTTTCCTGCAGGGTATGGGGCAACATCACCGGAGTAAACCCTGACGCGGGCCTGCAACTGGCACAAACCCTCAGAAGCGCTGTTGGGTTGGACGTGATCGACTTCGGGCAAACAAAACCCTGAGACAGAGCCGGAAGTCTTGAGAAGAATCAAGTCTGAGCTGCATTCACGGACATGTCTTCATTAGCTCGTGCCGAGAGGTGGCACTGTACTAAAGACTAAAGACCCCGACTAAACCTCCAAGCGACACAGCTAGCACTCCGAGAGCTCAGGGCAAGCCCGTCGCAAAGCCTAAAGTCCTATGAGTGCCTACGAACTCTGCTTGCAGCAGTCAAGCCGGCCTTCACGAAAGCCACGTAAACTGGAAACCTGCTGAAGCGAGAAGGGCCGAAGGGCTCGTGAATCTGAAGGGTCCCACGGTCCCACTCTTCTACGAGAAGCTTCGTTGCATAGCTGGCACCATTCAAGTCTGCCTAAAACTTAAAGAGCAGAAGGATCGCAGATTTGTAAAACCTTAGCGCTGCATTATAGCTGAATCTCCTCAAGGCCTGTCCCAGCATGATCTGATCCAGGGCCAGCCATGCCTGCAACAGAAGCTTGCGCTCATGACAGCAATTGACAGCAGCTCGAGAACCGCTAGGCACATCAGCCTAGACTGCTCCCGAGCCTCCTGAGGACCTTGTGGCCAGGAAGCTTCTTTGGGCAGGTCCTTCTCACAGTGCGACAGTACCGGGCAGCATCAGCACTCGAGGCCGAGCTTTGGCACGTGCGAGCGAACACAAAGGTCGCTTCACCGGCCGGAAAAGCCCCGAGTCACTTTGATACCACACGAGGAGTTTGAGCAGAACCGCAATCGAGATTCCCCCGTGATTCTGGCGAACAGCATCAATTCCAAGCCGAGTTCAGAAACTTTAGTTTGCAAGAGATGGCGAGTCCAAACGTGCATTGAAATCGCCGGCGATGATGCACAGGTCATGCCTGGGGGCTTCGCCGACAGGCTCAAGCTGAATCTAGATGCCATTGGCTGATACTGTCATCGTGACATCACAAGTGGACTAATTACATGAAAACACTTTAGCTTTGTGTGAGCGGAGGTGATGCTGCCACTCGGAGTAACGCCCTTTCAGCTGTCACCCGCTCGCTTCCAGTCGCACTCCGCGAAACCAGGAAGCTTGGCTCCAAGCTCTGCAACGCGATACGAGGAGGTACGCCTGGAAAGGGGCCGGTCTCTTGCTGCGAGGCTCGGTTAGGCTGAGGTTGCTGCTCGAAGCCGTTCTTGGCGGGCCGCAGCGCCTCAGCTAAGACATCCGTACAAAGCGCAAAAGGGATGTGGCAATTGCTCCGGCTACCCGTGCACTGCCGTCTGCAGCTCAGGGAAGGGCGCCTTTGGAGGAGCTGCTTTGGAAAGCATCGCTCAGCACCTGAGCGTCACAAAAACCGATTCGACAGCACTGCCTGCACCAGCGAGTCCAGGAGATGTGCCGGGTAGCGCTTTCACGGGTCCGGGCCAGCAGGATCAGCATCATTCTCAT
Source organism: Symbiodinium sp. CCMP2592 (assembly GCA_905221615.1). Taxonomy (NCBI): domain Eukaryota; class Dinophyceae; order Suessiales; family Symbiodiniaceae; genus Symbiodinium; species Symbiodinium sp. CCMP2592. The sequence continues at coordinate 21,221 of CAJNDT010004124.1, forward strand.
GCTATCTTGATTCGATTCAAGGAAGCATTGGTTGGGATGTCAGGGGTGCATGTGCACTGTGAGGGGCCTGCCCAATGACTTATCCAGGGTTTCCAGAACAGTGCATGCCACCAGGTGCTGTACCGGTATTGATGAGCTCGGTGCCGTGGTTTGTGCGCTTCATTTTGATTCATGGCTGCAAGCTGTTGTATTCGTTGTATCCCCTACAGGTGCACTGTGACACCGAGGCGGCTCAGAAATTCAACTAGATATGATGATGTTTGATGATACTAAGTGATTGTCTCAGAGTTTGGTCATACGTCTTCCGTATGCCGCAATGATGCGGCTCGAAGGAGTGATCCGGGCTTGCCGCACTCTTATGGTCGTGAGGGAGCACCTCCTTCAAAGTTCCTCATGGTTTGTGCTCAAGGTTCCACGTTTTGGCATGCTTGAGCCCTGGTACGAGGTGGCAAACATTCATCTAAGACTCTAAGACTCAGCTCTACGCCTGGCCAAGGTGCTGATTCCTCTCGTTCACTGCCTGCACCCACTGCCCGACGAGCAGCCGCTACTTGCAAGAACACTTGCGACTGTTGCTGGTGGTCAGCTCGACTCCAGCAACAGACGGATTTCGTCTGCGAGAAAGCCGCAGATTTCTTACTATGCGTGACTTTTTGTGATTTGGTTCTCAGCACTGTGATCGCTACATGCATGGGGAGGGCCAGTGCACCTGCTGCCCCGAAGCCAGATGCACGTTGACCGTGCAAACCTACGGATTCTCGCAAACTTTGAGGACATGGGTGCTCAGGCTGAAGCAACAAAGCTTTCACAACAACAACTCCTTTCGCACGGCATGTCTGCTACAGCATGAAGCCACCAAGGCACCAGCCTGGACATGCAGACTGAGTCACGGGCTGACAGTGAGCCGAGCAGAAACCTCATGATCGTGTATGGGACCGCTGATCCTACTCAAAAGGTAACAACGGCCGCGGTGTACCGTAGCCATAGCCGGCCTCGCGCAAACGCCGCCCTTGTTACCACCGATTCCATCCAAGCCTGCGAGAACAACACCGTCGACATCTGTCCAGCGGTGCAAGTGCAGACGACATGGACACTGCATGGCAGCTCGAAGAGACCGCGATTCCGACATAGGGGTATGCGGCAGCTCCCAACAAGCGATTACTACTGCAGTCACAGAGGCGTCATGGTGCAGAGATTTGCAAGGCACACAAGCCGCAGCCTTCACCCGAGCTCCCTTCCTGGTGTTTTTCTGCAGGGCTATCGCTCGCTGACGCAGATGTGCAATCCCCTTGTCACTTGGCGAGCTAGCGGCGAAGACCAGATAGGACAAGGTCTGCATTAGCTAAGGGCGAAGGGCTGAGGCGCCGCAATGGCCACACGCAGCTTCCTGCCCATGTCCTCTTGGTCCTCGTATGGCGGGACGTCAACGACCCAAAAGCAAGTGTGAGCCGATGGCAACTGGTCCAGGTTGTCTGTGGGCATGAAGCGGATAGCCAGCTTCTGGCCCGCTGGAAAGCGACGGCTGGCAGGAAGTCGGCCAATGCCGGTGGCAAAACGGAGGAACATGGAGAGCTCCTCGGCCGAAAACGAAGCGAGAACCGCCGTGAAGTATTGAATTTGCGTCTCGTAGCCATACCCAGGTTTGAATTCCAGGTTCGGCAACACAGCCTCCGGGGTCAACGGAACACCTTCCAAGAGCTCTACGATCTGCTCCCCTGTCATTGAAGACCACATCGCAGTCCGCCGCCCCTGTGTAGTAAAGCCGGCGGCCAAAGCTTCGTAAGCCAACCACCTGTCTCCGCCCCCAAGATACTTCAGGTAGAGATCCCAAAGGAGCACCCACTCGAAGGCGGCGCCATCAAGGAGAAGCTTGCCCTCCGATGATGGTGAAGCCATGCGAGCAAGAAGACCGTAAGCCGCCGGCTCCAGCATGGCCTCCACGGTCTCGAAGCTTTCTGTGGACAGCGCGGACACAACAGAACGACCGTCTGCCGGCTCCTGCACGCGCTGCGCCAGCATCCAGCGGTATCCGGCTTCTTTCTGAGGATCAGCTCGACGAAGTCGCCGGAGAAGGTCGGACAGCTGACTGAGAGCCCAATCATCGCCCTCGGCATCTCTCCTCGCGATCATGCGGTCGATACTCTTCCGAACATCCTCCTCGACACCTGCGCCGAGGTCGTCGGGTGGCAGCCGGGGCAACCTTCCGAGAGCACAATCAAAAACGGCACTACTCAGGGCCAGCGGTGCGTTTCCAAAGTGGACGAGCGCACGGAGAAGCATTGCCCCGACTGTGGTCCACGTCTGTCTCCACTGCTGCACGCTCTGCTGGGCACGCTGACGGTCGTTTACGAAGAGGGTTAGTACCTCAGAGCCATCCATGCCCGCTTTCAAGACAAGACTGCTGCTCTCCAGCTGCTCATAGAAAAGCGTCACAACCTCTCTCCGCAGCCCACCGCCATCAACGCCGCTTTCGTCACTGAGCATAACCCGCCATTCGCCCAGGAGTGCTTCTTCTCGCCATTCGCCCACCTTGGACCCCGCGATGTCGTCGAACACGGTGTCGCGGGAGAGCATCAGAGGCTCTTCGACGCGCTTCCCACGGAACTCCTCTCGAAGTAGCTCGGCAGAGCTGAGGAAGGTCTGGGGCCCCGAAGAGCCGAAGAGGAGTCCTCGGCGCCGTAGAAAGCCCAGCGGCTCCAGGCCTCGATGGCTCTGAGCCGAGGTTGCGGAAGGCCTCGTCGATGGCAAAGCAGCAAGCAGTAGCTGCAAGAGCTCGCAGACATCTGCGTCGCTGCGCTCTTCAGGCAAAGAGCGGTGTCCCCGGGTCGGATGATATGGACAAGAAGAGACTTGAATCTCCAGGCCAAGGAAGGTCTTGGCCATGGCCACGCCAGCGCTGTAGACGTCAGCAGGCAGTGTGGGCACTTTCAAAGGATCTGCCTCCAGCTCTGGAGCCGCGTAGTCCGCCGTCGGAGCCGGCCACCAGTCCTCTGCCACCGGGGCTTGGAGAGCACACCTCCTGAAATCGGCCAGCACCGGCCGCAAATCAGCCCAAAGCAACACATTCTGCAGTGTCAGATCTCCGTGGCAAACACCGGCAACATGAAGTTGGCCGACGGCCTGCCAAATCTGCCTCCAAATGCTTTGCCCCCGCACGAACATGTCTGCATCACGCCCTCGCTGCAATGCATCTTCATGCTTAGCACACCACTGTTCAAGTGTCCCCCCTGGACAGTAAGGAAGTTGCAGGTAGGTGCAGGCTGCCGATTTGAAGACGTTCATGAGCGACAACACCTGCGGGTGACCTCGGAGCTTCCGGAGCGCCTGAAGTTCTCGGAGGCAAAGGTCTCGCTCTGCTTCTTGATACGCCTTCAAAACCACAGCCTCGGCAGGTGCGGACTTTTTTCGGGCGACCACAGCCCGGAGTCCATTGCCCAGTGGGGTGGTGTCGAAGCCAGCAAAGGCGTCGACTCGCAACTCGGCACGCTTTAGCAACGTCTCGGCATCCATGCCGTCCATTGCCACGGCCGAGGGGCTTTCCTTGACCAATCGAATCGGAGAGCTTGGAGCAGACGCAGCTCGCTGATCGTTCTCTGCCTGCTTCGCACACCAGCGGCTATGGTGCAGAAGTCTTTCCAACAGTGGGTCTGCATGAGTTGGGCCGGCGGCACGCAAAGCACGGGCGAAGCCGGCAATGCCAGTGATCTCCACGAGGCCCAGTTGTGCCCACTGCGCAGCCAGACGCATCTCAGCGACGAGCGCAAGGTGAGCTTGATCTAAGTTCGATCTTGCAGCGGTCAAGGCCTGGGTCGAAGGTGAAGGCTCGCCCTGACGCCGGCAGCGAGCTCTGAGACGCCGGTGCGCAGAGGAAGCCTCGATAAACTCTTCCTCTGCACTAGCAAAGGCCAGCTCAGCAGCGCCAATGCGCTGTGCCATCGCAGCACTGGCACCTTGACCTGCGAGCTCGCAGAGGCTCGAGAACTTCGCCCTGGCTTCTGCCAAGGCCGAAGGCAGCTCCCGGCCGGCACGCCCTGCAGCATCGATTTCTTTGTCCAACACAGCCAGGCATCGCAGGGCCGCAGCATCGCGCTGGCGAAGAGCCTCTGCATCTTCAACGGAGCCCAGCTCGTCGAATTCGTCCCACAGCCGGCGCTCTGTAGCATCGTACACTGTCAGCTCACCGAAAAGGCTGGTACCTTGCGGATTGGGTAACACCGCCTGCACACGGTCAAGTCGCAGCCTCGGTACGGAAGCGGATGTTTCCGGCAGCTCGACATTGGCTGTTGCGGCTGCCTGTGCCAGGGCATTGAGTGAGGAGTCTGCGCCGATGTCGGGCCAAAAAGAATCGTCTGAGCTGAAGGACCGACGGAGCGGCGGAGGCAGTCTTGGCGGGGAGTTGGCCACGACACTCCCCTCCTCCCGGAACCTTCGCGCCTCTGGGAAGAAGAAGCTCGAGTTGAGTGGTGGGGCATCCTGAAATGAGCTTGGGCAGAAAATCGAGACGTAAGCCATTTTCACTTCTGTAGGCGGGTGCGGGGCAGCCAAATACGGGGCCAGTAGCAGAACCGATGCGGGGCCTGGGGCGGCGAAGGCGAGCTTGAAGTACTGCAATGCTCCGAAGCTGACGGGAAGGCCGAGGATGGGTCGCACCACGAGGCGGCTCCAGAGAATGCCCACTTCCTGTGATCCGATCTCCACGTCTTTTGCAGCAAGGAATGTGGAGAGGGCGTCCACGAAGGCAGCGAGCCAGTACTCTGCATGCTCCCCATCGAAAGGCACTGCAGCACCGACAGGTGGCATGGTTTGGAGGAGGAGCTTCCAGGCAGAGGCCTCGATCCTCCCCTCGCCGCGCACCGTCGCGGCAATGTCTGCAGCCAGGCGACCAAGGACGCGGCTACACCTTGCTGCCGCAGCAGGTTGCACAGCCCCTCCACCGTTCTCGAGAGCCAAAGACAACGCCTCCGCAGCCATCAGCGGCAGCAAAGGCCGGAGTCCAGCGTGCGAAAGCAAAGCTCTGAGTGTACGCAGTGCAAAGGCCAAAGCCTCCGTTCGGTCTGCATCTTCCTGTCTGTGTCCCCACTGCAGGAAGCGGAGCAGGTACATGACGGCTAGGGAGCGGTTCAGGGAACCAGCGTCTGTGCTGTTTGCATCATAGCCCGCAGCCAGGGCTACACGCGTCAGCTGCACCAGAAGGTCGACGCCTTCCAGTGCCAGGGCCGAAAAAGGCCACAGGCCGCAAAGGCTGTCGATCAAGTCAAGGGTTGTGTGCAGTGGCAAATTGGCCGCAGCCGCGGCCACCGCGCCTTGAAGTGCTAGGCGGCACGTGGCCGGGATGGAAGAAGCAGGTGACAAAGCACCAGCCTTGGCCAGGATACTCACGAGCTCCGCAGGTGCGAGGACGCGTCGCTGCAGGAGAACCAGCAGGAGACCAGCCGTGCGCTGCTGCACACGGCATGCGCCAAGCGATGCAAGCCGTGCGAAGAAGCCTGTGGTCTCGAGCCAATCGCGGATGCTGTCAGGAGAAGCATCTGCGCTGCCACGCTCCAACAGTGTGCGGAGGACATTAGTAAGCCAGTCGAGCGCCTCGATGCCATCTGTATCGGGAATGCCAGGGCACTGCACCACCAGTTCTGAGGTCAGCTGAAGAGAAAGGCCGCAAAGGATGTCGACCACCTGGCTCTTCGAGTAGGCCTCTGAGAGGATGGCCCCGAGTTCATTCACAACCTCCTTGAATCGCACCACCAGCATGCGCCGCTCACTTCGCAGAGCCAAGTCCGTCAGTCGCCTGCAGAAATTCTCCCGAAAGCCCTCAAGGCTTCTCATCATGTTTCCTGTGCGCTCCCTTTGGCGTGCGGATGCAGCGAAGCGTCGAGTGACTTCACGGAAGCTGCGAACGGCGCCGACCACGGCATCCTCCTCCACGTGGCAAGCCGCCTTGCCCATGAGGGTCAGTCCTTCCAATTCGTCAAAGGACAGGAGCATGGATGCACCAAGGCCCGACTCCGAAGTGAGGAGCGCCGACACAGTCTGGAATACCAACTCGGCAGCCCGTCGCCCACGCAGCCGCTCGGCACCCTCCTCAAGGCGGCCGCACGCGGCCATGCGCATCCAAGCAGTGCAGAAACCGAGGATGGCTTTCAGCAGGCGCTGCGCCGCGTCCAGCGCATGCTGGTCCATGGGCGGCAGCCGCTCCAATTCGACTACGGTCGAGCTCGCCAGTGACAGGAGCTCGAAAAGTGCATCCTCGTCTGTGTAGAAGTCCGCATGGACGGCCAATGCTCTCAGCTGAGCCTCTCCATTGACGAACTTCCGCAGCTCCTCGTCCTGTGCGGCGGCGGTCGCCGCCGCCGCAGCTTGCCGAACTCGCATTGCAGGCTCATCAGCTGTCCGCTCCGGAGCATACCCGGCCAAGGGCTCGTGCTGTGCTATCCACGGTGGTTGCATGGGAGGCTCCATTGGTCCATGGCACACAGCAGAGATCGTTGGCAGCGCCTCTAAGACTATGGTCCATGGTCCTATATGGTCCTATGGTAAATCAAGGCCTTGCAAGTCTCTTGCGCTAGTAGAATGTCAAGCGTTAGAGTCTGGGTTACCATGGCAACTGTGCAGGCGTTGTTCTTTCTAGCCAGCTGTGGTTTCCGATAAGCAAGCAACAACCATCTGCACATTCAAGCCTCAGCCGCTCTTCAGCAGGGTTCGTGCAAGTGTCTAAAGGGATGCGCGCACAGTGTGGCCTGTCTTGACCCGGTCGATGCTCAGCTGTCTCACGTATGGCCTTGGCTGTGGCGGGACACAGGCGAAGGAGACGGCGCATCGGCCCTCGGGCGGGATGAAGCCACCGTCATGGATGGCTCCGTATTTTCACAAACACCGTTTCCACCCCGGAGATTGATTCCATGCAAAATGTTCCACAGTCCGTCTGTCAACGCAGGCCACTCAGGTCCAGTCTGCAACCAGGACTGAATGTAGATGAGCAAGGCCTCATGGTGCCAGTGATCCACCTACCAAGCCTTGCAAGGAAGAGAGAGGCACCTGAGTGTCGCATGCCTTCAACATACAGTACGTCTCCGAAAAGGAATGGAACCGAGTGTCGAAGCGGCTTCCCCGAACCCCTGCAAGCTACCCTGCTCTAGCTCGGCCGGCGGCCAGCCCGACCATGCCAAAGCTGCAAATCTTCACGTAAGTGCCCGGGCTGCCTTTCGCGGTGCGCAGCTTCTACAACTTCGGCTTCGGACACGTCCATTTTCGCAACAAGCATTCTCGCGACCACGGAGCAAGTATTGCCGAACTCGAACGGAAAGCTGCTCAGTGAGCATGAGTTTGCCAATGCCTTTCACAGTATCTGTGGCAACAAGTTAAAGGTCCGAAACGATCGAGACGGCGAAGTCAATAAGAACAACTGAATACTTCACAAGGAGCCATGGGTTTCGGTGACTCCAAGTACGGACGGCTGGTGTGTACTTTTGGACTCAAGCCCTGCATGCGATACCTGGTCCAATCACTGACTGACACTCGGTCCCTCGACTCTTCGACCCGAAAATGCTGCTGCAGATCTTGGTGATGTGCTTTTGCTTGTTGGGCCTTCGCGGCCCCCCCCATGAAGCTTTCTGTGATTTCTGTGTCAAGCATCGTTCCATCGCGCCTGGCGGTTGCAAAGCCTGCCTGAGAAAATGTCCAGCTTCAAGTGCCACGAGATTATGCTGCACCCCTGAGAACATACGAAAACTGTCTGGTCGGAGTGCTGAGTATGCTCAGAGTATGCTGTGGTTGATGGCAGATCGCCTGACGACGCCTGTGTAGGCCCCAAATACACGTTAAAGACAATCCACAGCCAGCGTAAATCCCTCGTAATCATACGGTTCTTTACGGGGCTGCAAGCCTCTGACATTGCGCGACAAAGCTAGTTTTGCATCAGTACCTGCTCGGCAGATCTCGCACTTCAGGAGCTTGGAAAACAGAGGGTGATTTGGGACTGACCCCCCCCCCGAACAGAGCTCCTCCAACTCCAACCCTTGACAAGCGACAAGCGACGCAGCGACCCAGTCTGAGAGCAACGCTCCACACGCGTCTCCAAGGCGGCCTGGCCTCCGGATTCGCGGCCCGCAGCCCACCCGCGCCCCCATCCCCCCTTTGCCAGAGTCTACCATGTGCAACTGCGCTACGTGCGACCGGACATAGGATGCCCCCCAAAACCGGAGCTAGTCTGAGGCTGCAGCGCTGCTCGTCGCCGCAGGTGTTCAAGACCTGGTGCGGAGTTCGAGACACTTTCATGTGATGAGATGCGAAAGCGCAAGCACATGGCTCTCCGTAGACTTAGCTGAAGCTCAGATACACATCTGAGAGCCTCTGCCCTAAACACGCCGTCCACATTTCGCTTCTGTGTTTACTGTCATGTCTGATGCCAAAAAGAGAGCTTTGAGATCTGCACCATGGTTTTAGGGCCAAGGTCCACGAGCTCCTTCAGGCGACTTGTGTAGCCCCAGCGTGCAGTTGTGACAGCATCAGCACCCCAAGAAAGCGATTGACTAGGCATGGACAGGAGTGCTCAGTCTGGAAGTCCAGGGCACAGCATGCTTCAGGACCGCTGGGGAACTCTCGAGGCGTCCTGGACACCAATGATGAGGACATCTGCTCCATCCTCGTCGGACCTGAAAGCAAAGAGGATCTGAGGAGGTCTGGGGCTTCGAGCGACGTGACAAGCCCTGACTTCACCCCGAAGAGTGTTTGGAACACTCGGCGAGCAAAGGCACGACACACATGCTGAGATCCTTCAGCAAGACCCTTCTGACCCGATGCTGAGAAAGCATGCCGGCACTTTACGAGTCTGACACGCCTGCCGGCCTCAACCACCTCCGGATGTTGTCTGAAGGATCGACGGGGTTACCGTGCAAGTTCCATGTACACCTGAGACGGGATGATGTCGGGATGCCTACTCTGACTACTTCACTTGCAGCACAGAGCGAACGAAAGCTGTAGGTGCATAGCACACGGCAGCACGAAGGGACTGACGTGCCAGCCTTCCATTAGTTGTCGAAAGCGATGGTCGATCATACTGCTGCGAAGGGATGAGGTCGATTAGACCGGTCATCCGGTGAAAAGGCCAGCGACAAAAGTCAAGTGCAAGCCTCTCTGCCTCCAAATCTCAAAGGTGAGTCGGTCTTCTTATGTGCTCCACGATGCATTGCGGTCAGCTTGCTTCATTACAGTAACAACATTTCACAGGCGCAAAATGTGCAAACTATGTAATAATACGCACTAGTGACACTCCTGAGTACGGGGAACTGGCGGGTCAAATACAGGCTCTGGAACCTATTAGCACCGGTGGACGACTCACTTTAAAATTCTGTGCGAGGTCTCAGAGCTTCTGCTCTGCCAGGCGCTGCATAATGGCTTTCGATAACCAATTGGATATGTAGACGGCCAATATGATGTAGAGCACGACGAAGATAAGGACGAAAGTCGCGATGGCTTTGTGGCGCTTGGCCTGAAGCTGTAAGCTCGTTTGCCAAACTGTATCGGGTAATGCCTTCATAAGTATAATATTAACATACTTCAAAAGCCTTTACGAGATATGAGCTCATTATGATTACAACCTTTTCAACCAAGCCTAGTAACATCTATGAGAGAACCCTTGCCCACTTTGGGATGATAATATCACCTTGGATATATCGGGTGGGGTAATTGGTTATCCCTGTACTGGTATTGGTATTGGGATAGTTATAGTTGGTGAGGTGTAGGGGGAGTAGAGGAATAATCTTCTGATGGGTTGACTGGTGGTATTATCACCCAAAGCGGGCAAGGGTTCTGCTAACCAATTCAGGTCCCAGAAGGTGTCTGGGGGCGCTCTGTTAAATTTGCTTGGAATTCGGAATGTTCGGTTCTCACAGGAGAGAGGTCTCATTTTAGAAGGCCTCGTGGCTCAGACCTTTGTTTTGGTAGGGGTTGTGGCTCCTGATCATTCTTCGGACTGCAGTGGGCTTGGAGCGTGGTTTGCACGGTGCTCTGGAGTATTTCTAAGGATTTGAAGAGGCCTCGGGCAAGCGACACCTGCACGCTTCCAGAGCCCCCCAGCAAGCACCGCTCTAAACCCTCAAGTGCCACCGTACTGCTCTGTTGTTACTGTACCGGGGCAGGGCCGGGTGGGGCATACTCAGAATGCCGAAACACATTTGCCGGGCCACATAAGACAAAGCAACACTCAATCGACGACTTGCTAAGCAAGGAAAAATGAAACCTTGAGGTGCTGAAACTAGATGTGGGTAGCCAGCTGGACGAAGTCCTTCAACGTCTCCGGCATTTTGAAATCCTCCTCTGAGCCGGCGTCCTCTGCATGGGTGTCGCATGGAATCACATTTCGAACCCGGCCTATTGACGAAATTCCCGTTCAGACTTAACCACTCGCAAGCCAGCCGGTAGCCTCGAGCCTCTTACAACTTCTGAAAACACACAGACGCCTTGAAAAACGATTTCAGTGCAAAGACATACACAGTCCTGGGCTCCAGATTACCATGCCCACAAACACATGGGTAACTGCACAGGACGGGGTCCTGGTTCTGCGGAACCTGCTTTGTGAGCTGCTTCATGGCCTCAGCTGGCTGCGACGGTGTTTCAGAGCGGAAAGGACGAAGGATACAGTCTGTTGATAGCTCATTGAGCGGATGGTTCCTGAAAGGCAAAGGATGAAGGCCGCAGAAGGAAAGAGCGCTGAGAGCTGCAATGCCGAGTGACAGCCATCTGCTGATCCAGGTGCGCCTCGGCTCGCAGCAGAGCCGGATCCGAAGCGAGACGAGCCGAGCCGGCCTTGGTCTCCGGGTTATCGTCCAGGTGATCCTCCCAAAGCCTCAGCAAAGCGCTGGCCCACGGGCACGCTGCGACCGTCATGTCATGTGAGTACTTATTTCTGCGAACCCTAGTCGGAATGTCACCACGAACTCTGACGCTGCTCTCTTCGGGATGAGAGCCGAACGAAATTTGTGTTGCAGGTGGGGGGCATCTCGAATTTGTCTCCGAAGCCGCCGTCCTCCAAGGCAGCCCGGCCGCTAAGGTAGACATTGAGGGCTTCCTCCTTCCAGTGTGTGCAAGTGCGTGGCATCGTTATTTCATTCTGAACCGCTTGCTTCCATGCAATCCAATATGAGCTGCACCGGGTCGTCGCTGTGTGAAACTTATCCTCCCGTGCAGTTCGTAAAGGTCGAGGTCATGAGGGCAGGCATGAGTCGAGGGACCTGGCACCGCAGAAGGCAAGGGTTTCCGTCGGAAGCTGAAGATTTAGGAAAGTTTAGTCTGTTCTTTCGTACGCGGTCTCACAGTGGCAGGAGCCCAGAGGTTTCTGCAGCTGACGAAAATTAACTGGCTTCTTGCCAAGACTTCTTGCTGCACTGCAAGGCAGAGCATGCGAAGAACAGCACGCCCCGAGCTCCTTTGTCGAACACATCGTCAAGGCCACCTTCAAACGCTCGGAGGCCTCTGTGCCCTGACCCAACGCCGCATGTGCACGGAGCAGGCCGAGATTATTCCTTAAATGGCACGAAGAAACACATAGTCATCGTCTTGCCTTGGTTGCTTTTGCCTGTGTAGGATACTTGCGGAGCCAAGGCTAAATCCGCTCAGCAATCCTCCCTGGTGCGACTGAGGCGCGACCTCCGAAGTCGTTTGTTTCCCTGGTCCTTGTAGCATTCCTGTGCACGGAGGAGAGCTCGAAGGCTGCCCTCAAAGTCCTGGCAATTGCCCGCAGTCTGGAGTCTTCCACATTCTCGCAAGTGCTACTAGGCTTAATGCCTGTTTGAGAGCAAAGGCTAGCCTGCTGTCGTGCAACCTGCACCCGAGTTTTTCCGATCCTGGCTCAGGAAGAGGGATCGTGCATGTAGCTGGTGTGCGTCTCCTTGTCGTTGCCTGGCCGCCCAAAATCAAACAGCGGCCGCCGACAGCAGACAGCGGAGGGGCTTCACAAGTCGAGAACTGCACCTTTCAACACATGAGGCCCTTTCCTGCTCAGGAAGGGCAGCGAGAACTTCATGACAAGTTCGCAGGTTTCCAGGCACCGCTTGTCTCTGGGGTTAAGCACACCGTAGGCTTCCTGAGCTAAGCATATGAAGGATGAGACGGAAGAATCGCCCGACGTGCCCTCGATGAACTTTAGTGCAGGCTCGGCGAGGTCAAGCAGTTTGTTGGGCTCGGTCACCTTGGACGCTGCCTCCAGCTTTGGGGGAAGTCAAACCAAGCACTGAGACTTGGGGCACTGCCCGCTCTGTTCACATCCTTCTGTAGTTTCGGGGGCTACGAACTTAGCCAGGAATGCCAGGAGCAGCCTTGGGTTGAGTTCTTCGTCTTTTTCAATCTTTGCAGTATTCTTCATCCAAACTCTTGGAATCGATTGAAGAGGCTCACGATGCTCTGATTTCCACAGGCTTCCCCAACTCACTCCAACCTAGGCTGAATAAGGCTGAATGCCTAAACGAAGTCTAACTCGGGCAAGAGCCCGGTGAGTTCCAAAACGATTACGTTGGGAAACCGCTCCCGTTCTCCAACCCAAGCTGAACTTTGTGCGTTCGCCAACGCTACGGCATTTTTTGCAGGAAAGGGGACATGGTTCAACCGATTCAAGCGGGTACCGAGAAGCGCGGCTAGGTCCCTGCCTTCTCAGCCGTCGCGATCCTTGCCTCCAGCTGCCTCGGAGTTTTTTGCCGAACCGACAGCCGGGGAGGGCAAAGAAAGCTCAGCGAAGAAGCAAGTATGGTGACCAAGCCGATCAAGGGTAGAGTCATATAGTGCAGAAACGGATGGCTAGGCACTGTTTGGTGACATCTTCCTCGCGCGACTCGGAGTTCTCCGCCAACCTGACGACACAAAGGCGTAGACGCAGGTACGCCCACACAGATCGGCAAAGCCCCAAAAGCAATCTGACGGATTGCCGGCCGAGTTGCCAATCATCTTTCAAAGCTTTGATGAAAGGGCTGTCTGGCTCGGGGGGGTCCTCCCAGAGGTCATACAGCCAGTCCAATATGCCCGACATTGCCACTGCCGCACAACGAGGATGCCAGTGGCGTAGCGAAAGGGGCGGTTGCAAGATGTTGCAAGCTTCGTCTCTGGATACTTAACGTGCCTTCCGTTCGTGGGGTCGTGACTGCTGCGGTTGACTGAAGGCATGCGGGCTAGGGCCAGTTTGCATGGCTGTGTAATGCTCACGCTTACAACTGTCGATGTGGTCTCCGACTGTCGGCCTGAGCCAATGCAAGACAGAAAGCAACCTCGGCAAACACGCCACGGGATGTGCGACTTTGACCAGGCAAACACTGCATCATCGCTGCAAAGTGCCGCACACGCGAATCTGAACAGGAGGTAAAGGGCCATGGTTGGGCCTCGGACGGGGTAGGCTAGGAGGCAATGGATGGCTTCGCGAAGGTCTTGTTAACTCAATCCATCCTCATGCCAGCAGCAGCACTGTGGAGCCTTGTTCTCCAGTTTTGCACCATGAAGAGACTGAATGGTAGTGGGCAAACTATAGCAACTTGGACACTACTGTGTCCCGGTTCTCTGCTTCAGAACCGCTCCGGTGCCACCCAAGGTCACTGAAATAGTTAGAGGCCGAACGCTTTTGGAGCACACCGGCATGCAGTATACGTGTAAGTGGGGAGCCGAGCGACCGGTGGCGGCCCTCTCACGGCAATGAAACTCAGACGAAGTACTACTTCTGTTCATCGGCCTTTGAACCCACCAGAAATCAGACCTTGTATCCTGTCATGTCCTCTTGCGCAAGATAAAAGGGGTTGCCTGGGGCAGTAACTCTTCGGATTGGAAAGGCGACCGCACTGTACTGGAGGCCGCACCTGACAAAGCCCTGCAATGTAGAAAGGAAATTACGTCTTGAGCTCTGTCTGCTTAACGGCACCAAACAAGCGTGAAGAAGGAAGGCTGATGTCGCATGACATCTCATCAGACTTGCTTATACAGGAGCACGGTGCGTGTGTGCCAACCATTGTAATTTCGGGGCTGGTGCAAGTCGGTTGGAGAGGGCACCTTCCGCCCTACACTAGCACCGCAGCTGCGCAATGCCTGCAACATCGATTTCTCCTTTTGCCTACAGGTCCAGTTAGCCTGAGAACGCGCCTGAACATAAGCAACGAATTAGCAGGGCTTGGACCAGGAGCTCATCTGTCCGAGTCCGAGGCCCAATTCCTAAAAGAAGTTGAAACTTCCTTCTGCTGACGGCGTACACTTTTCACAAAAGTGAAGAAGCAAGGACGGATCTATTCACGTCCAGCGCCTAATTCCAGCATTACAGCTTGGTGAGACTGATTTCGGTTTCCTTACTTTGCAAGTCATGGATGCATCAACACACACCTCACAGCAAATATCCCTGCAAGAGAGAGAGAGAGTCAAGAAGAAGAAGAAAACAAATAAGAAAGGAGGAGCAAATGAAGGCAAGTCCAATGATTTCCGAGGACGAAATGACCATATGTTGAGCCCGGAAGGCGCAGACGGCAAGTGTATGCACTTCATGCGCAACCTGACTGCCAAAGCAATACCGCCAAACTCAATCGCATTCCGAAAATCTCTTCCTTGCCACGTCCAGCGCCGTCCTCCCTGAGGAGTTCCTCAGAAGGTTGTGAACGGTTGAGGCGGTACGCCCTGAGAAACTAAACAGGTGAAATGATCTCCTTGTGCAGACAGCCAGCTGCAACGGTCTCTATGATTAGGGATAACGTTGTCCGCGCAAGCGTGGATTCAGTCGAAGGGGTCTTAAACGCGAAGCGACTGATGCAGGCTTCCCTGCTTGAACAAGGCGCTTGAGCAGGGTCCGAAAAACGAATAATGCAAGGACAAAGCGTCTTCTGGTCTGCCATGACGCCTGCTGAAAGCAGCAGTGCCACCACCTTAGTTGCCAGTCTTGCTGTGATTCGTCTGTTCCGTGTCCTCGCCTGTGCACTTGCCCTGCGTTTGTCAAGCTTTTTCTTTGACGTTCACACTCGGCAATACCAGCCGAGGTCTGCAAACAAACTGGGATCATGATGAACACCTACCGGCTCCGGCCTTTGTGTTTCCTTTCTCCGCTGCCACATGCAGAGGATAGGTCGTTCGCCAAAACCTCCGTCTACCTTGCAGGGGCACAGACATTTTTCCTGCCATGTTTCCTCACAGTTGGTGCACGGGGGGAAAGGATGCCGTGACAACGATACGGAAAGCGACCTTCTACTGGCTTGCTTTAGTTTATGCGCCCGTTTGCCTTGGCCGTGCCTGCAAAAAAGGAACACACTCAGCACGCGACAGCCTGGCCTTGGTGCGGATCGCCAAACCCGTTGTCAGCAAGGAACTTGCTGAGCAGTTTGCCATCTTCATCCAGCTGGTCCTAACACAGTGGATGGAAAGCTCGGAAGTTGGAAGTTGCAGGGTGGTGATGCTTGCATGCTTTGAACTACCTCGGCTGTCTCCTTGAGATCTTGACCATCTCGCACCCACCCGCCCCCACCCACCCACCCACCAACCCGACAAACGCAACATCGCTCCGCGGCCCGCGGGGGGTGGACAGACCGCAACGCACACGCACAAGAGTACGCACACACAGCATTTGTATCTGTATATACGCATGCGCTCATGGATGCGTGCTTGCATTTTTGAGCAGGTACGCCGCGAAATTGTCAGCACGCGATTGTGTCCGTGCTGCCACGCAGTAGTGAGCTGCAGGTTGTTCTATGTGTTGAATGCCAGAACACACCCTATAGATGAAAGGCTGGCTTGCCTTGCAGCGAATCCGAAGCCCTAACGACTGCACAAAGGATCAACAAAAACATTCGCACGGGCAGATGGAAACTGCACGGTTCCTTCACACCGTCAGGCCGCGGTGCTAGCTTGCACAATCCGGATTGAAGGATAAATCGGGCACCCAAGCCCCTACCCAGCAGCTTCTCCATCTACTATGTAGCGGTTGAACCACGAAGATTCCAAAGAATTTTTTCGATTGTGAAGCTCAGCCAAAAGCCTTTGTCCAGCTGGCGTGGCTAACCAAGTTCCACGAGTGATGTGCTTCCGCTTGCACCACTTCGACTATGCGAGACGTCTTGGTCTGCAGTCGGCAAAGCTGTCCTCTGGGGAACTGCCCTTCGAACTTGACGTGGGCAGCCCTGTGCTGTCGTCCTGGCCGCTGTGTGTGCACTCTAAAAACCTACCATTGACCCGGTAATCCTGAAGCAATCCTGCTTGTCGATGCTGTCGTCCAATTCTATCTCCTCCTCCTCTGGAAGTGCCGGAGCATGAGACCTGTAAGCAAGCACGGCATGCCTCTGAAATCCTGCTATGCCACTGGATCTTTGTTGAAACAGTTCGCGCAAGCATCTCTGACAAAAGCTAAACGAACACCCAGGTTTCAGGGCATTGCTGCTCGCCCAATCGCCGCCTGTCACACAAGCGGCCGCCCTCCATGTCCTGGCCGAGGTAATTTACAATGGCTCCCAAGTCAAACGGGCAAGAAACCACTGCTCAGAGAAGGAACTGCTGAAATTGACTGAAGGACATAACCCCGAAGCTTTTTGGTACGGTTATTCTGCTTGTTCTTTCCGACCGGCCCACCTGCTTGATCAACTCCAAAGCAAGGAGACGCTCATCTTGCCTCTGAGGATGGCTCGTCTTGCAGACTGCAAGGTCACTTGCATCAGCAGATCACAACGGAAGGCTTTGGGCGCTACTTGACGTTGCAAGCGCGCAACCCGGGCAGGCAGAGTGCTGCCGGCTATGCCCAGCCCCCATACAAACATGCGTGGAACCTTGCAGTCTTGCATTTGCGGTTCTGGGGACAAGGCGATGTGCTCCGGCCGTAGGCATTACTAGCAAAGGTCATTCTGATATCAAGCTGTTCACCCCAGCGCCAGCGATGCCAAAGTTGATGTGTAACGACTGCTCTAGACAAAAGGCCTCGCCAGATGGACAGCAGGGCACAAACGAAGGAGGAATGCTCCCGTCCGGACTGTAAGTGCAGCACGGCTATATGTCTTTCAATCCCCACAAAAACTCATGTCGCAGGTGTCCCGGGGCCTGACACCGAGCTCCACAGGCGTCTCTGCTGCGGGGATGGCCTGTGCAAGGATGAGTCGCTCGATTTGATATCCGTTGCCCTTGCTGTTCGGAAAAGGTCTGTGAAGAATGCGTGGGGCTTGAGGCGGAACACCCCAAAATGGCCTGCTCGTACTCTAGTTGCTGGCGCTCGCGCTCTTGGATCTTTGCTCGAAGCTGCCTGCGAACAAGCTTGCCGAACGAGTTTTTGCACATGTGCGACGCAGAAGGACTAGTTTCCCCGTCTAGAACTAGTTGCAGGGCAGGAACTGTCGACCACAACATGCAGGCACACAGAGACGCAGACACAAAAAAAAACTTGCTGGCTTGGCGTTCAATGCGCCAAACGGCGAAAGCTGAACACATCCCACACATGGTCAACTAGTGCATACAACTCCTGGTATCAACGAACCGGCACGTGGAGCTGCATTGCGTGTCACAACTGCTGATTACCGAACAGCACTGGGTCGTGTATCCGACAACCCATAGGTCAACGTTATGTTTAATGTAGTCAACCTCGAAGGCTGCACTGACTTACTGCGATCCTGGGCTTTCAGCTTAGATTCTTGTTGCGACAACTCGAGTGGTTGACATCCCGAAAGAATTTGCCCTGTCGAATCCTGTCGAACAAGCGTGCCTTTCCCACTCCGCCTTGGCCAACATTCCTCGATCCATCCTCGAGCAAGCCCCGAGCTTTGTGGGGCAGCGGTGCTCAAGACTACTCTGTCTCCTCGCCGTTTCCTCGTGTTTGGGATGCGAGTTTAGCCTGGGTTTCGAAGCTCAGGAACCTGCGACCCTGGACTCAAATTCCAAGCCCTAAACCCTGAACTCTAAGCACAGCATCCGCGGGCATAAAAGTGAGTAAAGCACTGATGGACCTCCTTCATGAGGGCTTCTACAATGCTGGCAAGCGTATGATTTGGGAGGGTCTCAGCGCAAACTACTCCTCCACATTACTGCTTCTTGCCCAAACACTTCGTCTCACCCGTCTTGACCAAGGCAGCGCGGATGGCGCGCGAGGATGGCAGCAGCTTGGCATCCTTAGGTGAACATCACTTCATTTGCCTCCTGTACTCGTGGGCTCAATGGATTGGCCCCGCATCGTGCGCAGTGTTACGAGTATCTTGTACCCAGTCACTCGGACTCCTGGTACAGCCTCGCTGTCCACACGAGTCAAGTCCACCTTGGCATGTCCGTTGTGCAGCCTTTTGCAACCAAAACTGCGAGCCAAACCGTTGAGTTCATCGGTGTGTGCCCGCCTTCACAGTGTCCCATGAGGGCAGGCAAAGTCCCAAGTGACTGCCGCAGGACTGAAGAGGCGGATTTGAGGCGCCTGCTAGACTCAGCATGCCCGTCAAGTCAAGGTTGTGGCGTGTGGGAGGGTGGCAGCAGCACTCAGCAACCGTCAACTTGTCAGCCTTGGCCCATTTTCTTGTTGCGACCGGGCTTTGCTGGCTATTCCAGCAAGCCAGATAGACGGCAGGAAGGGCTCTACACCACACAGCGTCAGTGATGATGTGCTGCCAGGATTACTGTGGTCTTGATGGGCACAGTAGACGCATGCAAATGCTAAAACATGTCGTCGTCTTTCGATGTTCTCAGGGATAAGAACAGCGTCTTGAGCCACCCAGTGCCTTTCAGAGTTGTGCGGTTTCACATGGAAAGGCAGCAGCTGTTGCCACTGTGAGGCCAGTCTGAACTTCCAACTTGGACAACATATATAAAGCAGGATGCGGCGAGAAGGCAAACTACGAGCATCCTGATTAGAACACTGCTTCAAAAAACCCTGAAAGTTCACGGAGCTCGTCATCTTGTGGTTCTTGACCCGCGCCGCACTTCAACCCCGTACCTCCAGTCGTGCCGAAGGGCGGCCACACCTGAGCAAGCGACACCTTCCAATTTTCTTACAAAGTGACAGCCGGAGGACAGTCGATTCTGTTCTCTGTGGGCCAAATGTTAACCTTGAACAGCCAGTGTACCATTCGTGCCACAGTCTCCCAGTGTGCTTTCAGCGCTGCGCCTGGCTGTCCACGGCTGCCTTTACCTGCGAAAAACCGTAGCATGCTCGAATTCTTTGGGACTCTTTAGGACCACGCTTGTAATTCCAGCCTGGCCAGCTTGTACACGCGCCGCACCGGCCGCTTTCTTGAAAGCGGCCCCAGCAGTCCTCGCGCTTGGGGCTTGCTTTCTTACATCTGCACGGCACGTGACTGGAAAAAAAGGCATTGGCTGACCTTATGGCCATCCCCAAAAACTCTGCGAGCAAGATTAAAATCTGGAGTACCGTGCGGAGGCGCAGCTCGTCTGGGATGGTTTCGAGGCCCCAGCCCCCCCGCGGCGCTTGCCCAAGCAACGGCACTGGAGAAGTCGCCCGACGGCCTCAAAGGCACTTCCGTCGGATTCCGAAAAGGAGCTCTGGCAGGGCAGCCTAAAGGCGATTAATGGGCATGTCATGCTGAAACCCCTACCTTGGCAGCTGCGACGCCATGCCATTCGTGTTACATGGCGCCAGATGAAGTGTGCAAACAATAATAGTAGCTCTCTCCAAGATTTCGGGCTGTCATGGCTAAGCGCGGCTGCGGTAAGCTGCATTAGCATCCGCTCCTGGTGTTCTGATCATTCTGGAGCCAAGCGGGCACAAACAGAAAATTGGGGAGATGTCTCACGCCAGAATGGTTAGCCTGCACGGCCACGTCACCGAGAGTAGCTGGCCAGTTCAACACGAATCGGACACACACAACATGAAATGGGATCCCGGTGGAATTTGCAGTCTGTTTTCCATCCTCTGGGTCATTGCCACTGGCTTCGTCCTGTGATGCCGGCGCTGGGTCGTCGTTGGTGTCCTCGATAGCTCCAAGCACAACGACACTTTTTCCGCCAGAGACACTTGTGAAACACTCTCGAACTTGTGAGATATAGCAAAGAGCGTGGCAGGGGCTCTCTGGGGCACGCCCAGGACCCGGAAGACCTCCGCCGTATAGTGGGCACCTGACAGGACAATTCCGCTGCAAGGCCTGCAATCCGGCGCGACTTCGACTTGGACTATGTCTGTGCAAGACGTCTAATCAAGACTTCCCTCTGCTCCATATAGTCTCTGCACCGACAAGTTCAGGTCTGCACCAAGATAGGGGATATTCCACTTGTCCACGAGCGTCTGCCACCTTGGCAAGCGTACACGAAGCACCTAGAGCAATGCCGCTGAAGCGAAGACCGCTTTGCCGCTTTCTGTCTGTAGGGTGGAATCCGTCAATGCGGTTTGAGCAGCCCGCGCTGTTGCAGCATATTTGGCATGTTTCCAGCTGAGCTGCACTTGCTATATGTGCCCATAACAGTTTGGGGATCCGTGTCGTGCCGTCTTTTGCTTTTGTAAGTGAGGCGCATCCCGAACAGCTTAGGTCACAAGCTTTTGAGCACGTCAGCTGCCACGCTTGGGAAGGCTGGGTGAACGGCATGTCGAACGAAGACTGGTGAGGCATCTGGGCAGAGCAGAGTCTACGAAGGCCTCAGCCAAACAGGTTGAAGATTCGGCCTGGCACCTGTGACACAAGTCGAGGCCCGAGCTGTCTTGAACAGGCTTCAGTAGCTGCTGCTCGAACCGGGTGTCCTTGAGCTCGAAGAGCATGCGACACATGGATGATCATGCCACCACACGTCCAAGCCCACGACGAAGGCTGCACGCTCTGCAGCTCCGCGACTGGATGCGACATTTGCCATGTCGAACCAAAACATTCCAACCTTGGACAGCGGTGGCTGCATATGCCAAAACGGAAAGTTTGACAGAAAGCCACTTTGTGTGGGGTCGCCACATCTCCCTCCAGGCTCAGCTCCTGCAGAGAATCCGCCTATAGTCGATAGTTGACTGTTTGGAAGCCCAAGACGGCTAGCTCGAACAGTTTCAAGAAACAGCTGCAAGAGCACCGCCCTCCTGCGCAAAGTGCTGCATGGCTTTTGGTAGAAAGTCACTAGGCCTCAGCCGTGTTTCGCACAGGTGGTCCTTGTGAATACAGCCTTCTCAGACGCCCTTCAACGATTCCGTGCATGCGGGCAAAATGCACGACACTTTCAATTCTAGACGTGTTTAGAACTAAGTCGGTGTGAACGAAATGCTCACGATGAGGCTTCAAAGTTGGACCTCGAACAGCTTTGTGGAAGGAACATGAGAGCTCCAAGCTCTTGGCATCTCCCAGCCGAGAGCCTGCAGCAGGAGACCCGCTGTCCGAGAAGGCCTGCCCTTAATGGCAGGATAATGAGTACCGATAATGTGATCTCTTCCGAGCTCGTGTTCAATGCATCTAACGTCATGCATTCGGGTGTTGTCTTGCAGGGTGATTTGGCATTGGGCAGCATGTAAGAATGCATGAGCTTGGTTCTTTGCTTTTCTTTGCGGTAGTTTTGGCTCCACTTGTGATTGCTTCCCTTTGGTGATGTCACGCATCTAAGAAAAGCATTGCGACAGGTGACTTTGCAGCTCGGCCTCTCACAAACGCAGGTACATTTCGTACAAGAATTGATCTTCGTAGCTAGTCTCAGCGCAGCCGCGCAACCAGTGGTGCATGGCAAGCAGCTGCAGGTCTGGGAGCACCCGCAAAGCCTGCTCGATGTAAGACTAATCATTGCAGCCTTGCCACATCAAATGCCCAAACCAGGATGGACAGGTCGAACGCAGTGCATTCCCGAATCTTCTCGCCGCCTTGCTCCTGCAAAATGCCGACAGTCAGCTGTCATGAGTAACACAAACTGTCTTATGGATTTCAGGAACTTCGAGATGTAGCTTCCGGTGCGATTAATCCTCCACAACAGAAACGCCAGCCAAAAGCGTTAAAGCACCATTCTGGCAATTGTGGCGTGTTGAAGGCAACAGCAGAACGAAGCAGCTTCAGCAGACATGATGAACAACCAGTCCGAGAGAGTGGCGGTATTCGTAGCACAAGCAGAACAAAGTAAAAGGAAGACAGAGGTGATCGTGGTGGCAGTTGCAGGTGTCCTGTGCAAGGAATGAGGGCACCGCAAGGCCATCATCTGCATGGGGCAGGGGGGTGAGCAGAACGCACAAGACTCGATGCGGACCAGCACTAGTCACTTGGCAGTATGTGGCATGTTGCACACACGCAGCAAGGCTTGAAATGTGCAGCCCAAAACCAGTTCTGCCGTGTTGCAAAGTATACGGGGCAACGAGGCTCTTCAGTCTTGTACACATGTGTCGCAAGAAGGATCGTCGCTTCGATTGAAGACGAGACTTTAAACATGTGAAGATCGAGGGTTATGCGGCGCTCCATAGTCGCAGACAGCAGCGGTGCGTCGATGTAGCCGGGACGTGTTGGCCACCGTGTGATATTCCTGGCATGACTGGTCTGTTTTCCAATCATCAGTGACTGACAGAGAGCAGAGAAGAGAGAGAGAGAGAGAGAGAGCGAGAGACAGAGAGAGAGGGAGAGCTCTAGAGAGGAAGAGACTGAGGAAGAGAAGGATTCAGGGGCAAAGCCGTTGTTGGAGAAGGTGATGCAGCAGACAGCAGAGGTATCGGGGCGGCTCCTGGCAGACTTGTGGTTTCTCAGTGCACTTACAAAGAAGTAAGGGCACTTTCGTCCGAGCGCCGTCTGCTACGACGTCCTCGGCATACGTGCCACCCCCGCAAAGTTTCTGAAACCAGTCCAAGTTCTGCGAGCATGGATGCGCACCGACCAGTTCTCCGTTAAACATGGTCCGACGGCCAACCTGACTGAAGTCAGCTCAACAGATACTCTCGCAATCTTTGCTGGCTCCGCGCAAGGTTCTGTGCAGTGGGACTGCGGATCTTGGTCAACGCAGCGGCTCAGGTGGCACCCATCAGTGCCAGGCCTCGCGACCCCAGGAAAATGCAACTGAACATGTACTTCTGAGGAAGCTTCAGGGCCTGGTTGCTGGCACGACTCCCGGCTTGTTCGTGGTGTTGTGTTTCGCAGACTGTTTGCATTTCTTCAGCTTGAAGACCAACGTCAGCTCCGAGTATCACTTCATCATACAAACGGTCCTCTGTTGCAATCCTCTGCTAGCAATGCGGAGGTGCTCAGATCTTGTGGCAATATCTTGTCACAGGGCTCTCGGGCGGCCACTCTCCAGCTCCAGCTTGGTGAGTGCCCGGACCAGGTTGGCCAGCCTTGATCTACAAGGGCAGACAGACATGAATCCTGGTCCGCCGGTATTCTGTGAGCAATCATAACGATGTTCGCGAGCCAGACATGATACTACTTCCACTTTCAATTCCCCTGCAGCTCTACTTTTTCTCCAGGCCACTGCCATCCCACATTGTATGAGAAGTCTTGGACTTGATCCATTGGGTTTGGCAGAGCCGCATGCAAGCTCGTGGTCTGCACGTGCCAAAAGCTTCAGTTGTAATCTCCTCTTCATGCATTTTGCTCTCTGCTTGAACCCTCCGGGTTCTATCCACGGCCAGCGCTCGGCGCCAGCGTTCCGTCTGGCCAATATAGACCTACACGTGGAGATGACGCCACCGGCATCCTTCAGCTTGCGCCACGCCACGCACACACATGTAGTTCAGCATATGCGGATTCTTAAGAGCTGAGAACTGGCTTTCAAATGCCGGTGTTCACGGCTGTTTGTTTAGAAGGTCCTGGTGCAAGTGGCGACCGTCGCAGCCTCATGTTGCCTTTGCAGCGGATTTTGGCAATTCTGCCCAAGGACCTCCTGAGCTGCAGATGAACGACCGGAAAGCCAAATCTGGACATTGGGTTTTTCACGGCTCATGGTGCCCTACATGGAGGCTCGAGACACGCACAGATTTTCCGATCATCCGGATGCACGTTTAGGAATGTCCTCTGCTCTTAGGGGCAGCCTGTGGAGAAGCGAATGACATCTATCTCTCAGCACTGTGCGTTCACAGCGATCCGGCGTATTGAAATCTGTACTACCGGGATCGCAACTTAAAGTAGAACGGCCGAGGTGTTTGCTAAAACAGCCCGAAACTCGGGTTGAAACAATGCATGTCCAAGCCGGTCTGACAGTCACTGTTGGACTGCGCAGTAATCCATCGTAGCCACTTGTTTTCGCGGGCTCTCTTGGCAGTCCTTTGCAAAAGGCGTGCGGTGCCAGTGCCGAAGGACGTGGCAAAGAGTGCTTGTGGGACATCTTTAAATCCGGACAAGGACCTGTACATGCAGTGCTGCTGCATGCAGTTGAACCCGCTGTCTGATGAGTCTGATGTAAGAGGCCTCAGTGGAGGCATCCGGCCTATCGTGTTCAGCCTGCAGTCTGCAGCGATGTGATGACAAGCCTTGCCTGAAGGTCAGGCAACGCCAACGAATTCCTTTCAACGGCTCGTGCTGGACCCTTAAACCAAACAAGCAGTCCTTAGCAAAAGATGAAGCTCTTCCCCCATCCGGAACATCTCAAATGCCCCAAAGAACACTCGTCGAAATTAGAGGAATCTCAGACGTGGGTCGTCGCATCCACCGCCAAGTAGGATGCCTTCAACAGAACAAATACATGTCCATATCCAGACAGAGCTCAGAAGCTTGAGACGCCCAGAGCTACCGCAAACATGGTGGCATTCAGATGGTTGCACGCGTTCTTAGAAGCCGCAGCCTTCAGCAGCCCCTGGTCCACGGCAGTCCGGACCAACTTCCCTGTGCACTCTCGACCTCGCGAGAAGTAAGAGGCGAGGAGCAGAGGAGGGCATCTTGGGAGGGAAGGGAAGAGACTTAGACTTGAGACTGCTTCCGACTGGGTACAACACATTCCGTGTGGCAAGACTTGCATCGAGAAACAATGCAATTAATGCTGCGACGACCCCGTCAAATTGCAAAGCGGTGCCGCCGCCAAAGTCTTAGCCGACTGGCAGTCCGGGAAGTCGAGGACCAGATCTTTTTCAATGTCGCGGAGCTCGTGGAAGGCCCCCTCGACTTCCTGCGATTGCGAGGAAGCTTAGACTTTCTATGCAAAGGTGCTGAATTCGCAGGCTTCCACTCTTGCTCTTGGTAAGTAACTACCCAACCTACATTGTGAAAGACCCTGGCAATCGGATGCTCGCCAACGTAGCGAGACAGCTGTTCCTTTGGCGCGCAATGAGCATGTGGGGTCTCCGTCCTGCTCTGACCAGCAGAAGCCAAGCAGCTCCTGCGCACGAACCAGACGTAGCAAATAATTAATGTATCGGGGAAGCGCGTCTTCTGCACGGCAGTTCACTTCGCAATTGCAACTGGCTCCTGAACGGCAAACAGCACTGCTTCAGTTTCCTTTCGCTCCATTCCTGCGAGCCGAGCGGCATGAGCTGTGGGAGAGCAGCAGTTGCGAGACACGCTTCGTTGGATTATGTATGGGTTACGCTTCGAAGGTTGAGGTGGTGGAATCAAGCTAGCAGCCACAGCAGACCCTTGCATCCTGACTACTGTTGCGGATCATTCTTACCATACCCCAGCCTGCCACCAAGAGTTTGCGAAGGAACGTCACCTCACGGGCTTGTACGCTTTAGTGATGCAACTCCGTGGCCACATGCACTTTAATATATGCTGGCCACTCTAAGCACTACATTCTCGAAGTCTCACCGTGTCTAGCAACTGGCTCCTATCGGGTGGGGTGCGCTGTCCCACAAGTTATACGACAGACATCTACTCAGTGTCGTGCCGGTCACGCTGCAGTCGCCAACAAAGTAGGTGAATCATGGTGAAGCAGCTTACGCATACAGCCGAGCTGGTGAATCTTTCTAAACACATGTTCTCCTCTCCCTGCCGCAGAACATCGCACAACGCAGGCCGGCCTCTACCATTTTAAAGTATTGATTGGTATCTGTCTGGTAGGCGAAGCAACGCGAAACCACACTGAGCCGATCGTGCCTGCTCTTTGGCCGACAGGTGCAACTCTTCCAGGACTTGTGCAAGCTCCTCCGTGCTGCGTGAGTCGAAATACCTGCAGGCAGACTTTCACGGTCAGCTTGCGGATTCTCGAGGCTGTTTGTGCTGCTAAGCAACTCCTCGATCGTGTCATGCATCTCAGTCCGCATCTGGCGCAAGTCTCCAGTGCCCCACCTTGCACCGAATCGGAGTGCTACAGTGACAGTTTTCGGCCTTCAGCCCGGCAAATATGTCTTCCATTCGTGCAGGCCCGTAGTGCATCAGGCCACTGCATGCAGACATGCGCGGCAAGTCTGCTGGCTTGGAGGAAGAGAGACGGTGCTATCCATCATGCGTGCATTTGACATATCTGTGAAGATGGGGGCTGCTGCCAGGATTGTTTCGAGCTGAGCCCGGCACACACGGCGCGAGTGAAGCGGCGTCTGCCGCTGGGCAGTGCGCAGCGCCTGCAACTTCACCACTTCGCGGAGGCAGAACATCGCTGGGAGGGGGGGGGGGGGGGGCGGGGTGGGGCATGCTAGCTGCTAGTGTTTGGATTGGAGAGTCTGTGTCAAGCAACCATAGTTAACAAACCCATGCCCACCACGGGGAAGGCACCGGCCGAACTGTGAAGCCAAGGCCTCAACGCCCATAGATCCTCCAAAACGCAAGCGGCGCGCGATCTTGAGGAACTGTGCTGCGAGCAACTCTTTCCTAACAGCACCGGAAGCTCTGTGAAGCAGGCTAGGCTTGGCTGCTACACTGTAGCTGGAGATGGACCTGTGCTGGTGTCAACACATGCAAGATGGAGAAAGCATGCTTCATGGCTGTCCCGGCTGGTTTGTGCGATGCATTTAAGCGCCCTGGTATAGCCAAGGATCTCGACAGCTGCCCGCAAAAGTGCCACCAAATGCGTCAGATCCTCACTTTTGAAATTTGACCTGGTGCAGCCGCGCGAGTGGCAACTCCAAAATTCTGAAAAAAAGTAGAACAAGAACGGCAATACTCCTGCCAGCTGCCGCAAGCGTGTTTGGCTGGCCACAACTGTCTCAGCTGTTATAATATAGTAGGGCACTAGCGCAAGGATTCGACAAGGGGAACCGTCGAACGTAGTGCAGGTTCAAGCTGCCTTGCTAACGTGAACCGACCTGTGTACTCCTGCATGATATCCTGCCCATGTGCCAATTTTCCCCTGAATCCAACCACTTGGGCAATCATGGCAGATTGGCTCGAGATCAGTGGTGACGATCCCCAGCACTCGCGAGAAACCGATTTGGATGTCGGTTTCGCTCAGAAGCTGGTCCTTCCAAGTTGTCGTGTCTGTTTTTACTCACAGCGAGAGCCTGTGCGATTTCGCCTGTTTGCCTAAGCTGCGGTAGAACCCGCACCTGGGGCACTCGCTGCCGCTTCAGCTCAGGATGCCGTGCCCTGACGAGGTGCGAACTGCAGAGTTGCCTGTCAGCCTGCTTCTTGCACCAGTCTCATGTCGGCACGGCGATGGACGAGCACATGTGAGCAGTAAGTGGAAACCTGTGATGTCAACTCCCAGATGATGTGTGCCGACGGGTCCTGCGACAGCTGGACCAGGGCTTCCAGCACGAGTCGGCTCTTCTCGGCCCTGAGGCCTCAGGCCGCGCCATTTAACAGCGCCAGGGAAGGAGCCATATAGTCACAGACCCCGACAGACCTGGCCTTGGGTGTCAAAGCATGACATCCAGAATGCATCGGCCATGGGCTGGCCGTTGAAGGAACTGAGGCATGCAGCCACGACGACCTCGTGATGGAAAGCGGGCTTGCCTCGGATAGCGGGTGTTGGTGAGTCTCAGCTTGTCATGCGTCAAGGTTTAGGATAAACCGTGTATGGGAAAGCAGGGGAGAACGTGCAAAAGAGCTGGGAACCCGAGGCTGGTTGTCGGCACCTACGATTTCGAGCTCGCTTGGTCCGGTCCGCAATGGCATCAAGCCTAAGCCTGGTCCGAGGAACTCAGCAAGAGAGAAACTACTTCACTGACATCTATAAACTTCTGAACGATGTGGCATGTGGCATTCTGCCTGGACCGTTCCGTTGATCAAGTGGCCCAACGATAAATTCTACTCTGCCTTGGAATGACATCTTGTGGTGAAGGATGTGCCCCAAGAAATCCAAGTTCCTGGTAGCTTAAACTGCAGCCTCGGAGGCACTCTTCCCGAAGCCAGTGGGCCAAGCCGTCCGGGTTGCCCGTGCGGAGCAAATCGTGCTCAACCTTTCTTCCGTTGTTATCATGTTCTGTCCGCTTTGCAGTCCAGGGCTGCTCACCCCCGGCGACGGTCAGGACACGAAAGCACGAACAGAGCTAGAGTGAAGCCGCCATGCGGAGCTGAGGAAACAAGGCTAGAGGCACATGGTGAGGTGCAGCAAAGCAGCTTTGCTCGTCATCTCCACCTTAAAGGCAGTAAGCTCCTCCGGAAGAAACAGACGTTTTACATGCATCTGCAAGCAAGAACCCCGCAGCCTCTTGCGCAGCAGATGCTGGCTCAAAAAACCAAGGCCATTCAAGAACTCAGGCCCACATGAGACGGGGGCTGTCCACTTGAATACCGAAATAGTTGAGCTGGAACTCCAGTGACTGACTGTTAGAAACACCAAACTGGATGCTGTGGAGCTCGG
This sequence comes from Symbiodinium sp. CCMP2592, assembly GCA_905221615.1. Taxonomy (NCBI): domain Eukaryota; class Dinophyceae; order Suessiales; family Symbiodiniaceae; genus Symbiodinium; species Symbiodinium sp. CCMP2592. The sequence goes on from CAJNDT010004124.1 coordinate 49,736, forward strand.
CTCCTCCAGATGGCTGCGGATGGTGCGCTGCACTACGCTGGCTGGCAGCTCTGCGCAGACCTTTACCAGCAGCTCCTGCCAGCAACGCGAGCAAACACAAGCAAAGACCCGCAAACTCTAAGACGCTAAGCCCGTCGAATCAAACCTATACATCAGCAATGGCTCCTCTGGTAGTCGAGCAAACCTGCGGACGGCCAAGTGCGTTAGCTGTATTGCCTCACCCTTCATTCCAAAATACAGCTGAACAGAGTTTTCTGCAGCGGATCCCAAGCACACCTCCGTTTCTTTCCTGTTTGGTTTAATGAGCCGTGCTTGCACCCGCAAATAAGCCAGTGTTCATGTTCGGGGCAGTGATTGGTGCTGAGGTTTCGGCGTGCAGGCATCACCAACTACGAATGCAGAGGATACCATTGCGGCCATTGCATTTGGCATGCTGGACCGTCATCTCTTTGCTTTCTCAGCAGCAAGCTGCGGTCGAACAGGCCAACACGCGAGGAGAGCAGCGACACAAGCCTTGCTTCTTTGAGGGGGCTGGGGTGCCCATGCAAGCTTTTGCCATGTCAGCAATAAGTTTTATTTTGCAGCTGTGCATTCAGCTTCGCATGCTTGTTGGCACTTGGCACTACACGGCCTCGCAAGATGGCTTCAGGGTTGGGAAACAGTGCTGCCACTCATGACTCTATTTCGTAGCAGACAGGCAGCAACCCGGGTGCTCCGGGGACATCCAATTGCAGATCCTGGCATGATTCGACAGGAATCGACAAACTCCGGACGTGCATCCTGTTCAATTGAGAGTGCGTCCTTTCGGGGCGGCAGTGAGTGGGCGAAGCTTGAACAGAAGGAAGCAACGCTCGAGTTGCCACTCGATGCTTCCAGTAGTCAGTCATATTGATCCCTTCATCAAACTATTTACACCTTTTGCAAGCAACTCAAGGAGCCGCGCGAGCAGATAAGCTCCTTTGCTAGGCAACTACCCGTGTCACGGCCCAGCCTCCCAAGCGAGGACCAACTTCTCGAATCCTTCCGAGGGTTTTGCAGGAGCTTGGCGACCGCCAGAGGACATGCACTGTACCCCCCCTGCCTCCCACCTCACACATAAACGAACCCAGCAGGCTGGACGGGAGTTTGTTAGATCGGGCACTGAAGCAGTTTAGGCCAGGTTGTAAGCAAGCTGGAGACTCTTGCCGTCGCCGTATCGACCGCATGGGTCACTTCTGTGCCACATACCTGCACCTCCTCCTATCCTCCTCCTGGATCTTCTCCATCGACCACACAGGCTTCGGTTGATGGCTCGCCCTTCGCTTGAACCAGCCTGTCCTCTCGAAAGCTGAGCTGTGGAAAGGAGGCCGGCATCATGTAAAGCTGCAAGTAGGGGGACGACGGTGCAGCGATCCTCCGTGCTGGCAGGTTTCTAGGCGTCAGGGGGATGTACTGCGTCTACCCAAACAGTTGCTAAATCATCGATCCTGAATACGAACCAGTGAAGCGGTAAGGCTTTAACAAATACGTATTCACGATCAATCTGTCCCGACAGCGTGTGTAGTGGGTGACAAATGCTTGCTCGGCTTCTGGGGGCACGCTTTCTGAAGCATCTTAGTATCTTAGTGGTGTTTGGGCGATGTCAGCCAAGAAGAAGTCTCTGTCTCTCTCATTTGTTCTCGGGACTGAGACCAGGCCTCCCCCGACATCCCCCGACCCAGACCCGTGCCGCACTGTTTGCAGAGTGAACAAAGCCTTATATGCCTTGCAGATATTATAGTCAACTGAAACTCTTTGTTCAAAGTAGTCTTTCTCGATCACTCGCGCTCCTTGTCTCTCGCTCTTTCTCTGTCCCTTTCTGTTTCTCTCCATCTCTTTATCCTTCACTCTGCAAATCATCGCGGTTGCAGACTGCAGCGGTGGTTGCGAGCAAGCCTGTCCTTCTCCCTCTGATCGAGAGAAGCGCGCAGCAACAGCGCAGCCAGTTCGTCATGAAAAGCTGCGCACCCCAAGCCCTTGATGGACGCCACCATGCCTCCACTGTGTTGGCAGGAAACGGACTTGTTGCACTGCGTCACTGAGCATACGGCTTTCACAGACAGAATGGGGCCGAACCGAAGCGCAAACGTTACTGCCACCAGATCATGAGTTCAGGACAAACCCGCGAAAAATTTCAAGTAAGCCACCTTCAACGTCTCCGGAGCAGAAAAACTCAGTCGCAAGGAGCAGTGCTCGTCTCTTGAATTCGCCGAAGTCAAGCCTGCCAATCTCGTCCAAACATACCGACTGGGCTTCAGTGTTCACGGGAACGTGCAGGATCTGTTCTGTACTTCGCAGTGGGCAGGGCGGCTTGCCAGTTCCAAGTTCAATCAAGGCAAGGCACCTTGAAACATGTGGTCATGCGCAAGCCCTGAAACATGTTGCTAAATACGTCGCGAATTGCGGCCTCGTGTCATCCGGAGGATCTGCGCAGGTAGGAGATGGAACCTCCATGTAGGAGAGATGGAGGGAGAGCAAGAAAGAAAGAGAGACAGAGAGAGAGTGAGTGAGTAAGTGAGTGAGTGAGTGTGTGCGTGTGTGTGTGTGTGTGTGGGGAAGGGAGAGACGGAGCGAGAAAGGGAGAGAGAGAGAGAGAGTGTGTGTGTGCGTGCTTGCTTGCTTGTCTGTTTGTTCGCATGCACGTGGTGGTAATTAAGTATACGTGCCTAACGAGGGCAAACACAGACACGCAGCAGAGGACAACGCCTGACTTGTCTACGGGCAATAGTGGTTTAGCTCTCCGTCTGCACAATGACTGATAATTTAGTTCAATCATGGCCACCGTCAGTTGCTGCGATGAGGCTCCTAGCCCGTTTTACTCGGTGGCCTTGCAGTCTACCAGCCGGCAATTCGGAGAGATCTGTCGAGCAAATGAATGGCCCATCTCAGCATCCAGGTCCATCTCCTGGACAAAAATTGGATTCAAAGAGGCTGTTTATTGTGAACTGGCGCGAGCACGTCCGTGATTGTATGGACAAGGGTTTCAGCAGCGCCCAGCACACCATGACGAAACCGTAGCCCTGAAAGCGTCATCAAGCTATCCGTCCGCCCCTGTGATGCAACCACGATGCATCCAAGGGCTGCGGATGATGACCAGGCCGAGCAAAGTTGTGTTGACCGCATGTTGCAGTTGCCTGGGCTCGGAAGCGTGCAGGGTGCGGTGCGGGCGGAGGGATGAAACTGAAGGAAGAAAGTCACGGTCCAACGTATACGAAAGTCTTTCCAGCAATGAGCGTGATTTGCGGCTTGCGGGGCGCACATGCTGTTGCAGCACTTCGGTTGTAAGCAAGTGGTTGCACGACGAGGCTGCACTTTCAGCTTTTGTCAGGGATTCTTGGCATGCATCTTGACACATGTGGGTTTCCGTGGCATGCTTCCTGATTTAGTTAGGCATGTTGACACAGTAGCGAATTGAAATTGCTCTCAACCTTCAGAATGGCAGAAATTCGAATCATACTGGTACATACCTGCTGCGGCGTCCAGAAGCACATCTTGCTTGAGCCTCGCAGCACGAGCCTTTAACCCTCAAGACACTGCCTGCAGGCGAGGCTCGGTGGCCATCGAAGCGCCAAACAGAAGGACCAGGACGGAGATTGTTTCGATTGGGGGGGGACGTTCCGACTTTCGAGCTGCAAAGGCTGAGGTTGAATGAGGTTGAGACGCGTCTTCACAGTCGAAACGCTGCCTCGCGAAGATCTGAGGCTCGGGCCCTAGCTCGTCTAAGCCTTCCCCATTCTCTGACTCTCTGTGCTCTAAGCCCGTCCACCCCGCGGCTGTCGCTCCAGACCCCAGGGTCCCAGTGTCCAGAAACCTGGGACCTATGCCAGCAGAATCCGTGAGTCGGCGCTGAGCCTTCCAGAGAGGCCATAGTTCGCACAGCTGTGGCACCTCAGCGGGAAGCCCAAGGTCAAGGTTCGAAGTCTTTAGCTTCTGTCAGCTGTCGGTGATCTTTTGCCTCGTGTGTGTGTGGGTCTAAAGTCAGAAAGCCCAAGGGGTGGTTTGGAGCCAACCACTATATGTCCTACCGTCGGGTTGAGCAACCATGGCCGCCGCGGCAATCCCCGCGAAATCCTGGAAAGAACAATATTTTCAGTGCAGAAGCTCCCTTAGCAATGCGACCGGAGAGTCTTGCATGCAGCCGTTCATTGTCAGCGCCTCAGCTCGATTGTGCCAGTCTCTTCCGGGTTGTTCTCCTGCGCACGAAGGATGCGAAAAATATAACCGTTGTAGGTCTTCATCTCTGGCAGATGGTTCTTCTTGGCGTAGTCAACCATCGCTCGAAACACATCCTGCTTTGGAGCGGCAGCAGTGGCCAAGAATCCCCGCTTGCAAAGACGTGCTCTGACGCTGTCATCACGGGGCGATATCCGCCACATGCCGTCTGTCAGGTGTGACAGAAATGCGTGCCTGAGCTTCTCCTCCACGTCTGCAGCTGCATCATCAAAGCTGGGCAAAGACTTCAACCGTTTTCGCAAGCGGTGATGGTTCCCAGGGGCATTCACGAACACAAGCATTGCCTCTAGCATATCCGAATTCAGATCTCCGTCGATGTATCCTAGCTTTTCCAGGGCTCGCCTGACAAGGCTTGATGAGTCTTGCAGCATGAAAGGTCCTCCTCCTCTGAAGACTGTTCTAGCTACAGCTGTGCCGAATTTGGCCAACTGCCCTCCGCTGGGCTTTCCATGAGCAGATGTAGGAAGGAAAAAAGCCATGTCTTCGGTACATCGCCGCAAATTCTTCGCGCTGTGCTGCTCGATAAGCTGACAAACCCTTTGCACGCAAAGTTCTCGCGGAAACACAGTAATTGATCCCCCCAGCTCATTCGTGAGCCAGAACTTCGCCGCAGCCGGCCCAATGAACTCCCTGCGCGCTTCTTTCATGTATCCGAGGTTCATCAAAAATCGTTCACACGTACTTTCCGAATCGGCATTCTGCGGAAGGAACCACGGACCACCCACTTCCACGGCCCCCCTACCGTCTGCATAAAGAACTGCTCTGACTTTCGGCAACTCCGAGTGGGACTTCAGCTCGTGGACGTGAACCCCCGCATCCAGATACTGCCTGATTACCCCTACTTTGTTGGATGGGATGAACAGAAAAACCTGCTTGCCGCGGTCCGCGGCCCGCTTAATCGCATCCACGAAGTCGAAATCAGAAGCCAGGAGCGCAAAGCTCGGGGCGTCGTCGCAAGTCGTAAGTGTTTGGATTATGATGTCATCATTTGCTTCTTTGACTTTGCTCTTGTCTCGCGGGACCGGGCGAAAAAGTATTCGCTTGTCCTGGAATAACTCATTCCATCGCTTGTTGGAATTGCGGCCGGGTTCTGCAAAAATTGTTGTATGCACCACCTGCTTCATCTTCTCCAGCTCACAGATGGCATCCCGGATATGGTCGATGCTGTGCACGTCTGCATCGACCAGAAGGTTGGTGAAACCCGTGAATTTGCCCGGCAGTGCAGCACATCTGAATCTGCGGCCAAGTGCTTTCCGTCTGGCCGACCTGGGCGTCGATACCTTGAGTGTCGGAGCATTTCCATGGGAGCGACTGGCAGAGGGGCAAACAGTTCAATCATTACTGAAATGTCGGTCAAGGTGCCAATGCGGCACTGGAAAGAAAGATCGATGCAGCTGGCAGTTGTAGATCTAACTTGGGTCGGAGTGTATCGAGCACATGGGGCGTGTTAGCCGAACTCCAACGCAGGCTCGGCGAGTGAGGTCGGAGTCTCAATCTGGAGATCTGTACTGGCCAAGCCTGCCGCGACTCGCACATGGCCACTGCAAGCCGAACCACAGCAGCTATCGTATCGAGATGCGATTGTTCGAGGCAGCTGTTGTTGCCAATCTGATCCCCTGATTACGGCATTCGATTGATGGTATTGACTTCGCGACTCGATTGGACAACAAGACTGGGGGCGAATGGTTCCTGTATGATTGACTCCTAGTACCACCTCTTGTGCTGTACACTTGGAGTATGGAACATGGGTTCCATAGCGAAGTGCAAAGCCAAAGCTGTGTCGATCCTAAACTTGCAGCATGAACTGCAGACATGAAGAAGCTGTCCAAAACCAAACACATTGCCAGCTAGCTGTAGCTGAGTGAAGTACATGCGCTGTCTGTGACAGGTGCTGGGAATCAGGCTCATGAGCATCTCACCAGTCGCTCCGAGTCTGGCGAGGCATCGCGCCTACAGCTGTGTGACCGTTGCCGCCCATGTACACGCTAGGCCGCCAGGTGTAGGACAACAAGCTTTTCCATGACTGATGGACAGGTCTTCGTATCCGCCACGCGAGGAACCACAAAGGGAGCATTGGTTTTTGAGATCCTGACCGCATTTGCCAGGTCTTGGCAGCTTAGCACCGACACCTGCAGAAAAGGACTGTGGAGGCTTCCCTTTTCTGATGCTCAGTCGCCATGGGTGAAACCGGCTCACAGGCCTTGCGCCGGCATTCGGCCACTGTCGCATGGGTCGAAGACGGCCTTGGCCACAGAACCGCGCCACGAAGCACCTGTGTTCAGCCTGAGGCAGTGGCCATCTGAGCTCCGGAGTCGCAATAGACCGCGCGATGTTGGAGATGTTTTGGCCTCCGCAGTGATGACTTTTCTGCAGTCCCCAACAGATCAAGAGAGATCAGCTCTCGGGGTGCTAAGGTCAATGCTCTGGAACTCGGCAATCTTCTCCACCTGAACTTCGCAGATTGCAGAAACTTGCTGGACAGACGAGTTTCTCTAGGTTCAGTATAGCAACAAGAACGGCCTGTGCGACATTGATAGAGCTAGCCCGGAAGCCCTACTGCCCGCTTGAGGGCTCGGGCAGTGCGCTGGCCAGCCGCGTGCATCAATGGCTGCTCCGGCAAGACCAAACGTCCCTGCAAGCACCCGATATCGCACGTTATTGAGGATACGACAGTGCGACTCAACCATTTGGCGTTATGTGGCAATCACAGCAGTACGATTTGCACTTCCATTGCGAGCTCTTTGATATTTGCGCGGAAATCGCTCCACCACTTCTTTCAACCTTCCATCCAATGTGTTGTTAGGCGAAATGGGTCTGCAGGGTTAATTATCCGCTTCCTTCATATTCTGCGCGGTCATGTGGCCACTATAGGCAGGCTACTTGAATCAACCTCTACGATGATCAGGTCAAGAAGACTTCAACTTTCCTTAGCTTTTCTAGAGGGACCCTGCTGCGGCGCCTCGTTATGTCATGGAAGTCCTAAGTCATGCTGAGGCCCTGGCCCACGCCCAGGCAATGTTGGCCGGCCCCTGCGGGGAAGAGAGAGGGTCGATTTCTCGAGATCGCATCTTGCTTGCCTTTGGCTAGTACTAGTAGGGAATGGAGGAATGGGTTACAATTGTAACTACTATTACTACCATTCTTCCATTCCCTACGAACCCCAACCCTACCCACCACCGCCTGTGGGTTCATCTCGGTAATCTTGTCCAATGAGCATACAGCCAATGCCTCCTAACAACATGGAAGCGCTGTCGAATACGCAGTATGTCCGGCCGGCAAGCAACAAACTGTGGATCTATGTTCAGCTCTTAAGCTGAACAGTTCTTACAAGGACAGGTGTCAACACCATTCTCCGGAGCTGTCCGTACACAGCTGGTGCAGGCAGTCCAAGTTCGCCTGGGTGGTCCAGGTGAATGCGTTATCCCGCTCCTTCAGGCTACAGTCTGGGAAACTGCTGTGGCCTTACTGCACAGCTCGGGACCAGACGAAGCTCCGTGCTGTGTTTGAGGGATTCTGCGCCTCTGCAGAAAGTCAGCATGTTCTAGCTGCACTCGGTCGACAGTTTGGCCTTCTAAGAAGCACTGAAACTTCACAATCATGTTTAGTATTGTTTAGTTGCCCACCGCTTCCGCATCGTGCCGCAAAAAGGGGTGAGGCAGCTCAGCAAACGTAACACCCCAGGCACACCAGGAAAGCGAGCACCACGTCTCGGTGCAGCAGCGCACAGGTACTGACCAAACCGGCCTGGAGCTCCGAGCAGCGCAAGCAGGCCTGTCGCTATGAAGCTCGGCGGTGTCCCTTCGAGGTATTATGGATTTTACTGGTATCAGCTTTAGACATTTACTGCTTGCTGTGAGGCTCGCGGCCCGGTGGTCCACAACTTCACACTTCAAGGCCTTGCTGGTGGAAACAAGGCTTGTTGGGAGAGTGGTTGAGATGAACACACGGTCAATGACCGAGACAGGGGGATAGAGTCGGACAGAGAGACAGTGGGATAGAGCCATAGAGAGAATAGGAGAGAGGGCGAGAGACAGAGACAAACAGAGAGAGGGGGAGAAAGAGGGAGGGAGGGGGTGGGCAGACGGAGCAAGGTAGGGAAAGAAAGGGAGGCGAGGGGAGCTGAGCGAGAGCCATTTTGGAGCGCTGAATTTCAAGATTTTCCCGCCTGGTTGGCCGCAGCAGCAATCAGAGGCTGCCCCACCAATCCCAGAGTCGAAAGTCCCCAGACCTCGGCCAACTTGCTCGCACGAACGCGGCAGGTCCGGGCACCAGCATACACGGTGGGCATGTCCACGAAAACTCGGCTGGCGAGCCAGTCCAGCCAACATGTACGCGTCAAGTCCATTTACATCGCCAAGGGGCCAGGTTGGCAGGACCCTGGCCTTGCACCGCAAGCACTACGTCCGAGTGTAGACTTAGACCAGGATGCTTGGATGAAGTAGTAATCTGGATGTTCTTGGGGTCCTGATGCACGCAAGCCTTCGTTTGTTTGGCTCCGTTCCAGCATTCGTCTGTCCCCACAGCATGGATTGCCTTCTGTCTGCTGGTTCCCCCGGTGAGTTTCATATTCGTCAAGCACGTTCTGCGCAAACTTCGCGCAGAACATGTTCTCACGTCATCTCGAAAGGCAGAAAAGGCATGATGCTCGGAAGTCCATCACTTTCCATCACTACGTGCAGGCATTTGTTCAACTTGGCATGTAGTTCATTCACAGTCTCGCGCTGAAGATGCATGGGTGCAACACGACCAGCCTGAAAGCTGCGGGAGGGCGACGTAAGCTTCACATGCAGTGGCTGCAAACCTAGACTGCAAGGAGGTCTTGAGAAAGTCGACTTGTTGTCACGTTCCAATCTTGCAAGTCGGCTGACTGGTCACGTGAGCCGCGGGCACGGGCTGACGCAAAGGTCCCGGAGTGGTGAACCTCGGCAGGCAAACAGGGGCAGAGGGCCTCCTCTTCTTGTGACAACTTGGTCCCCGGCCCCCGAGCTCTGTTTGCCAGCGCTTGCGGTTCACAGCCGTGGAGATTCGCAGCGAAGTGGCTGCCTGTGGCCTCCAAGCCTGGCCAGTCCAGATCCCACGAACAGAACACTCGCAGCGGGCACCCGGTTAAGCATGTCAAGCCCGATTTTTTTGATTGTAGACTTAGCCGCTGACTTAGCCCGTAATCTTGATCCTGCCTCTGTCATCCCCTACTCGTACGCACTAGCTATTTGCGTTCGCCAGCTGGGGTTCGGTCAAGACTCATCGGTTGCACCGACCGTCGCGAAGCCCCAGACTGCATTCGACCTGAAGCTCTGCCAAGAGTGCAACCGATGCTTCCAGCTACGAACGTAAGCCGCAAAAGCACCCAGGAAGCAGCCTGAAAGTCTGTGAGGGCCGTGCGAATTCTGGGCATTGAACTCTTGGAGCCTGTCCAAGGAAGCCTCATTAACCGCTTCTGGCAGTCCAGCGTTCGAAGGCCATGCGTGAAATCGTGACTGCAGTAGCGCATGCTGCGCCAGCGAAAGATGCGTCAGTCTTGATGGATGCTCAGTGTCCTCTGTGGGTCGTCGTACCACTAACCTCCCTGCTCATGCAGTGGTCCTACCTGTAGGAGGGCCGCGGTGTGGGATTGGGATTCGATCTAGGGGCTGCGTTCCTGAGTCGGGAATAACGTTGCAATATTGGCTGAGAACCCTGTCTAATTTCGTCCAACAGGATGAAATGCAACATTTCAGGATCTGAAAGATACATATTGCACTCCACTGCAAATCAAGAATTGACAAACTTGACATTCCCTAGGGCTCTGGAACATGACACCGACCTCAAGTCTTTTGCCCTTGTTGGCCCGCTTCTTTCGCCTGGGGCCTGACAGATTCTACATACCAGGCTTCCGGCCTTCTACAGTATACCACAGCCCGGTCACAACCATCTAACCTGCTCATACCTCTTCCAAACCCTCTTGCGGAGAAGTCGGACGAGGCACGGCGCCGACCGATGCCATCAAAGGCTGGCCGAGGAAGTCGGCCTTCACATTTGACGGGAATCGAGATGCTTTTGCGTATTGTCGGTTCCAACTTCTAGAGCTGTTTCATCTAGATCCCCTTCGATCAGGCCTTGCCAAGTGCCCAGGCTGTGTTGGTCGGATTCTGCGGGTTAGAGTCCAACAGCAAGCCTGAATCCGGGCAGCGTCAGTGCACTCCACAAACGGCAAACTGAAAATGCTCGCCAGCTGTGTCAAACTTCCACGGCAGAAGCTGAGGCGCATGCGCTGTGCTTGGCGAGATGTGGCATGCCTCGGCTGGCTCCGTCTTATTTTGCAGAACGGAACGAAGCTGGGCCTAACATCTGCATGATGGAGCCTGTAACAGAGGGGACCGAGGAGAAGGAGCGTGCCTAACAGTTTCTCGACCTCAGTCTGCACGGAGGACCTCCTCTTTCGCCACTGCAGATTTTTGGCAAGCGCACAAGGTTTATTGCGTCCCAGACACAATGCACGCTGTGCAGCAGTGAAGCTTTTCTTGGAAGCTGAGGGCCCGACAGCAAAGGCACATCTAAGGTCACCAGCTTGGCAAATGCCCAAGCACTGTTCCCCAACCTGATACATACATACGCGTCAGATGTAAAGCCCACATGTGAAAAGTGGGAGTGCAGTTGGTCTCTTACCGCTTGGCAGCTCTTTGACCACTCAATATCTTCTATTTTCAGAGGTTTCAAGGTCAACAACCTTCTTATTGGATGATCGGGCCGAAAATCTCTGCCTTTGTTCACGTCCATATGGATGGTCAAAAAACTCCAAGGTGCAGACTCCTGGGGCTGCGATAAATCCATCTTCGCTGCCTCCGCGTGATGTGCAGTAACTGGCAACAATGTGGGCATGAACATTATGGCCACACCAGCCGCTGCATGTGTTCAGTGGAGTTCCGGTGCCGTGACCGGGATACGGCTTCTCTTGAAGCGAGGGAGTCCGGACCCATCGTCCACCGGCCGCTTTCTGAGTGTTGGTGCGGATCCATGTCCGGTTCGTGTATCTGTTATATATAAATATATACATATATACACACATTTATAATACCTGTATGCTTATAACGACATATTTTCAAACTTTTCTTTTCATACGTGATTATCTCCTCGGGTTTATCTGTATCTATTTCACTGTCTGCCGGGTCTAAAATGCTTGGTCACCGACCATTGCCTGAGGAGTGGGTGGGGTTAAGAAATGTGTAATCACCAGCCTACGCCTATTGAGGGGGTGGGTTTAAGATCGACGGGCTGCTGAATGTATGTGCGCTTCGGCGCCTCCTCGGATGAAGCCGCGGCCATGGGATTCGCATCGTGAACTTCAAGGCCTCGCAACTCCGCGTAGCGGACTGTCGCTGGATGTCTTCAAATCTACTCTCCCAGACATTGGGATGATGTGCTGCATGCAAAGAGGCAAAGCCGTAGCTCTGCGACCAGCGCATCCTGGACTCTGGGCCAAGCACGGGCAAGCGCCAATGCAGTGACGGCGAGATCTTGTGGGTTGAGTTCTCGAACCTGTCCGAAGCTATCTGAGTGCACAAGGGTTCTGCAGGCCCATGCCAGACGGAGGCTGAGTGGCTTGTACGACTGCTTGGCTCCCGAAGGCAACTACTTAGACAGGGTCTTGCTGCAACGCCCAGTTGCTTTCGACAAAGATTCGGTTCTGTGGCTGGGCGGCTGTTGCATCTACAGTAGCATCACGGCCTTGGCAATCGCTGCTGCAGAGGCAGCTGCCAGCAACGGCCGATCGACGATGCCAAGCCTGGACACACAGCCCCGGACAAAAGCAGTGCTGGTACGGGTGTGGGGCATGGTAGGGGTGATGTCGGTGGTAGTGGACATTTCGTCGCTCCGGAGCTCATACCTTGTTCCGAGATCAGAGCGTTGCGAAGCCCCAAACCAAGTTGTTGAGCTCCTGTGGTTTGGACCTTGGCTGTGGCTTCTGAAAAGCCCAGAGGCAGCACACTACAAGTGCGATCTCAGATAGCCCGCTAGTGTTCAACATGCGTGTACAAGTACAACTGTACCACTTCAGTTCTGCATGTGCTGCGAAGCCCGTCTTCGGGAAGGATGGCAGTCCTCCCCAGTGCCCTGAGAGCCGAAGGCAGCTCATGAAGTGAGATATCTCACAATCGAGGTCCGCACGCATGAATCTTCGTGATTGCTGCATGCCTGCCACGCATGAGCGGCCGGCTCATGCTACCGCTCATCTACTGCCTACTGCCAGTAAAGCCTGCCTGACAGCTGCAAAAAGTGCCGCGTGCATTGAGCCAGGAGTGGCCCAAGCCCACGCTGCCTTCGGAGGAGCTGGCTGATGCAAACAAGGGAAAACACGGGGATCCTTGTTATTAGGACCGCAAAATAAGGTACGCCTAATTTTCGGAAACTCCCATAGTAGTCTCCAGATTGTCACTCTGCTTTGTCAATTCTCCAGCTTGAACGCGCACGGCTCGCCTGAAGCCATGCTTGAAAGTTTCAGCATGCCGGCGTTCGCCGAGACTCAACAAGACAAGATGTTCAGAGCCATAACCTGTCACATCGTCCCTGGCTGACGATTGACATGACTCTAACCTCTTACCAGCTTAACAACGGTCGCTAGGTGCATGCATGGACTTCCAGCCACGTTGCTGAACGAGTCAACCCGGCCGACACCCTGAGCTGCTGGCCATCGACAAGTTCTGCGGGTCGGGCTCCAAAGCCTTGCTTGCGTCTCCGAGCTTGATTGAAGAAGCGTTGGGCAAGAGTTCCAGAGTGTGTTCTCACTGCAAGGGTCTTTGAGACAGAGTGCAGGTCCATGATGGTGTCTTTAGTGTCTTGCTTACATTTCCGTATGGACTGTGTAGTGGCACGGTGTAGCAATACTGCGGCAGGACGAAAGTTTGACCTATTCCTTCCTTCGTCCAAGACAGGCCCCCATTCCCCCGTAGACTCCTAGCGCACAGGACCCACCAGTTACTCTTCCGGAACATTAAAGTAGTATAATTTCAAAACAGGGTATAAAATACTCCGCTGGCCAGGCCATGTACATCGCACTTTTCGCTACTCCGCTACTCCGCAAGATGCCTTAAGACAAGAAAGGCCCAGTAGGTCAAAACTTTCGTCCTCCCGATGTTTTGACAGTTGATTCTGGGTCTGTCGGACAGCACAAAGTGTACTAGTATGTACTAGTCCAAGCTTGAATACCCCGACTTGATAACTACTCTGAGGTTGATCGCTCGTCGTAGAAGTAGGGTACGGTTAGGTACACCGTGAGACGCAGAGTGACGGTCCATATTCTGTCCATATCCGACATATTTGCCGTCTGCGTGGTCTAGCTGGTGCAAATATCTGAATGCAAGACCTGCGCATGCTCTTTGTCGACTGTGGTTCCAATGTTCAAAGCTCTGAGATTCTCGGCCTCCAGCCTAGTCATGGGATTCGGCCAAGGGGGTATGGTACTATGTCGTGTTGCTGTCTCTGGAACTTACGGACGAGAGTGCATCAGGGTGAGTGTCTAGAGCCCTTCGAAGATCCAGTTTAGGTAATGGCGGTGGGCCAGACTAGGAGGGAGTGTGAGCCCGGACATTTAGAACCCCACGCATGCTACGGTGCTTGTACCATACACACGGAGCTTGAAGACTGCAGCCAGCCACTGAGACTCTTGCTTTGACGATGGCTTCTTCGGCTGTGCTCTTCGTCAAAGGTTCATCGGTAGCATTGAATGTGGCATGACCTGTCGGGCTCTGTGCTTCCTGCCTGTATGGCCTGCGGAGGCAATTCTTCATACGCATTCATACGCCCTGACTGCCTCGAGCGATGTTGGATAGCTGCTGTGGCCGCATCTCCTTGATCTTCGCACCTTGAGCTGAATGTGTTGCGGCAGCCCATTAACTTTAATCCGGTCGTGCGTGTTTCGTCTGCACGAGACGAATGGCCGCTGACTCTGCGAGCTTCCGCGGGCTGGGTTTCATTCTGAAAATCCTACGAATCCTACTCACAAGCGGCCGCCCGAGCCTCTGGTTGAGATCTAAAGCCAGATGCACCAATTGCTACGTTGCCACTGCAACAAAATGAAATCTCAAATCTAAATTGACCTGTGCTGAGATTCCTAATAAGCTCTGCAGCAAGAGAGGGAGCTGGACGCGGTCCGTGTAACACGTCAGGGTGATTCACCCACAGGTAAAAGAAAACATTTAGCTTTGATCTCGCGAAACAAGCAGCTGAAAAACGTCTTCCCCAGGTGATGGAAGAAGATTCTACGCAGCGTTGCTATCATTCCGCACTGTACGAGTAATACTTATACGTCGTGCGCTTGTATGCAATTCGTCCGTGTACACCTGTTCTCAGGAAATCACGAATTTGTTAGACACACCTCTACCGTACGATACACTCGAGCTCCCGTAAAACCTTCCAATTTGTTTGCGCACCCCCACAAGCTCATCATGAACACATTGATGATTCAATGAGTTTCGCTGCTTGTACCCCTCGGATACAACGAGGGGTTGGCTGGGTGTACTAGGGCTCCCGCGAGCAGTCACTGATGGTGCATTCAGCAGCTTTTCGTCTGCCATCGACCCTGAGCATCGATTGCAGCGAAAGCGTGGCATCACGACCCGCAAACCAGGATGCAGTTGGCATGCAAGGTGTGGTCAAGTTTTATGCTGGTGCCTGTACCATGCTGAACACATCATCCCCTCGGTTGCGAAGCTGAGCAATTGGCTTTTGGCGAATGCCCGGCCTCGGGTCTGTTCTGCGTGCTGACCCTTTCAAGAAACAGCAACATACCATGGCGTTCTGCTAGTAGCCACGATATCCTCGATGCTGGCTGAGCGGGCGGCCTGTGTTGCCAAGGCTCTGCGCTCCAAGGTCGTGGATTTTGGCCTAGGATCTGACATGCTCTGTTGAGGATCCATTGTTGACGTTGGGATTTAGATAAGTTGCGACGCTTCTGCCAGCATTGCGCCACTGCTCAGTATCGGGCCCGCCATCGCCAGACTACGTTTATGTATTTCTGTTTCCGAACACTTGACGATGCAGCCCTGACGCACTGCGGCAGACACTTCAACATAAACTCAGGCTTCCACAGATAAAAAGCATGCAGGCCCAAGGCCACTGCAGTGGAGGCTTCTGCCACGGCCTGGTAGAAGGCGTCGCCTTCAACGGCAGGCCTTAGAGCCACCCATCTATTCGAAGAGAAACCTCTAAAAAAGTGTGAGCCCTGAACATCCTGAACCATGCCGCTCTTAAGTTGCCAGGTAAGGGGGTATCGGTATCAACACCGACCGCCCGAATCGACCTTTGAATGTTTTTGCTTGGACCAGCGGCTTCGTGAACGCCCAGGCGGTGATGGAAAGATCCTGGGATCCAAACCGCGGCCTCAGCTGAAGATTTTTGAGACAGCTCAGTCTGGACAACAAACTGACCAAGCGAACTTGCCCTGCGACGTTGTAAGATTCAGGTTAGTGGGTGCGGGTCTTAGGTTCAGACTCTGGTGACATGGTGTTGTGTGGCCTCTGGAACGAACCAAATCTTTTGCATGGAATCTGCCTCGAAACTCGTCAAAAATGAGGCAGATTCAGCGGACGTGAGCCTCTGACACTGGATCTGGAAATATCTGGACTACGAGGGGACGTGTTTCGAGGGTTGCAGTAAATCGCCAGCGAGACAAGGAATCGACGCAAGAGCTGCTCACTGACACGAGGTCAGAAAAAGCCAATGCCAAGGCCCAGGCAATTTCTCAACAGCAAAACCTATGGTCCGGCGGAGAGGGACCTGCAGAACAGGCCGGGGTCCTGCTTCGAGTGCAAGCCCTGACTCGTCGCCAAAAGGGCATCTGCTGGTTCAAGGAGACGGATGTTTGTATAGGTAGGAATGCTCTTGGCTGTTGGCGTGTCGGGCTTCGGAGCGTTGGGAGCTCAAGGCGTGGCCGCAGGTCTGCATGGTTTCCCGCAAGGCTGAAAGCGTCACTGCTCTGCCAGGGCTCTTAAGCCTCCACTAATTCATCAAGTGCCGACGGCCAAACAGCAGCATGCACTCGCTAGCGATGAGTGGTTCCATCGCTTGGCTGCAATGTTTGCAGCCTCAGAGGAGAGGCCTGTCCGTGGCCATGTCAACACTCAACAGTAGGTGCTTTCACGAGGGGTAATGGCATCGTTTTGGCTGCCGATTCTGCTTCCAGTCATTTCTTCCAGAAGCCTCATTTTAAGATCCACCCTGGATTGTAAACTCTTTCACGGGAAAACACTGGGCTGAAGAAAAATGACAGACACACGACCCCGTCCTAGATGAAGACACCGCGTATCTTTAATCCATACTCGCCGGCCGATCCAGAGAACCAGCTTCTGCGGTCCCTTCCACACAAATGCGGGTTTCAGAGAGGGGTGTGATTTGGGGGTCCTTATATCAAATTAAGGATGTTACTATACAGGGTCTAGGCAAGGGTTCCGCTTCAGGCAGCTACTTTACCGGAGCTTACAATACCACGGGCCCCAAATGGAGCCATGACAAAGAACACATGCGCACCCTCTACAATGACTCTACAAGCGTACCAGAAAGAGTTTTACATGCGAACCTGGCGAGTACACTCTAAGGCCTTTCGATGCAAAAGCACGGTACCTGTAACACCGTTCTGATGCCTGCAGCTGCCGCTCTCTAAGCCGTCCCCAAAACCTTCAGTATGCATCTCACCAACCGAGAATCGCCAGCACAACCGAACAACTTCAGTCCAAATCCGAAATGTCGGCACACCATGGCACTGTAAGACCAGGCCCTGAAGTGCAGCACTTCCAGCGCCTCATGCGACCTCGAGAGAGCTCTAAGGCGAGACCGAGGGTCCAGCTTGCCTCAAAGCGCCCGACGGGCCCATCCATCTCCTGCGTCCAACAGAGGGTCTCCCAAAAAAAAGTGACTCAAGGCGTTGTGCTCACTCTCGGGGCCATCTTCAGCTGGCTTCTCGAAACCCTAATTACGCGCCCGACTTAACAGAAACTCTTCTCTAGGGCAGGGCAACCGCTTTGTGGAGATGTCGGGTCAAGCCGCTGAAGACCGTGCGTCTCTGGGCCTTCATGACCAACCACGCACTAGAGATCTGCGTGACTCGCAGTGCTCTCGGGGAACATAACAGAGCTCGGATGAGGTGCTTGCAGGCTGTTGGCATTGGCTGTACAGCCGCTGACCTCGTGACGAGCCTTTCTACAGTTGCCTAGTTGCCTAGCTCATCGGGCACCACTGATCGAAATCCTGCCAGCTGCAATGCCTGGAGTGGAGGATGCCCCACCCTACACTGAGCTCTGGCTGCACGTCTGCAGATTCAATGGGGCCTTGCCTTCAGAGTCAGCATATTGGCATCTGCCTGCGGTTGTGCGCGTGGAGGGAGGGATTTGGTGCCCTCTCCTACGAAACAGTAGACCATGGGAACTAGTGAGGTTCGGCGCCAGAACAATGCAACAGCGATGCACTTGGTTACATCTTCTATCATCTTCATGGTCGCCTCCACGCCAAATCCAAAGGTGAGCAGGACATAGACGTACGTTAGCTCTGAGCCTCAAGCGCACAAAAAGTAGAACTCACTTCCACAAGAGCCAGAATCGGGAGAGCTGCATGGAACCTCGCACAGCTGTCGGCGGTGTCCCTATATTATCAGGACAACAGCATTCAAATTGACCTTGCTTTGGCTCTTCCGCTCAAGCTGTCTTTTTAACTCGCGCCCGAAGCTTCGGCTCCGGCCTTCCTACGTTGACATGTCGCATTGAGTCTGAGCTCCGGTCACAACCACGCCGCCCGATCTGCACTCAAACCTGCACCAAGGCGATGTCTTTATCATTGCAAGAGGTACAAAGGCCATGCTAGATGCGAAAGCCGCGAATCCCTTTACCTGGTCCAGACGTACATTTAACCGTTCCAGTATCAGGCGACCTCCCCTCCAGTTGAGGGTGCGCAGTTGCAAGACTACACAGCAGTACAAAAGTCACCGGCATGCCTGGATAAGCATTGTCCAGGTCGGATGCTGTCAGGTTGCACGCCTTTTGCGCTTGTTCGAAGTACACCTGGTGTGCTGCAGGACAGTGATATTCAGGAAGTGCTTATGACGGCGATGTTGCCAATACTCGTTTTGCAATTCGATAGGAAATAGCTGGTGCGCAAACCATGACCCGAAAGCGGCTGCAGCCACCAGGCCATGTCTGTGAAGGACACTTCCCCAAGACTCACAAACTTACGATCGACTTCCAAAACCCGTCGTGAAGGTGCCCACCTGAGGGGTCACTTCGGCATGGGATTCGTTCGACGGTATGATGCCGACATCCTGCAATTGGGCGCTTCCAGGGCAATGCGTGACCACCAAATTCCTTTCGATTGCGCGGATGCTTCTTCAAACTCCCGCAACTTGCACCCAGGGGCCAGTTCAACAGCACAACAACTCTCTGCGCCAAGGATCTCTAAACCAGTTCAGAGTTCTTCAGATATACCAATGGCCCCAGTAAGCACTGCATCTGGGACCTGCAGGCACCAGAAGAAGAAAGAGCAAGCCACGAGCTTTGGGCGGCCGCCAGTGGCCAGGGAGGACTTGTAGCCTGCCGCACATGGGGTAGAGCTTAGTCTAGACGCAGAGATTCGACAATTAAAAGGATGCTTCGCCTCTCTCTCTCCCTCGTCTTTAAGATGCGTCGTCCTACGTCCTACGATGCTTGCTGAGTTGCTTTGCTTTCTAAAATCCGAAGGCGCCGAAAGCCTGGGCCCGGCCAGGCTCCCCCGAAGGCGCAATGAACGTCTTCAGGTGCCGTCTCCTCTCAGACTCTCAGGCTTCCGATATGAGAGTGCGGCGCCATGCCAAATGGGAATGGGCTACCTGTTTACACCGGTAGCTGTTTCGTTCAGTGTACATGTATACCCATGCCGTTCCACGATAGGTGTTTGCGCGCGAGAGTGTGGCATGCACCCACCCACACATACATAGATAGGTACATAGATGCATGCATGCATACATGCATACGTACGTACATACATGCATACATACAACTTCATAGATGTAAACACATGAGCATAATAAATAACTATACATATATCTATATGTGTGTGCGTGTGGATGCATATGTATTATGTATATGTATGCATATACTTCCATCTGTTTTGTGGGTTTTTATGCTGCATACGTACTCAAGCTGCAGGTTACAAGTGGCAATGCCGCGAGGTGCGCAGGTCAGATTCCTTTTGGAGAGTCCCTGCAGTCCGTGGGCTAAAATTCCAGTGCAAAGAAGCACCTGCAAAGTATCGGCTGCATGTCTAGGCCTGCATGCACAACATGACCCCAAAAGCTGCAAGCCAATTCTGTTTGTCGCCGAGCCCTCGTTTGGGCCTGCGAGCACGACAAACCAGGCTGCAGGATCCTGCGCCAGGTGTTAGGAATGGGGGCTCGCCAAGGTTGACTGCTTCAGGCCGTGGCTATGAACATTGTCGTCGCCATTGAGGTTCTGAGTGCGACTTAAGCTGCCAAACGCCTGCCGTTATGTTCATCACTGGTGGAGGGATCCTTGTCACTGGTGGAATCAAAACATTGTATCCGTAGTCAGTTGACCCTCGCATGCACGGCTCTCTGATTGGTTCAGGCTGCACTTTCACGGAAACCTCGAGTATACCAGGCGCAAGCAAAGTTTGCCACAGGCAATCGTGTCAGCCATGTTTGTTTCAAGGGAAAAGTGGCTGCTAACCTCGGCAGTCCTCCTGAAGAGCTCTGCGCATCTAGCTTGGTCTGCAGCACCGCGGCCTCCCAGCATAGCAGCGACAGACATGAAGGTGTGCAGTGTTATACTCCGGGCCCAAGGCATCTAATGGTCAGTCACATCCTCTTACTCTGAAGAGCGACAACAAGGGCAGTTGATGTGCACTTCTGAAGATAAGGCATGGTCGCTTGCCGTGCAGCACTAAGTCTGCCTCTGAAAGTCTGCTGCATGGAGGTGTACTCCATGTCGAAAAACCTCAACAAAAACTACGATCCAAAGCAAGTACTCTTCGCACCAGAAACTGTCATGGGGCCCATCGAAGGAGGCAATCGATCTACCGATAGAAGGCATCCACTTGCAAGTCGGTAGGCAACCTCGACCTTCTGGGGCTGCAGCGTCGGTAGGCACGGGTTTTTGTCAGATGCCTGGAGCGCGGTAGCCTCCTGAAAGCAGGCAGTCCGATTCAGGTGAGGAGCGTGCTTGAGTTGCTGTGTAGACTTCGCTTCAGCAATTTGCGACAGCCCTTGTTGAAAACCCGGCCTCGGCCAAAGACCTTGTCTGTCGCAGAAAGAGTCCAAGCTTTCATGTGAGTTTTCTTTCTTTCAGCTAGCCGATACCTTATGCCTACTGGTGTGTCAGAACCCTTTGTGATGTGGATGTTAGCATCCCGTTTCGCCTCCGCCTTCGTGTTCTGTTTCGTTCGCTTCTTCAACCTCACCTAATCAGCGAACATGTGGGCTTGCTCACCACGATGACTCTTCGCTCCCGATCTCCGACAGAATTCGGTGAGAGCAACCCTGATCCCTCCCGGAAGGCGGCAAAGCGAGTCCTCAAACATCTTCGCTCGGATGGCCAGGATCCCATAACCAAGATAGCTGTGCTGGTAGATGGGGATGGAGGCCGCTGAGCCTTTCAGTCGCAAAAGAGAAACGCCACCAATT
Organism: Symbiodinium sp. CCMP2592; assembly: GCA_905221615.1. Lineage (NCBI taxonomy): Eukaryota > Dinophyceae > Suessiales > Symbiodiniaceae > Symbiodinium > Symbiodinium sp. CCMP2592. The sequence goes on from CAJNDT010004124.1 coordinate 70,623, forward strand.
CCTCGTGGCCGGTTACCGAAAAAAGTGATGCGATGCTTCCAACATTCCCGACATGCAAGCGCACAACGGGGAAATGCAACCGCTTCACGCTGCATTGGCTTGCCCGCCTGCAGGACGAAGCCTGGGAGGAAGCACAAACTGACAAAGGCCGTATCGGGATGGCAACGCCTCACAAGTCTACCTTTTCGAAACAACGCATCGCCTTCATCGGCTTCAGTCGCGGTTGCGAGGAATTCGTGAGCTCCTTCCTACTCAATAGTCTTATGGAGTTTTTATCATGTTAACCTGCTATGGAATCCGGACGGTAGTGGTAGTGGTAGTTTCGTAGTTTTGTGTAGTGGTAGTAGTTTTGCAGTAGTGGTAGTGGTGGCATTCGTACGAGCAGCAGCAGCAGTCGTGGTGGTGGTGGTGGTGATAGCTGTTGCAGCAGCAGGAGTCGTAGTTGTGGTGTCGACGACCTGCACACTTATAGCAGCTCCGCAGGGCAGCAACTCATCACAAGGGCCAGAATAGGTCCAGTGCCAATCGAATCGAAAACAGTAGCACTTGTAGCAGTCGTCGTCCTGATCGGAGTCGCGGTGGTGGTAGTACTAGATGTCCAAGTCGCAGTAGCAGTAGCGGTAGCTGTAGCAGCAGTAGGAGTAGTAGTAGTAGTAGTAGGAGCGGTAGTAGTAGTAGTAGTAGTAGTAGTAGTAGTAGTAGTAGTAGTAGTAGTAGTAGTAGGAGCAGTAGTAGTAGTAGTAGTAGTAGTAGTAGTAGGAGCAGTAGTAGTAGTAGTAGTAGTAGTAGTAGTAGTAGTAGTAGTCGTAGTAGTCGGTAGCAGGTAGCGGTGGTAGTAGCAGTAGTAGTAGTAGTAGTAGTAGCCGTAGGAAGAAGTAAGAAGAAGTAGCGGTAGAAGTAGCACTAGTGGCAGCAGTTGCAGCAGCAGTAGTAGTGGCTGCAGTCCCAACAGTCGGAATGCCGCGTACGGTAACAGTTGCAATGATGCTAGAAGACTGATGATCAACGGTAGTCTCTATACGAGAACACAACTTCAGAGTGGAGAATCGTGCTCTAATCATACTGATAGAAGTAGTCAAGAGTCAAGAGGAGAAACCAAACAAAGTAAGCATAGTAAGGCATAGTAGTAGAAGGAGAGTATGGTTGCGCTTGCAATGGCTGCTTTAGCTGTAATGAGGCCCGAGCTCGCGGATGTAGGCGGCTTGGAGCTCTTGGGTTACTCTCGCAAGCCGGAAGGGTTGGACGGCATATGTCATCCTTGGTCTCGTCACGACAAACTTAGATGATCCTCCTAAGCAGAAACACTTCGCTCCTTCTGAGAGCAGTTCTTAAGCACTACATGTCCCGCACATCCGCTGTGCCCCCGGATCCACGTAGATTGACGCGACCCGCAGCAGCTCCCAGGCAAGAACGCAAGGCTAAGGAGCAACGTTTCTTAAGCCAGTGGCTGAGCTGACGCCCCTCCCAACTCGAACACGGCGGCCTGACAGCGGGGAGGGTTCAGGCACCAAGCTGAAACAACTCCTCCTGAAGAGCAAGCCTTAAGGCTTGCCCTGGCCCTCCAACCGCTCCCCCAAGGCTGTGGTTGCTCCAAGGGCCCAGCTGGCGCGCCATCCTTTTCGAAAGCTCCCAGCAAGCTGTTCACCGCCTGGCAATGCGGGAGGTGAACCTGCCCCGTGATGACCTAATGCTTTTGTGCCAGCCATCACTGGACAAGGAACTGCGAATCTTGTGGCATCCATGCATGCGGAGTCGCTTGTCACGATGGTGCGCAAGTGCCGATTCCATGGTCCGAAGCAATCGCGGCAGCTTGCGGCCAAGCTTCAATCCATTGCAGGCAGCCCTCGTCATCGCCGCCCATCACCTGCACAGAGTCGCGTGTCAAAGCTTGGCCAGCTTACGTCTCGAAGGCAAAGAAGTGCCTCGACCGTAGAGTTCAGAAGGGCATGCTCCCGAACGAGGTCTTGGATCCCATCCCTGGGCAGTGCCGCGAAACAAGCTCTAACTTCAGTGACGCGCTACAGTAACCGCTGCTCAGCTCCGATTTGCGGTCTTACGGTGTGCGTGCAAACTGGAAACTCCCGCCTGCCGGCATGTTTTGTGTACGGACGTGGCCAGCGCTTGCAAACTTGCAGCAGCATGCAAAATGTAGGCCCCGGCCCACCAAACATTGCAAGCAATTGAATTTACGAGCGGCAAAACTGCACTTCGCTGCTACGGAACACTGTGTGAGAATTGCAACTTGCCGGGTCGCAGGAGGAAGTCGACTTGGACAGGATCCAAAAGCCGGAAACCTGTCTCGCTTCGAAGGAAAGCGAATCGCAAGGCTCGGGGCTCGGACGCTCGGACGTGCTCAGGGCTGGGTCTCGGATGGTGGCACCTAAATGGCTCTTTACGTGAGCAATGCATCTACAAAAAGAGCTGCTCTGCAATGATCCCAAAGACAGGGCTACGACGTGACACCGCCACGCCCAAATCAAGGCCTGCTGTTGCCCGGACTGCCAAAGGGGTTGTGGAGAGAAATTGCTGAGGCACCTGCCGTCAGAGGTCAGCGCTGGAGAGACAATCGATTTGGTCCGTGTTGCGAAACTAATGGCACGCAAGGCACTCGCAGGGTTACTTCCGAGAGGAGTGGCTGCAGGAGTGACGACCTCGGCAAGATCACGGTTGGCCAGAACAGGCATTATTAGGACACTAGACGGTGCTTCTGGTTTTCCATTGTGCTACGGCGTGCTGCTATGCTGACAGAATCGCATACGGCGTCCTGCTGGTCCTGTCGTGGCTGCCAGATCATCTCCAGCTATGCTGCTCGCCTATAGGCAATTTGATATCTAGTCGCTATGATGAGGAAAGTGCCAAACATCAACAAGCGTCGGACGCAACACTCGAACAGCTCACCACTCCATGCATGGAGCACCAGTTTCTAAAGCCAGATTTGTTTTTGCTTACACCTACTCGGACCGGCAGTCTGAATGCTTCTGAGGATGGCATTTAATCGTCGATCCTTCTCTATTTCAGTGATCAAAATTCGCCGGGTGTGTACCGACTGCATCCAACTGCTAGAATCATGCACGTCTGGCACAGCTTCTCTCTTGCCGACTGTCCGACTGTCGTGCCGGAAGAAAGGCGTCAAAGAAAACCCGCAGAAACTTGGGCCGTGACAAGCACGTTGGCTCCGAGCAAGTGTTGAGACCGGGCCGTGTCTTCCTTGTCAGGACAGAACGGAGCCGCGCTCTCTCTTCTTCCACACAAACAAGAGAGAAGGCGGTCCCCAGCTCCGCACGCAAGCAGGCACTGGTAGTGCTCTCACTCTCTCACTCTTGCTTGCTTGCGCTCTCTCTCGCTCGCTGGGCATTTGGGGTCAGTGGATGTCAGTGGAAGAGTTTGCTTTCAGCAGTCGGTCTAGCTGGTAGAGTGCGTCCTGGAGTCTCCCCAGTCCACTTCGTCTTCAAGGTCACAGAGTGTGTAGGTCGCGGTGTATGAAAGCCCCTGTTTCGCCACTGCTCTGTGGCTCGTCCATGGGTGGTGGTAACCCTGCTCGCACTGGTCGGCGTCTTTGGGCCCCCCGTCTTTTGGTAGTCTTGGTTGGCTGGCCACGGCACGGTTGGATCGGCCCCTTCCCTCCTCTGTCTTTGGCGGGCTTTGGCTCTCTTTCGTACCTTCCGAGCTTGTTGGAGGAGTTCAGGGATCGTGTGCGGGTAGCGCATGATGAAGACCCCGGTTTTCGTCCGCAATTTTTGGCAGATATTGGTCTGCGATGCGACCACTTGGTCAGCGGCCTTCCCCAGCGCGTACGACTGGGCCTCGTCCTCTGTTAAAAACCCTTTTTATGCTGCCACTTCTCGGCTACTCCCAGGTCACTTTTCGGCCGATCCACTTCCATGTGGGCCAGGCTCGGCTTCGGTGGCATTGCAGTTGCTTCTCCCCTGCTGCTGCGACCTGATCCCCCCTGTCGGCGTGGTGGGATCGAGGTCGTCATGTTCTCCTTTATCCCATGCAATCTGCAGGCGGGGTCTGCTCGGAGGGTTTTCCTGTACCCCAGCCTGTCAGTCTGCACAGGCGACACTCTTTGTCGCTGTTCGCCATCCCCAGTGAAAGGTTCCAGGAAGTAGCCCTTGAGTTCCTCAGGCAATCAGTATGACCCTCCCCCTACTGACGGGCCACCCCCGAAGGCGGCCGTGGTCAGGGGTCGGGTGTCTCAAAAAGGACGACGGGGCCACTTAAGCACACGGCTGCGGACGTGTGACTCAAGCACCGCTGAGGAAACCGGGCAGGCTCGCTTGGAGTAACAATCCAGGTCAACCCCCCGGCTCCCGCCCCGATGCAAGAGGGCGGCACAAGCCCCCAAGCAAAGGGTGCAGCACTTGAGCCAAACTCTCTCTCTCTCTCTCGCTCCCGGGCATGGGGGCCGATCAAAGCCCCCGGGCATCATGCCCACTCAATGTGTTATTGGGCAACGGGAAGTGAAGAACGAGTGTAGGTCATCAGCTGGATACAGCCATACAGTCTACGATAACGAACTCCAAACGACCGCACACTCTCAAAGGACACATGCTGACTGCCAATAGTCTTTCCCCGCTCCGCCACACAAAGTCTCTCTCTTCTTCTTCTTCTGCAGGGCTTAAGGGGCTTGTCAGGTCCCCCGGCCTCGTGGGCCCCCCGTTTGTTACGGGGCTTTCGGTAGGGCGTGAAAATTCATGGGTTCCCCCAGCTTCATTCGAAGACAGTGTAGTGGACTATGAAACACCTAGGATCGCCCATGTTTGCCGACACATGCAACCAACCTCACTCGTGGGTACTGGACTAGCAGGAAGATCTTGCTTGTACATAATAGTATAATTGTGTGTCCCCCACTGTGAGTTGGCACTAATTTTCTTATCGCCCGAAGCTGTAGGCACTTTACGTGTGCGCTGGTGCTTCGGATCACAGGTCCCCTCGATTTGTTGCAGCATGCTACTGTAAAGAAACAATAGACACCATGACAATACAAGAGACAGTGTCGAGGGTCCGGGGTTCAGCACATTTCAGAGACAAACTGTGTGAAACTGTGGTTCCCAGTACCATGTTTTGGCGCAGTAAGTGTCTTTCTCGCTCTCTCTCTCTCTCTCTCTCTCTGTCTCTCTCTCTCTCTCTCTCTCTCTCTCTCTCGCGAAGTCTCGAAGTGTCAGCTGCGTTCACCGCCGTCAAGAAACCCAAGACTCTATCAAAACCCTGCCCACCCCCCTTGCACCTATGACTCAGGCGTGTATGTTTCTCGCAGTCCCGGTTTTCGGCTTTCTTGGGATGTTTTTGGCCACCCACTCTGCACAGCATGCTTGAGCTGCCTCGGCAAGGTATGCAAAGTCTATACCTGAGACTTAACAGGATTGTTCAGAGGGCACATTTATGAGCTGTGGCGCCGCTCATGTCTAGAGACGCACCTCACGTTTTCAGATCGGCGCAGGAAATCTCGCAAGCAGCGTCATGTCGAAACCGCAATGTGCCAGAATCCGCGAGTCGCGCGGCAGACTACAGAGAGTCCAACAGCCTATGGCAACCCTCCCGGCGCCTCACAACTTCGCTTCCGACAGCACAAACATCGCCTGTACGCCAGCACATGCTGCAATTTCGAGGGCCGGAAGGTGCAGGCTGCAGGCACCATGACTGTGGACCACTATGTCTGCAAGTGATGCAGACTGCGGAGGCCCAGCAGAAAAGGCCTCCCGCGAAACAGTAGATGTGCACGCGGGTGCCGGTGCTCCCTGTCAAACAAACTTGACTTTGTCACGGGGACAGATCGCCCACAAGACCAAGACAAAGCGTGATTGAAACACACTGGAGATAAGTTGCCGCGATTGCCTGCATCGAGCACAACTGCGAAGGGCGACTCCTTCTGATCGCGGTGCCACTGCTGAAAGATGATGGCCGGCTCCCAGGTACTGAAGGCCACGATCCTGAAACAGCCAAGGCTTTCTGACAGCTTGAAAGTTTGCAAGCATCTACTAATCTACTAGCCCACAGCCCTCACGTGCCGTCCCGTGTCACGGAGTGAAGTCCTTCAGCCTCCGGCCTCAATCTTGCCCTGACCTGCAGCCTTCGCGTTCCCTGGACTCTGCTCTGATGGCCCGAGGCACCCGGACACGCAGCTCGCAGCGGCCGAGAGGGCGGCACATGCAAACCCCGCCTTCCGACACAGTCTTGGCAATCCCTCGCCACGCAGCGTCACAGCTCACACTGAGGTGGCTGCGAGCCTACCTGAACCTCGGGGTAGAGAAAACACAGGCGAGGCTTCCTTGTACATGATTCGTGCTACCTGAAGGGTTCTGATGACATGCCAGCCCTTCGGGGTCTCCTTGGGTAAGTGCAGGGTTGCAAAAGGAGTGGCATAGCACTCAGAGCATTCCCCCGTCATATGACGAAGACCAACATGGAGCTGCCAGAGCTCCATGCGAACGAGTAATTATGTGGAGGACCCGCTGCACACTAGCAGGTACCCGACACGGCGCAACGGATATGACTGAGAAATGACATAGTCGTAGTCCATCGTCGTAATACTCCATCCAAGCTCCAGTCTGTAGCCTATGCTTTCAAGACCTCACAACTCGCGCCCATGACTCTGATAAACCCTAATCGATCACGTGGGTTCAAGCAAGGGGGGCATATCTTAAGCATGTCTGCATGTCCCACCCTCAGCCGATGGCTGCGGGCGCAGTGCGCGAGACGGGGCGACTTGGATGGAGATGCGGTCTTGAAGAAGTCCTCAGCGGAAAACTGCAAAGTGACGACCGGATCACAACGAATTAAGGAGCGGAATGCTGCAGCTAAACGATGCTAAACGCTAGGACCAGTTGGCTATGGGCTTGTAACTTGGCATACGGGTACCCCGAAGCCGAACGCGACCTGTCTGCAAACGGAGGAACATGGTGTATGTCGAGCCGACGTCCAGCACTCTCGCTGAAGCAATGTGCAACACTTCAGTCCGCAAGAAGCACAAGTGTCCTGCTCCGGCAAGGCCTGTTCGACTGTTTGTAAGTCGAGACGCACCTCACCACAGGTTCCATCACCATCAGTGACAGCAGGATGCAGCACCATGACCACAACCCGACAGCGAAGCAGTGCATGCTGTGCCTGCACCGCTGCTTTGGCCATCGACGGCCAAAAGGCCACATCGTTAAATTGCGGCTTGAAGTCCCGAGTGTCGCAACTAACATGCGAGGCTAGCTTGCATCGGGCTTGCATCGTCGAGCGCATGTTGCACCTGCTGTCAGGTTCCTGTGTCGTGTGCACGGATCTGGACGTCTTAGTCTCAGTGCGTGCTTGGCCATGTTGATGCCGAGGGATCAGGCAGGTATTTTGTACTGTGATAAGCTTTATCGGATTGGGGAGCCCTTCCATGTTTTCCCTCGGGGTGAGCCACCGGGGGCTGTGTCCGCGAAGGCACAAGGCAACGTTGTTTATAGGCACAGATTCGTCCTCCAGGATCTCTTAGCCTATGTCGGGCATGATGCAAGCAGGTTGAACAGTTCAGATGCCCATCAAATCTGACGGAGGAGAAAAGCATCGTGCGACTGCGGAGGAGCCTCGCCAAAGCCTGCGTGCCGCACTGGGACATTACAACCACGAACGACACGGTTAGGGCTGGGGAAGAAGTGTGGCATGACTGTGGCAAGGCGTGCAAACATCGAGTTACGACTCCAACAACTTTGGGATGCGATTGGAGTCACAAAGTGCGCATCCAGCACTAGGCTCAAAGGGCCGGGCGTTGCAAAGTGGCAGAAGCCCATGACAGATTCGACAAGTCCACTGGGCTCATCTGGGCCTCCCACAGCAGCACATGTTTTGCTACGTTGCACATCCAGTATCCAACAGATTCCGACAGCAATCGAGACACTGTGCCACCCAAAGCATGACCCCCGCCATCAGGTCGCTGGCGGCGGCTGAGAGAGCATCAGCCAGTGCGTTGCCTGACGAGCGGATCGAGCCTAGTGGCAAGCTTGAGGCTGCACTTTCTGCCTGCCCAGCATCTCCAGCATCCCAAGTGCAGTCCACGAGCCTTCGACCAACAGCTTCGCGACCGCCCACAAGATATTCACCTCTGCAAGGCTCGTTTAATGGGGCCACAGAAACTAGCCTCCGGAATGCAGGCACCCAGAACGATTGCCTGGCAGCTCGGTACAGTCTCGATAATTCTAGCATATTGCATATGATGGGGTCCAGTACCAGCATGTCAAGGCCACATCTGGAGAGGAGAAGAAAAATCCACGAAGTCTGAAGCTCTAGATGCTCTAGTCATGACATCTTCTGTGGTGCAAGCGAGAGCTGCTCAAGGCTGCGACGACACCCTGCGTGCCAAGTTCCCCAAGGAGGCGCCAGGAGGCCTGAGCAACAGCGGCAAGCTTCTGGTTCTGACGTGAACACGCCTTGGCAAGGCGCGAGGATGGTGCAGATCTGCTCGGACTCAGGCGAGTGTTGCCGCATCTATCACCTCACTGCAGCGATTAATGGTCGATGGTTTTTAAAATTTTTGGTCAGCACCTGCATGTTCCCGCTATGATTCCAGCAGAGCTTCGCGGAACGTACACGGGTCTCGCGCTGCGTGCACTGCCGTCAGGAGCCGGCCCGAGCATTCGCACGAACTGCTTTGGCAGGACCCCAGGCAGTGGTGGCCACCTTGGACGCCATGCCAGTCCGATTGCACTGCTGTGAAAACTGAGCCGTCGACGTGTTGCGAAGTGAGCTCCAGGATCTTCAGCTGCACCTGGACCCTGCGTTCGGGCATCTGCAAATAATTTCGTCGGTTGGAGCTGCGAAGTACCATTTGCAGCAGGCTTGATATTAGATGGCACCAGGTCTAAGCTGGTGTTCTGTGGGAGTGCAACGACTTCGCAATGCAGGCAAAGCATTAAACGACGGAATTTGAGTACTGGCCAAGGGAAGTCACACGGAACATCCGCCTGATCGCATCCATCAGTGGCGGCCTCAGCCTCAAGCAGAACAGTGGCCTTGAACATTTGCAGACTCACTCGCTCTTGTCAACTATCATCTACGTCATTGTGGCTTCTGATGGATAAAATGCCTTTCTCAGAGGCTCTCCCAAGTGGGATGTCTCTCACCTTCCCTCAGCATACTCGGCGTCCCTGCACGTTCGATGCAGCAAGCGCCCGTGCCGTGTTGGCGGGGCCTTGTATTGCAACTGCGCTGCATAATTGGTCCCCCGACCAAACCACTTGTACATGTAGACAAATCTCGAACGGCTAACACATGATGGCATACCTATACTTACATGCATCCAGGCATGCATGCGTACTTACATACATGCATGCATACATACCTGCAAACATACTCAAATAATTACATAATTACGTGCATGCATTCATTCGTTCAATCATTCATGACTGAATTCATTCATTCATTCGCAGCTATCCCGCGAGTTCACGAAAGCTGACTCAGAGCCCGCTATTGGGACCCAACCACCTTTACTGGTGCCCATCGCTTTCCCTTCGAGCCCGAAACCACGGGCGCAACAGCGACTAACCGACTCCACTCACCCAAAATGCAGAAAGAAACCGAGCAAACAGGAGAGCAGCAGCGTCAAGCCGGTCGCCAACACGCTTGGATCAAAACTGCATGCTGCAGAATCAGAAGGTGGCCTACTTCGGCATATCCGTTACCTACCTACCGACGTATCCACAAACATACATACATATGCATAGAGATACATTGGTTCATATGTGTAGTTTCTCACATGTGCGCCAGCAAACACTGGAGGTGTGCCAGTATGGAGCCGGGAATGTGCCTTGTCGGTCTGCTTTGTCAATGCTGCCCACCGAGGCATCAGCAATACCTAAATGGCAAAGCGAGGCAACTGTTTTACGATTAGTCACTTCCCCCCCTCCAAATATTTAGCATTGATTCAAGTCTCTATGGGGTGCATGTGTTTCTTCACCTGGTAGTGCTCAGTCGAACTTTTGCTAGCTCCTTGATTTTGCAGTCTCTAGACCTCGAAGTCATACGGCTTGGAGAGGCGGATGCACCGAATGATCGAATGAGATAGTAGCAGTGGACGCACCCAAGATTGGTGCTAGCATAATGAGTGAAAGCATTTCAAGGTTCGCTTTTGATTCAGATGGTCATGACTCCATGACTACTACTGAACCAGGGGCCAATCATCGTCATCTTAGCAGTCAGCATGGAGCCGCCAGGGACCAAGCAGTCCAAGGGCGGCAAGCCCTTCAGGCCGGTTTTTGCAGGAGACCGTGCCAGGTTCGACCTTGTCACGGCAACACTTTGCAAGCTGGGTCGTGCTGCTGCCGTGCTGAGTCCTAAACCTAAACATCTACGGTGCCGTTGTCGAACGGCCCGATGAGGAGTGGGTGTTTATGGTGTTCCTTGCCACGCTTGGGGGCGCCGCAGTGTCGGCTTCGGCAGGGTTGCAACCGGGACTGGGATCAATCTTTGTAGGACAGAAGCTTTGCCACACTTCGTTTGATTGCTGCCCGAGTAGATGTAAACCCGAGATTCGACATGATCCGACCCAAGTACAAAATCATGGCATGCTACAGGTGTCGCTTCTCTCAGGATGCATGGTCCTGGCACTCTCAGAGCTTGGAAACCGACGAGTGCTGCGGCGCGAAGGACTCGATTCTCAGCATGCATTGCGTGGAAGTCGCCGAAAGGAGCACCCTGCCCTGCCAACCTGTCCAGATTCAGCAGCTGAAAGCTTTGAAAGGGCTGCGGCTGCCCCTGCCCATGGAACGTTCCCAACCGCAAAGAACTATTCACCAGGATGGCAAGTGTGCGGAGACAAAGTCGCAACCGCAGTAAACTGAGGAGATGTACAATGAGGAGGTGCCGACAGCGTGAAATCTCTCCGAGTCCATTGATGCCTGGTTTCCTCGTCCCCCATGCGACCTGTTCCAGCAGCCACGCAGCTCGACGGAACGTGCCTACGCTACCTACCCATTCTGGCAATGAGGTGCAGGCATTGGACAAGTTTTGTGGACCCCCTTCTGCAATTCGGGCGGCTGCGGCACTTGAAACCTCATATGTGGCACAGAGGGCTCGAGTCGGCTGGAGGTGCCGGTGCTGCGACCGATTGATTCCCCAGTGGGCTACGTACCGACATGACGAGACTGCCGAATTGCGCCAAGAAAGGCTGAGTCACGGCACCTATGACGCATAGCTTGTCTGCAGGAGGCTATCATGACAGGTGATGCCCGGATGGTTGAATGCAAGTGATCTGCTGCACAGCCGTGTCTCAGGTCGCAGCCTCTTACGACAATGAAGCCTGCACAGCAGGGCAAACTCTTCTGCATCAGACTTTGCCTGCTACGCCCTGTGATAACCATCGAAGCTTGACTTGACATCAACGCTTTGCAAGCTGCCAAGGCCAGCATGTCTTGCTGTGCCAAGATGGCAGGACCATGGCCTCGAACTAGCGCTGCTGGGCAAACCCCCAGCCTTGGAGACAAGTCGGAAGCCTACCCTATGGCGGGCTGGCGAAAGCCGTCTGCCAGGATCCAGTGCAGCTGCAGTTCCCGGATGAAGATAAAGCTCGAATCGATCGCTGCCGGTTTGCGTGCTTCAGGTAGGCTACTAGGGACCAGGCTGGAATGATGCTTCAAGTGTTCCAAGCAACGACAGGCCGGGGAAGGGACAGATGTTCGCCAAGTTTCGCATCGTGGGCTCATGCCTCGGCTGAGGTCTGTGTGCCCAGAATGGAAACACCATCCAGATTCAGATAGCGACAAACAAGCAAGAGCAAGAGAACGACAACTACAAGCACTCGCGGCATCATGTGCATTAAGTCTGCGACTGATAGCTTGATGCACATACATGAGATATTACACAATGCCAGCTAAATGCAGCAAGCACCTTCTTCAAGCCTTTTCTGGCCCAAACAATTCTCACGGAGATTGCTGTAGCAGGTATGACGATCTCTACAAGCGCCTGGATGACTCCAATCTCACGGTACTCAATTTAATAGCCGGTCGAAGAGAACCATCGAGACTCTGGAAACCTTTCCTCCACATAGCGAAACAGACGAAGTAGTACATGCCTGACGCCCACTGAGAGCTGCGCACGAGAAGATGCACATTCTGCCTTACGGAAACGGTCTTCAGAGAGACGGGCGTGTAAAATCGACGACTGTCCAAACAGAATGTGTCCCCGAGGTCCTAGACATCGGTTCGTAAGTAAGTATGTACCGATTCTTGCCCTGCTTGCTTCCACCCACGCAACTGTCAAGCAGGAAGCTTGAACTTAACCTGGCTGGATCACCCGAATTCCGCACTAGCTCCCTGGGTGACGACTGGGAACCAAGCGCGAGCAAGTCGAGCGATGCTCAGCCAGAAACCAGCAGCTTGGTCCTTGATGCTGTGGTCGTGAGTGCATGCTTGATCCATCGATCCAGCCAGCAATGAAAGTGGAGCGAGCAAACTCTTAAGAGCCGTCACCCTGGGAAGCTACACTCAGTCCAAGTAGCCGAAGCAAACTCATGCAGTGATGGCAGAAGGTTTGTCCGACATATCCGCCGAGGCCACAGGCGTCTTGGGGGTTAGCTCAGGTACCCCACCTAATCCTCCTCCCTGCGGTCCAAATGTTTGGGGACACCCGTTTTTTGCGTTCGTTTGCCTGTTGGCCCTCACAGGCCCCTCCCCCCCCCTGCCGCCCCCTCGCGCCCGCTCCCCCCCTCCCCCCCCCTCTCCCCCCCCTCTGAGATGTAACCTGGACGTGTATCCCCTCGCTAGGCGTACAGGAACACAGGCACTCAGGTGTCTGTTTTGCTACAGGCGCACAGCTGTAGTCCACTGCACTAGAACCTTGAGCAACAGGCATGGATACATGCAAGTGATACGTGAAACAGACAGGCACCTGGATGTGTAACATTCAGTGTTTCAACCAGGCACAAATTTAAAACACGTAGAGCTGCATGGCCGTGGAGTCGGCATTCAACTAGCCTGTTATTGCTCTCGGTCGAATTAGCGGAGTATTGAGCTACATCTGCGACTTGAAGAGAATCTATACATCTCTCACCTGAAGACAGCTTCAATGAAAAGAGCAGAACACGCACGAAAACGCAAACGGATCTTCAACTGAAAACTTTTGCTTGAAAGTTGCCCACTTGTGTTCAGTTTCCTCTCCAGGCGGAAAGCTTACTGTCACATAAAAGATTGTAGAGCTTAGCTCCACTTGATGCCAGCATGACATCTTGCGACACGGCAAATATATAAGGGCATGAGAAGTATCTTATCTTGAGATAAGTATCTTTCTTTGAGAAAGAGTTCTTTAGGAAGTACCTTTTCCTGAGAAAAGCATCTCCCTATGAAATGACGAATGCTCAAGTGGATACCTTCTTCTGAAAGAAGCATTCCGTGAAACACTCTGCCAGTTCAGTCGATGAACTCTATGTCGCGATCCCAGGTTCTATCACGCCAATGTTCAGTACCATGCCAGCGGTAAATGTCAACCGTGTGGATCGGCATCACCGGAGCATGGCGAACAGGGTCGTAACCGCGGGGATCAGCAGGGGATCTAGGTAACGAGATCTGTGGATCAGGAGCAACGGCATCATCTTGTTCCAAAAGAACCTCGTCGAGTCCATTGTCCATTTCCACATCCGAAGAATCGGAACCTAGTCAGTGTTTCCCCTTGCTCTTGCCCTTGGACTTGTCCTTGGACTTGCCTTTGGACTTGCCCTTGTCGGCGTCCTTGCCTTTTCCTTTGGAGGACTTGCCTCCTTTGCCGCCTTCTTTGCCACCAGGAGGTTGTGCGGGTTCTTGAGGACGTTGAGAACCAGAAGCTTTAGCACCAGAAGCTGCCTCTTCCTGAGAAGAGCTTGCTCCCTGTGGTGCGGCTGCAGGACCAGTAGAACCAGAACCACGCGCCTTGTTCAGCTTCTGTCTCTCTTTTCTTCTGTCCGCGGCTTCCTTCATGGTGTCGGGATTGCGGTTGAGCGCTCTCATCCTGCCTCCAGAGTACTGGTTCGCGTGAACCTCGATGAGGAGCGGAGTGTGAGCGTCATAGTCCCGATCGTTGAGAAGGTACGCGGCGCTGGTGGAGTTTAACAGCCACTCAGAGACATGGATGTCGAACTCAGTCTTTGAAGACGGAAACTCCGCCCATTGATCGTCCGACATGCTGTGTCCCCATTCCATGACTGTAGCCATAACAGGATCCAAACCAGGAAAAGTATTCCAGTCTGGTTGCTTAGCTTCCTTGTATGGCATTCCCAGCGTGTCCTCATACTGTTTCAGAAGCCACATGGCGTTTGCTGACACATGTCTCGCACGAGGCGAACAGAAGTGTGGGCACTTTGGGCTTTCTGACCATGCCTCCAAGAAGTAGTCGAGAAGGCTTTGGTACATTCCGCCACGAATATCCATCGACTCCTGCTTTCGGCCGGTGGCCCGGTAGAGGGCCATGTTGGCGTCGCCACCGATGAGGTCGACTTGGTAGTGCAAGCAGTCGATGAACATGTTGCCCAACACTTCATGAGCCAACGCCACTTTGTCTGCGAGCCGGCAAGACGGGTGATCGAAGATCCGACACCATTTGTACGACTTCCCACCATCAGTTCCTTGGACTCGTTACGAAGGAATTGCCAACCGCGTGACTTGAGGAAGGCCTCTTCGGAGTCATCGATCTTAGCCGCTTCGCAGAGCATGAACAAATGCGTCTTCGACTGTGCAATCGATTTTATCAAGGCTCCTTTAGATGGTGTAGCATCGTCCCAGTCAATGTGATTAGCAACGGAGCTAGGAGCGGAACGCTTTCTTCCCCTGCTCATGTTGCCGAGATTGAGGATGAGCGCGGCATACTTGGTCTTGCTGGTGAAGATAGGGACATTGGAGTCCTCTGCCAGACCAAAACGATGAATATAAGGATTCGGCGTCTTCTCAAGAGAGAGGTCCCCGATCTCCTCTTCATCGACTCCGGTGCTCAAGAAGTAGTGAAGCATAGCATTCAAAAGTTCTTCTCGAGTTGCCGGATTGCCGCTTGCATCCAGGGACTTCAGCTTATCAAGAAGTGCTTCCATAACATCCAGTGCTGATTCTCGGATGTCAGAGGCCTTGCCCATGAGCTTGTCGTCCAAGGTGCTACGAACGTCCCCAGAACGAAAAACAACGTCCTTTTTGTCGGGACGACGCTCGTAGATGGGATCCATCTTGTTGAGTTGGTCGAATAGATCCACCATAGAGAGAGAGTATTTCTGTCCCTTGTGGTTCGGAACATTTACCCTCCAACTCATATGCTGCACCTTGTAGGCGAGAACGGGCTCGTAATCAGGATCACGAAGTCCTGTATGATACAAGCCTGAATAGCCATATCCATGCAGCTGCTTGCAGAGCAGCCGCATAGGGCTTTGTCGTTCGATTTCGGTGAGCTGCGTAAGGAAATGTTTGAACTCTTCGAGATCGACGAGCTCGATCTTTTCCTTTGCTTTGCCCATCTTGTCGAACGCGTTCTCATTCTGGTCCTCTGCATCCTTCGCGGCCTGGTAGTACTCAGGATCCGGAACAGTCTTGCATTTCCCCCAGATGCCTTGATCGTGAAGTTCACTTTCATCATCCTTCTCGGGAGAAATGTCTGGCATGGATTCCTCACCCTGTGGTGAGCCTTCCTCAGCCATTTCGATGTTCTCGGACTTACCTCCTTCCTGACCCATGTGCACATCAGGTTCGACCTTCACCTCGGATGCCTCTCCCTGTGGAGAGCTTTCCGTGGCTTCGGTCTTCTGTTGTGGAACATCCACCCCAGATGCCTCCCCATGTGGAGAGCTTTCCGGAGCGTCCGTATCCATTGGCTCGACAGTAGCCCCAGATGCCTCTCCCTGTGGAGAGCTTTCTGGAGCTTCAGTCTCCATTGGCACATCGGTCGGCTCGGTCTTAACCGGATCAACCTTCTTGCCCTGTGGCAAGTCCGTGGATCCAGACGACGGTTCGGAGGTATCCATCTGAGTAGCCGCGGGAGGCTCCTCGATCTCCTCGATCTGTGGACATGGGAGTCGCTCGATGAACTCCTCGATCATAATGTCGTCATATGGTCGGGTGAGGAGCTCATTCAGCTCAGACTCCTTCTTCGCCTTCAAGTCTTCGTACGCCACTAAATCAGCTTTTGCCTTGCGGGCGAAAGCCGACTTGAAATCGCGCTGGTCAGACTCAGCGAAGACTTTCTCCAGAACCGCCAGGAGGTAGCTGCCGTTGAACGGCTGCTTCAGGGTACTGTCATAGAGACAATAGCCCTCAGGGGTTCGCACCGTGTATTTACGGCGAACCTCCAGATCACCGGCGTGGCGCTGGATGTAGGAGAAGAAGTCCACTCCATAAGCCTCATTGATGACGCGGACGAGCATCTGGAAATCCTCTCGCACATAGCCAACCTCTTCATACACATACCTTTCCCTGAGGAAAGCCTTGTGTGCGGCGAGCTTGCGAGAGTAGTCGGGATCCTCTGTCCTTGGCATCTTTGCACGAGAGTCATTGTCCCGAGGGCGATCGAATCCAATGTTACCCAAGTTGGGCCTGAATTCGTTCGACGCGGCAACGGAGACATCGTCCAGCATCTGGGCAAGACCGCCAGGATGACGCTTAAAGTTCATCCAAGGTGACGTGTAACCGTTGGAGTAAACCTTCGGTTTCTTGTCCAGCTCCACGAGGTAGTTCCCCTGCAACTTCCCCATCTCGAAGGCCTTGAGGAAGAAGTGCAGGGAGTACCCCGAAAGAGGATGCTGCAACCACGATGCCCAATCGTATTCACCACCCAAAGACTCTCTCATAGAAGTAGTCAAAGTGTGCCAGGGGGTGACCTGAACGAGGGCATCGCCATAGGTGCTAAGCATCGGCTGGCCAGAGGAGTCCACCATGTGCAACTTGCCGTGCGCGAAGAGATGCCATGGATTCGTCCTGGCCTTGCGGAGAACCTCGTTGAGCTCCTCCTGCTGCTGGGACTTATGCGCATCAATCTTGCCGTGGACGGTGTCCCCAGACTGATACGCATACTTGGTGTCTCCTTCGGAGGCTGTGGCTTGCCGCTCCCGCTCTGCCTTAAGCTCATTGTCACGAATAAGCTTCTGGAGAGCTGCCGCGTCCAATGTGGGTACCTTCTCCTGAGAGAAGCTTCCCGGTGACGCTTGGCCTGCATCCTGAGATGTCTTTGGCCGCTTCTTGGGAGCTGGCTTCGAAGGCATTGGATCCGAGCTGCTACCCGGTACCCCTCCCTGTGGAGGGCCTCCGGAAGCAGATGCGGAAGCAGACGCTGAGGTTCCCTCTTCCTGAGAAGAGCCTACCCCTGCGCTTTGCTGCTTCCTCTCGTGGCGAATGCCACCCGGATCTTGCTCGTGAGGAGGACGGTAGTGATGTGTGAGATACATCGCCGGAATGTCCTGGTACGAGAGCACCACGCCGTTGTCTGTAAGAAACAGATTGTGGCCGTGACTCAGGTAGCACTCGTAATCGAGCTTGGCGTAGAAGACGTAGGTACCGTACTTAATGACGGTCCCAGCCCCAGGAGAAATCACTCCACCCGCATAAACGAGGTGGATGGCCTTCCTGTGCCGCTGCCACGCCGCCTTCGTCGCCTCCAGCTTTAAGCCGTTTTCCCGGATGCTCTCGTAGTTGGAGTTATCCGAGGCGTGGAAAATCGTTCCAAGCTGGCGGCATCGCTCCAAGGTGAGCCTTTCCCCGAGAGCAACATCAGAGACCCGCTCGGGCATCCGTGAGTGACCCTGGACGGCGGAGACCCCGACATAGAAGTCGAAGTCAAAGAACCGCTCGAACTGCAGAGCCACCGGGGCCACCCAGATGTTGAAGCGACCCTTCGAGTTCGCCATCAAGAAGGCGAAGAACTTCTTGGGCTCCCACTCGAAAGGCCTGATGGGGTGCTTCATCATCGTCTCCAACGGGATCTCCATGTATCGACCCGGCGTGACCCTCGTGTCGTGCCTGGTCAATGATGACAGCTGTTTGGATGACTTCACCGCCCATCCACCGTGATTGTGGCGCATCTGGTGAATGTTGAAGATTTCACGATCGAGCTCGGTGAGCTCGTCGCCGGTCAGACATCCAAGAAAGCACCGGAGGAAGTCGAACTTCCACGTGAGGTGCCGCTGCAACACATGGGTCCCAGGGTGAGTTTCCTCGTACAGCAGGACGTGTGACAGAAAGGCCAACTGTCCTTCCAGAATGTTCACCGCGGCCATCTCCCCCTGAGGGAAGTACGCCGTGGTGTCCTGCTGACGGAAAAACCGTGGAACACCTTCTGGGATGATCCTGAGGGAGGCCACCGGAGCACTCGCAGGATAGGCTCGACGATCCCTTGTAGGATAGCTGGCATTACCGTCGCCATCTCCAACTGTTCGGAGTACACGACGGTTTGCCCAGGACGCGCTCTGTTGGTACAAGGACAGGTCGGGGACACCAGTGCGGACGTCAATCTTGAAGTTGCATCCCGTTGTCGGTGTCCAGTAGACCTGGAATGGTGCCTCCTCATGAGAGGAGCGTCCAGTGTCCATCGAGGGTCCTGCCGCAGCCATGCTGGTAACAGAAGAAGAGGAAGTTGTGGGCTACTTTCTCACTTGAGTTTTGAACCAGCTGATTTGAGCAATGCAGGCACAAATTTAAAAAGAGACCAACAACTCTTCATGAAGCACATGCATTGAATTGCTCCGACAGCTCACACATGAAGCAGACATGACTCACAAACGCTCCTGCATGAACATGACATGTTGCACTGCACTCAAAACCGCGTACTCCTTACGGAGCCAGGCGTTCAAGAAGGCCTTGTGCTCAATCATGGAACGAAAAGGAGGATGTGAATCAATTTCCTTCAACCACCCAGTTTGAACAGAACTCAGGAGGTTTCTAGGATTAGCGCTTCGTTTCGTGAGACAGTCAGAAAGACAGTGTTCGGTTCGAACGTGAGAAAGATCAGCAATAGCACCTGAACACGCTTCCTTTCTCAGCATTTGAATCATGTGAATGGTTTCCTGTTGTTCGGGTGAGTGAGTAGTAGAAGCGGTAGACACGAGATTGTTAGCATCGGTGCGAATGTGAATCTCGGCATCCAGACCACTAATGTCCTTCCACAAACCACGAAGCATTTGACAGGTACCAAAACACTTCATCAAGGCGTAAAGCTCAGCGACAGTGGTACTGAGGGTCGTTCTCTTAATCTTGGTTGATTCGAAGAAGACCAATGAGCCTCGGGTGTCTCTTCGATTCTTGACCCTTTCATCTGCGATGAAGATAGTCATCGCCCTCTGTGAGGACTTGTCGCTGTTGTTACGGAAAGCTGCGTCAGGAATTCCAAGAATCCTCGGTGATCCCTTCACTGGCCACACCCGCAACTCAACTTCCTCACTGCGTATCTGTCGACACAACTTGTTCAACTCCTTGCAGTGACCAATAGTCGGAGCAGCGGATGCTGATGCCAGACGAGAGAACTGGTAACATGCCTGAAATTGCGTCCTCGACTGAAGCCAGTTGATGCTACCAAGCAAAGAGCGATAGGAAGTGTGAAGAGATTTATCACACGCATCTGCATCCTTAAGATGCTTTGGTATGACAATCTCCTCAAGCTCTGAAACACACAGCTTTTGATCGATCGAGATATACTTCTTCTTCCCTTGTGCATCAAGAACCCAACGAACACGCTGTCCCGTGAACGTAAGGTCATTCTTGTCCTCATGGCCGACAGTGAAGTGTTCCTTGATCTTCTTTAGGAACCAAGTGAGGAACTCAGGGGTTCCACTTATGATGAGATCATCAACATGAAGACTCATCACTCCAACTGTCCTGCGACCTTTGCTGGGACTTCCATGCACAGGGTCAACAAAGTGTTCAAGAAGCTGATCAACCAACTCGGGGGAGAGCTCTGATAAGCTCTCGACCTTGTATGAAGCCTTCTCTGGAAGGAACAAGGAGACTAGGACCTCAGCTTCTTCTTCAAGGAAGCAGGTCTTATCGCCCTTGTCCAACCTCAGGTCATGGGCCCTTTCGACAATCCACCATGTTCCTTTACGGAGGATCATGGAAACTCGATAAGGGTAGTCCTTGACCTGATAGACAGGTGCAGGAGTAGTACGGAGAGCCTTGGCCCTGTGAGAAACGAGAGCATGCCCGTTCTCATAAGGGAACCAACCTCTTTTCTTACAAGCAACACTGCCCAAGAATCCGAGAAGCTTATCATCAGTCACAGGCCTCCAAGCATAGTCAACCATCTTCTTGGTATCGGTGTTAAAGCACTGAGCGATATCGGGACATGAAAGATAGGATCTCTCCTCCGCACGGTCGGAGGAAGAACGGTTTCCTTCATCGTATGCGTAGCATGTCATGGCATGAAGGGCAACCTCCTTGAGGTAGGCAGGTTCCACCTCAAGAGAGGTGCTTCCTGCTTCAGGTTCCTCCTCCTGAGAGGAGCTTCCTGCCGCAAGGTGGCTCTTGCCCTTCTTGCCTTCTATGCCGTCGTATGCGACATAAGTGCATCGGTCAGCTCTGGTCGGTTCCATGCCTACAGACCTGAGGAATTTGTCCAAACGATTCCACCATCTTCTCGGTGCATCGTTCAGACCATAGACTGGTCTGAGACAAAGGCCAACCATCCAGGTAGGCAAACCGATGTCAGGAGGCAACTGAACCACAACCATGCGAGATGACAGATTGTAGTGTTCCCCCTGAAGGAAAGCGGTCTTAAGATCCAAATGAAAAAGATCCCAATAGTGATTGGCAGCGCACTGCGCAACCAAACGGAAACCATACCGAGTAGCCGTAGGGCTGTCCGTTTGTTGATCCCAGGCAAACTTGTCCTGAAACCCACGACAAACCCATCGGGCTTTGAACTTGGAAAAGTAACCGTTCTTGTCAACCTTCACAGTAAGGACCCAACGTCCGGTAAGAAAATTGACATCGTTTTTAAGCTTGCGACGGTCCGTCAGCCGAATTGCATCATTGTCCAAGTAACTCTTGAACTCCTCAAGTTTAGCCTTCCGAATTTCGGCGGCATACTTGCGCTGCATCTCCGGCGTGAGGGTACCTGCCTTGATTTTATCTTGTTTAGTCAACCACGACGCAAAACCATCACCATCCAACGGAACAAAGGACGGAACCTTGAAGTCCGACGGAAGGCGAATCAAAACGTCGTCGTCTCCAACAGCCAAAGCAAGCAAGCTTTCATCACGATAGTCAACCGTGGCATCCGAATCAGTATCCTCACCAGCTTCCGGCACCGGCGGTTCCGGGGTGGGTTCCGGGAGTGGGGTTTGCTGGATAGGAAATTCCCCCTCAGTCACCGGCAAACCAGGAACAGGAGCCGGATCAGAAGAAGAGGAAGCAGGCTCGTGAAAACCTGGAAAGTCACCCGACGGATCGGGATCCTTCTTTCCCGCAGACTGCCCAGGCAACAACACAACCGGAGGTCCCACAACAGTACGTGACTTGGCCTTAGACACATCTTCAGGATGTGTGCCTCTGGCACGTGTCTGAGACACATTGCGAGGCGACGGCGGTCGCATACTCTGTGGCACCGGAAAGTGAGGATGCGGCGGAATTGGAACAGGAACAATAGGTGAAGGTGGTGCCGGCCACGGCATCGGTGGACTAAGAACCTGATCCGGGTTCGCAAACTGAGGCGGAGCCCCAGGAGAATCGGGAGGACCTCCAGGAGGAGGCGACTCCTCGTGAAACTCCATCGGAAGAGGAGGCTCTTCCGGTGACGGACCATAACCAGGTCCCGGTCCCTGAGGACCGCCTCCTGGCGGATGTCCATCACCGTCCGGATCGTGATCCAGGTCGGAATCATCATCTCCCCCGGGTACCGGTACATGAGTACCGCCTCCAGGAGGTTGTGACGGAGGGTCACCACCGACATGCAACTCAACAGGATTATCATCTAAATCCTGCTCTGGATGCTGTAGTGGCATTTCCTCATCGTCCACAGGCATATCACCGTGTGGATCATCATATCCTGGATAGTCCACATCGTCGTCTGTGGCTGGCGGTTGCGGTGCAACCGGGGCCGGCGCTGGCTGGTCCGTGAAGTCCAAGCCAACATCAGGCCCGCGTCTGGAATTGTTGTTCTGTGACTCATTCCAGAACACTATCATGGACCAGTGCGTTGATTGCATATCCTTAAGGCAAGGAAGCAACTGTGCCATCGTCACGAAAAACACATGGTTCATATCACCCTTCTGCCACAAAATGACAACAGCATCAGGATGACGATGAACCAAAGGGAGTGTTTTCCCTTGAGTCCCCCTGTAAACGTTACAGTACTCAAACTCCAGATACGGCAGAGTTAGCACGCGCACATTCTTAATCATTGGCCGCAAGGCGACCGCGTCAGACGATGTGGTCGTGTGAACTTCCAACTCAGTACCTGGAAGGAGACTGTCAACATATGACAGAGTCTGGACCAAAGACGATGTAACAAACCGCTGCGGCGCAACAAACCTCAGAGGTGTCGGAAGCTTCCCTTTGTCATTGTTTGAGAGTAATGAGTACTCTGCTTCTGACGGAAGAACCGGTAAAGCCTCTGAATTGCGGTCTGATCGCAAACACAACGCACACAGTGTTCCATCATCAAAATCCTCAAAGATATCTTCGAACAAGTAACATTGTCGGAGATCTGATCGTTCATCACCCACAAGACACTGCGAAAGCAGCACAGCAAACCTTGGATCAAGTGCGTTAGCAGAGTCATAGCCTTCTTCCAACGACTCCAAACGGCCAAATGATCCATCAGGCAGATTAGTGAGAAAAGAAAGCTCACCATGCTGACGCTTACCGTGGTCATCTCCCCCTGAAGGAAGTACACCACGGTTCTTGAAAGTGTGGAATGAAAGTCCTCTCCTCCACTTCAGCGAGCGACTACTCTGCGAAAGCCAAAACCCACAATGAGAAGGATACATGATGGTCACGAAGTATCCATCACCTTTGTCATCTTGCCAACGGCAGACTTCGGCACAAAAGTGCCAGAAGGCATTGGTGGCCTTCCTGGTCCAACCATCAGGGATGACAGGATGAATAAAAATGTGATTAGGCTCTGCCTTCAAGATCACTCGCCAAGCGGCCTCAATCGAAGATTGGATAGACTTGGCGCTCCATTCACCAAACAACACAGGTTCACTCGCATCAAGTCCAGAATGGACTGTGCACGCAGTAAGCCCGGTGAGGCGAGGTGTGATCTCAACGAAATCGCTCTTGCCTGAAGTGAGAGTGTGGTAACAGATCTCATGCTCATAGCAGAACCCAGAACCGGCACGATCAAGAATATCGTCGCCGATGCGGTCGAGTGCCTCTTCCTGAGAAGAGCGTCTCGGGACCTCATCTTTCTTCAGAGGAATGGCCACATCATGCCACGGATCTCCATCACGCCTGACCTTCGACTGATTAACCCGAAGAACGGCACGATGAACTTCAACCAACACCATGGCACCTTCCTGTGACACAACTATGCCTCTGACCCAGGTTCCTTCAGACTTCTTCTTCGACTCATCCTTATGCCAAACAAACACGCGGTCACCCTTCGAGTAAGGACCATCAGACGGCATGACTCTTCGTGCAAGGTCCTTCCGAAGGTCAAGTGATTGTCTAGCCTCTTGATGAGCCCGCATGGCAATCCTCTGGAGTTCCAGAGTGGTTCGATCCTCCTCGGCAGGTTCAGCAGAGAGCTGTTCAGGAGAACTGTTCTCGACATCAAACAAGTCTGGTGGCCGTCTTCCTGTAGCTATCTCCAAAGGAGAATAGCCTGAGACGGTAAGCTGGCAATTTCTTGCCCAAGCCACCTTCTTGACTGCTTGACGAACAGTCACCTTCTCTGCATAACCCTCATCAGCTAAGGCCTTGGCCATGATTGCCCAGGTGCGCTTGAAAAGACGCACTGCGGTCTCAGCTCGATTAGGCCAAGGAGTCCGTGGTCCACATGGATACGGAGTAATGCCATGGAACTTGTAGTAAGACATGAACTGTGGCGTGAAAAATGCTTGATCTCCTACGATTCCCTTAGGAACGCAGTTGTTCTCCTCTGTCCATTGTCTAAAAGCTCCCAGAGTCTCTGGCGCTTCCAGGCTTGTAAGAGCCGTAGCCCACAGAAGATTTGAAGCACCATCAATGATGACCAAAGCCAAGTAGGCTTTAGTACCGAACTTGATTTCTTCATGATCAACAAAAATGAGATCACCGAAGGATGATGCTCTTAACCCTGCGATTCTGGCTCGCGGAGGCGTAGGCACCGAGGTGCTGCAAACACGACAGCCTTTGACAATGCGGTCGTACTTGTCATAGATCTCTCCTGGCAGACCAAGCATGCTGGTCCTGCGTCGAAACTGAGCAGGACTCATGTGGTAATGCTTCACATGCAACTTGTAAAGCTCAACATCATTGTTCAGCTTTTCCAACATGCGCTGATACTGCGGAGAAGCCCTTGAGACCTCGTGGCCTGGCAACGGAAGCGCGATCCTCCTAGGTTCTAGCGACTGTGGCTCTGGGGCCTTCGGAGGACTCGGAGGAAGCAAATCTGCATCCCCCGGTTCGGAAGGTTCGTACTCTTGAAGATCCGGATCATCCTCAGGAGCAAGAGGAGGAGGAGCCGGTTCCTCGGGTGCCTTTCCCTGTGGAAAGCTTCCCTTGGCTCGAATCCTTCTCTTTGCCGGTGCCTTTCCCTGCGGAAAGCTTCCGGATGCTCCTGTGTTCTTCGAGCTGTCTTCAGGCTTACCTGCGCTAACCATGTCCTCTGGAGATCCTACCTTTCCACGGGTTGGATCCTTGGACTTGGCTGGCACCGAGGTTCTACTCTCGATGCCACCAGGCAGAATCTTGAAAATGGTCTTGCCTTTCCAAGAGTCAGTAGTTCTTGTTGAAGAAAGCTCAGAAGAACGCCAGTCATCTTCTTGAGTAACGCTCTTTCCCTTGGAGAACTCCATGATCGTCTTGCGCTTGGTGTCCAGATACTCCAACGGAATTGGCACATAACCCGCCTTGGGTTCGTACTTGACTCTTCTCATCTTCTTGTGGATGCGAATCATTTCCATGTCGGCTTCGTTGATCACCCATTCATCATCAGTCGCCAACACGAGATTGTCAGGTACCTGTTCATGAGAACAGCATCCCTCGGTCTTCTGATGGAAGCCGTACTCGTAGTGGGAGAAGTAGGTGAGGAAGCTCGACTTCTTATGCTTGCTGAAACGCACATTCCACATCAGCTGACTGAGTTCAAGAAGATCAAGTACCAAGTGTGAGCTGGGTGCAACCTTCAGCCTCACATCCTTGATTCCCAGCACAGGGCTGCTGAGTAAGGCCTTTTCCGGATGGAGCTCGAACTGGAAACGAAGATTGCGCATCTGAGGTAAGGACATGAGAATGGGAACATGCCCTTGTTCCACAATGTCGAACTCTGTGGATTGAACTGCAAAGTCCCGGTCGTACATGCAAATGACCAACTTCTGGTTGCATTTGGTAGACTCGGAATTGGCAAAGGTGAACTGAGAAGTGGTCTCAGCAATGGTGTACCATATGCCACAGTTCTGGTTCTTGTCACAGAACTCCATGAGGTCCTGTGCGGCCACTCTCGAAGCCATTGCTCTCGTGCATCCCAGGTCCAACACCATCGCGGTCGGCGTCAAGGGCTGAGAGATGAAGGCTTCCTCGATCTCATTGATCTTCTCTTCGGTGGCCATGAAAGAAAAGTTCGGAGTGTTGAGATGTTCAACGAAGAAGGTTGTGGCGGCTGTGGTGCCGCTCGGGGCAGCATCAGCAAGCTGGCTCTGTCCGTCTTTTCCGGACTTTCCATCTTTTCCATCCTTGCCAAACTTGCTCTTTCCTTTGCCCTTCTTTCCTTTCTTTCCTTTTCCTTTGGCTGCATAGGATTCCTCAGACTCATACCAGGACCAGTCATCCCAGGACTGATCGCTCCACTGGTAATCTTGCCATTGTCCTTCTGCTTGCCATGCTTCTGATTCTTCGGCAAGATGTGACCTGCCTTTCTTTCTTTTGAAGAAGCGCCTTCCTTTGGATCCTTTGCCACCTTTTCCTTTGCCTTATCAGTGATGTCAACACCTGACGCTGATCCTGTGTCAGATCAGACAGGGACACAAAGATCAAAGCGACCAGGTTGGGCGTGATCGGAATGGTCCGAGCATGCTGCTCTCTGAGCCGTTCGTTGGCTCTCTCCATTGCCTGAGCTGGCGTAAGGTTTTCTTGTTCTTCTGGAGGAAGTCCTACTATGAAAGCTCTGACCTCTGCATTGTTCGGGTCCTCGATCGGCAGATAGGTATCGTTCCACGCTTCTTGCATTCTCTGAACAGAGAGTTGAAACCTGGTAATCCAACGAAGCATGTCTCCGTTCCCACGGTGCATGTTCATGAACTGCTGGAAGCGATAGAGAAAAACATTCGCTGCTCCCTTCACGAAAAGCGGCCGCAGGAAACTCTTGAAGTACTTCACTCCGTTGTTCGGGTCCTTCAGGCGATCTCTGTCGAGAAGTCTCTTGTGGATTGCTGCTTCACCTTCTAGCCGATTTCTCAAAGCTGGTCCACGCTTATCATTGTCTAGCTCAGTAATGTCACACCAGTCATCGATCGCATCTTCATAGGCAAACCAACTGCTTCTGCCATCATAAGATGGAGGTACTTTGGTGGTCACCTGCTGGAAAGCTGAAAGACGGTGTAATTCATTGAGATGACGATGATTAGTCGCGAAAGATTCATTTCCGTGGAGGAGGTAGTCATCATCTCCTCCTTCATGCTCAAAGATAGTCGCAGAGTGGCTAGCCATTGCGCTGTTCTTGGATCGAGCCCCGGGAGAAACCTCTTCCGGTTATCTTCACCTGAGTGAAGTGTGCCGGAGAGACTCCGGTCACCTTCACCTGAGTGAAGCACACCGGGTATTCCGGTTGCCTCCACCTGTGTAGAGAGTACCGAACGGGTACCTCCACAAGTGTGAAGCTTCCCGTTTCCCGGGAGCTCCGCTACCACGTTGAGATGTAACCTGGACGTGTATCCCCTCGCTAGGCGTACAGGAACACAGGCACTCAGGTGTCTCTTTTGCTACAGGCGCACAGCTGTAGTCCACTGCACTAGAACCTTGAGCAACAGGCATGGATACATGCAAGTGATACGTGAAACAGACAGGCACCTGGATGTGTAACATTCAGTGTTTCCCCCTCCCCCCCCCTTCCGCCCCTTCCCCTCCCGAATCTCCGCCTTCTCCCCGCCCCCCACTTCTCCCGTGCCTGCCCGGTGCCTTGTGGGCTTAAACTCTTGCTTCAATTTGCTTTTCCTTGTGTGCAGGCTCCTTCCTTTTTGTTTGTTTGGAGGAAAAGAAGCACCCCCCCTCCCCCCCCTTCCCCTCCCCTCCCCCCTCCACCCCCCTTCTGCCCGTTCTCCTCGCACTTCTATCAACAACCGCGTAAAGGTGGGGTTTGACAGGCCGCCCTAGCATAAAAAAACATCGACTGCCCCCTCGCCCTGCCGCTACACAGCCGAGGAGGGCGGCGTAGCGTTAAAATTACCAGCCACCGGCTCGACATCCGTGCTTGTACCAGCAATGCCCTCGGAACCTACACAGGCAAAACAGCAAAAAAATTGTATTTGCATCCTAGGCTGCTTGCATCGCCCACGCAAAGCTCGCACATCCCTGTGGATCGACTTCTCCCTGGCTCTGGCTCACCAAAAGGATTACCAAATATCAACATTGAACTGGTTTTGATTAGTGCAGTGAGGGACCAGATGCGGCCTTCTTGAATGACACTGTTCCTCAACGGAGTTCTTCAATCTGCGGACTCACCGTCGGGCCAAATGGACATGTACTGCTCAGCTCACTAAAGCATTTGCCGGAACATTGCTTGCCTGCAAAGTACCTGACACTGCAAGATGACACGGACACATGTTGATCTTCGGGGGTGTCCAGGCTGCGATGACAGGAACCACGCTGTTCTGAAGCCCCGGTTTGTTTGTGTTTCCAACGCTGACATTTGGGAGGTGTCATGCCAGCGACTCTCCCGTTCTGCAGTATAATAATGTCGTGTCTTATCTCGCGCGGTAATGACCTGAAACAGTGAGCTGCCTCAAAGAACTGGACGGCCAGGGAACGCATGAGACCTGCTGTCTCACCGCAAGTCTCGCAAGAGAAAACCAAAAAGCGAAGCTTCATGCCTTTCGCAGTCTGCAAACTGAGTTATGCCGTGGTTGGTTTCTCTCAGCATCTCAGGCCACGGCTGTGATCTTGCACTCGGTTCACAGCCAGCGCATGCGCGGCATTCGTGAGACCTCGGCCGCAGCCATCGCTTTGGGAAAGAATCCAGCCGGTGTGTTCTGCATGGTTCTCCTGTCTGAGCTCCAACGATCATACGGATCGGCTTCGGATCAATCGCGAGATGTCCGTCGCGTGTGCAAACTCTAGAGTATATATATATATATATATATATATATATATATATATAGATATATATATATATATATATATAGATATAGTCATTCAGCAGATCTGCCTGCCCAGGGTGCTATGTGCTTTGGGACTCTCCTCGTTCCTCCCTCGTGTTGCAGGTGATTTTTCATGATTCGCACCTGTCGTTTTGATTGCAACTAATTGCTTCGTCGTCTTGGTGCGATTTTATGAAGTGTGGCCCAAACCCAAGATTTTACGCGAGTTCTGCTCCCCTTTGCTCTGCTCGTCAAATCCCAAAAACAAGCTTGCCTAAACCCAAGACCACAACCCCTACCCGTCCCGGTATCGAGCGGTTCTGATGCGGCCTACGATTCCTCATATAGGTGCATGCATTCCAAACTTCTTGCCCCCCCCCCCCCCCGCCCCGGCAGACAACTCCTGTCTCGGCACTTTTTTCAAAGACCATGGTGCATTATTGTCGTGTCTCCGTGCTCGAGGGATGCGAAGGACAAGGTAACGACAGTCTAGCTCCCGCGGTGCACAAGCCCCGTCCGTTCCTGAAGCTCAATTCCGACTGCTTCCGCCGCTTGATCATGCGCGTTGGCTTTATGATCTCGTCCTGGCACGGTGTAATCGGTGAAATTGACAAAAGCTCCAACTACCGAGAACATCCCGGTCACTGCCTGTTTCAACCTGGGCAACTAACAATTGTCCTGCATATGTTACTATGTTTTGAAGATGCTGTGTCGGCCAGTCGGCTCGCGAAGTGCCTGCATGTGAGCAAAAGCAAGAGTCGACTTGACTCCCGTCCGTGTGTCTCCGCAGCTTTTCTTCTGCTGGCCCCCTCTCGGGCCACGGCCCCGAGGATCATGCTCCGTCTGTGAAGTTCATCTCCTCAGAAATTGGCTTCAAAGTCCACAAGCAGGGCTTGGGGGCATGTGCAATATGCAGAAAGCAAACGAAAGCTGAAGCTGGAAGGCTGAAGGCAAAGCGTTTTGCGAGCCTGGGATCTGGTCACCTAGTTCTGGCAGAAGTCTTGGCGCCTGACGGAGTGGGAGGGCGTCCTGGCGATTCCCTGCCCAAGCCATGTAAGGAGGCAGGTTCTGTTCTGGACACGATCCGCAGGTCCCTGGTTTTAGTTGCCCTTTCGAACTAGTCCTGCTATGAACACCTGGGACCCAATACGATCAGTTCATGCTGGGAAAAGTAATCTTCGAACTCCACCGCGCGATTTCTTTGAAAGATGGCCTGTTGCCAGGGGTCCAGGACCGCTGACGGCCTCCCGGTGTCGGTCCTTACACGACAGCTTGGGAGTGTGGGTGCATGGGCACATGTGGGAACGCTTCAGATGTCAACGAGAAGCTGTGCGTACTGTCCGTGCCCACTTCCATTAGAGAAGAAACCAGGAACTGGACCTGGCGTTGCACCTTTCCAGCCACAAAACATTTTGCAAAATGGCCCGCTGCGCAGACTTTGCTGCTGTGCAGCTCCTGCAGTGTAAGCTTGTGTTGGTCTGAGCGAGAATTGCTTCCTTGGCTTCCGGCTCATCACAGCACCATGGCGACCAGGGCAATTTTCAAATCTATGTGCGACACCCGAAACCACCTTTGATCCCGGTACCGATGTCACTTTCATTTCTGAGGAGGCATCTTGAAACTGCAAGGTTGATTCCGTCACAGCCCCGCAGCACCATGCAATGCATCGCCCCTGTCACAATGAACATCTGCTGCATGGGTGCCAGTATGTGTCTGTGTTTTGTGCGTATGTGCATGTGCCTTCCCTGCCCCTTGCAAGTTGCACGAGAACATGGGCACACGTCACTGGCGCCTTTGTTGACCCTTGGACATGTTCCTTACTAGCTTGATCCAGCATCGGCCAATATCGGTCGTATTCCGATTCGGATGCCATCGCCAAACCCCGTCTGCAAGTCGTCCAGACCGATTGGCGACTTTGTTTTGCACCATGTCGCTGTCCTGCTGCCTCATGAGCCTCGGTCGCATGGAGCCTCGTCTAAGAAAGGCATGCACGCGGAGAACAGTTGGCGTCCCGGTGGTCTTTCGTCCACCGGAAGTATGGCTTTAAAAGCGCCGTAAAAAGTTTGTAGATTGTAGGCAG
Source organism: Symbiodinium sp. CCMP2592 (assembly GCA_905221615.1). Classification (NCBI taxonomy): domain Eukaryota; class Dinophyceae; order Suessiales; family Symbiodiniaceae; genus Symbiodinium; species Symbiodinium sp. CCMP2592. Next base: position 101,093 of record CAJNDT010004124.1, read on the forward strand.
GCGTTCACTCTGTCTCAGGAAAACATGGGGTGAGACAGCAAGCAAAAGCTCGAATTGACGGCGGCGGTGTTTGGGTCGACGCCAGAACCCCGCTCTCTTCAATCAAGAACACTGAGAAAGCCACTGCTCCTGCAACAACGGTCTGTGGTGCCCACGGCACGCCGATCTCTGCACGGGAATCAGGCATGAACGACACTCGAGCAAGAGGGTGCGCAGATGCAGCCTGACATGGTGTGACGCAACTTTCAATGCAGCACCCAGCGAATGGAGTGGTAAGCTGTAGAGCTCGACTCCTTACACGCCTTACGGATGAATCGGCAAAGTCGTGCGGCCAGGGGCAGCTACACCGGCTCTTCTGGTGGAACTTTTGGCTTGTGTAAAGATATGCAATACTGCAGCGGAGAGTCCTCATCCTGCCTCAGTGCCAGAACTCCGCGTCTTCTACGGATTCCAGGCTTGCGGGTGTCAACTCGCCACTGGCCAGCCGAACCTGGCCACCGAAGACATCATCCAAAGCCTGCTGCGGCGAAAGAGCGTCAGCACGACGTTCTCTTTACGGTGGATGTGCTCATCTGCACATGCTATTACCGCAAGGAAAACTCTGTGGGGTTGTGTTTTTTACCGCCGCCCCCTTCGGAAGAAGCTGCGTCTACAACAAGCTCCCCGCAATCGGAGTGGTGGCACTGATGGCAACACTGCGAGGACAGGGGTGGAAGGGATTGGACGTTGAAAAAGCAAGATTGGACGTTGGAGCAGCAAGATGACCAGTCATCTTGGTACGTAATTAAGTTTTTGGGAGGGGCAAAATAACCAAGCAACCTTGGCAATCTTGGTCTGGGTATTTCAGGGGGGGGAGAAACAAGCCATCCACCAGGGCTGCTCCTCTCCGCAAAAATGCGCGACCGGGCACGCCCCGAATGCTAATGCCAATACTCGTGCTCATACTCATACTCATACTACGACTGCTACGACGATGACCTCGACGCGACGACTACTAATACGACTACAGTATTACTACTATACTAGTACTAAGACTAAGACCAAGACTAATACTAACACCAAAACTAATACTAGTACTAGCACTCCTCTACTTCTACTTCTACTTCTACGACTACGACTACGACTACGACTACTACTACTACTACTACTACTACTACTACTACTACTACTGCTACTACGACTACTACTACTACGATTACTACTACTACTACTACTACTACTACTACTACTACTACTACTACTACTAATACTACTACTACTACGACTACTACTACTACCACTCCTACTACTCCTACGGCTACTGCTGCTACCAATTACTACTACCACTACTACTACTCCTACTACTACTACTACTACCACTACTACTACTCCTGCTACTACTACTACTACTACTTCTACTACTACTACTACTACTAATGATAGTGACACTAATACTAGTACGAACACTAAGACGGGTACTAACACCAACTACTAACCCGAAAAGCATAAACTGGTGCGAGTGCCGGGCACGGGTAACACTAATGCCAATACTAATTATACTAACCCTAAACACCTATACCGATGCGCACGCCGGGCGTGTGCAACCCTAAACCCCAAACCCTAAAACGCTAAACAGCCTTAACCCTACAATACTAATACCAAAACTAATTACGAACCCTAAACCGTACCCCTAAAGCGATGCGTCGCTGGGTGCGTGTAACACTGAGGAGGGACGGGAGGCGGTGGTGGTAATCTTAGCAATCTTGATGTTCTTGATGTTCGTGTGGTACATAATAGGTGTTAAGATGACAAAAGGGCCAAGATGGCCTCCCCAAGGTGACCCAAGAAATGCAAGGGACAAGCAAGACGACTAAGATTACCAAGATGACCACTTCAATTAGCTGATCACTTTGCCGGCACAATGTAGTAGAAGTGGTGGTAGTAGTAGTCGTAGTAGTGGTAGTAGTTAGTGGTAGCAGCAGTAGTAGTAGTAGCAGCAGTAGCAGTAGCGGTGGTAGTACGGTGGGAGTCGTAGAAGTCGTAGTAATAATTGTTTTGCCTCGCAGGGCTGAGCACAGGAAGCAGGAAGATAGGAGTATAAGTATAGTAAACTACGAAGTAATAATATGTAATAGTAGTCGTAGTAGTCGTAGTAGTAGTAGTAGTAGTAGTAGTAGTAGTAGTAGTAGTAGTACTAGTAGAGTGGTAGAGTGGTGGAGTAGTAGTAGCAGTAGTAGTGGTGGTAGTAGCAGCAGCAGTAGTAGTAGTAGCAGCAGTAAAAGCAGCAGTAGTAATAGTACTAGTAATAGTACTGGAAATGGATATGGTAATAGTAACAGTCTGACAGTAAGTGAGTAAGTAAGTAGTACGAGTAAGTAGCATACGAAGAAGAAGTAGCAGCAGCAGCAGCAGCAGCAGTCGCGCTCGAGACACCACGGTTCGAAGAATTCATGCATCCTTGCGATACCATGTTCTTGCTTGTTGGCATTCGGGGACGCATTGCAGGCTTGTAGTCTTCGTCGTCGAAACGTGCCGACTAGTGATTCAAAAGCGACATCATCACCCGCTCTGTCAAGCCAGCTCAAGCGCTGTAGCATGCATGCCCGAAGCCTCCTCCAAAGGCGGGTGGCTGCCGGAAAGAATCTTTCGAACACTCCGTGTTCTTTCCAACCTGCAAAATGTGCAGACACTGAGGGCCCAAATGCATGCAAACACGGCTGCGAGTGAGTCGTCTTTGAAGATTTGGTTCAAGCGGCAGGGTGCGGAACTCTTCAATATCCTCCGGCGAAGAGAGTGTGCCCCACTGGAGCTTCCGTAGCTCGTGCAAGTGCTTACCCAGACGGATCCTTGGCTTGCGCAAATTTCTCTGGGTACACTTTAGCTTCAAATTCCGAAGATGCTGAGATCTGAAAGACCGGAACTTCAGTGGGAACTTCCGAAGCCGCATGCGTAGTACGCCTAGCATCCGATTGGCCTTGGCACTGCTTGCAACAGAGGGGAATGGAGCATCCAGGCCCCGGAGTATGGATGCCACCTCGTTTCCGAATTCCTTCGCAATCACTCCTGAGAGATGAGTTGAGGCTTGGCATGTAAGTTCGTAGGCATCTTTTTGGATTACTTGGGGACTTCCAGGCCTCGAAGCTTCTCTAACGGCTCTAGCGAGGTCGCAGGATGCGAGTGCTCGTCTAAGCTACTGCCAGAATGTTTTGCCATGGGCCATACCTCAACGGACATAGACTCTGACAGGAGGTGCCGTACTACTGTTGCTTGAGGTTCGCTGCATAGCCCGTTCACATGACGCCGGTCAGCATGTAAGCCTTATGTAAGCTGCTTTGACGCCGGCAGGCAAGCCCGCATTCGATGAACGGGACAACGCCGCATGCCCGAGACTTTGAAGCGTCAGCTGCAGGCATGCGCAAAAAGCAACACAAAAGAGCTACGCAGTGCAGGGAAGCATCGGTCGTGACCATTAGCAGTTCCGAGTAGCAGCCCTGCCTGCACAATCCGGGACCATGGTCTCTCATCGAAATTTGACGGACAATGTGGCTGTCCATCTGCAAGTCTGCTTCGGTGACAGAATCCCGGCTGGGATGAGACCATTGCTAAGAGTGCCCACGAGGGGTAAGTACCTCTTAAATCTGCATCTTGTCTGAGTCTCCCAGGCTACTTGCAAGTCGCGCTGCTCTGATCTGCTCCGTTTTTCGACTCAGACTGCTCTGGCAGTGAAGTTGCTGCGAGCAAAAGCCAAGGCCATGGCCCGGCCTTGAGCGTCTCCGGGTCTTTGATGCCGTACTCTGTCAGGAGCAGAGCAAACTTCACACTGTCGATGAGTTGTGAGCCGTTCTGACTTGCGACCTGAATCTGTAGACAGATCGAACAGAGCACTCTTTGTGAGTCACTGCTACATTACCGGCTGCTTGCTGGTACATCCGCTGTAGCATGCATTCAGATCTGCCAGGCTGCATACTCTGCGGCCTTCAAAAGAGACAGCACCGCCCGCTGTTCGTCGAGCTCTGGCGTGTGCACTTGTTCCGTGACCTGCCAGCGGCCAGCGTGCTCGTTTGTTCGGCATTCCCGTGTCAACTTCCACTGAAAACGGGCAACCTGAATGTGATTTCTCGTGATACTTCGACAAACGACCATAACTGCCTCTTGCACGTCTGATCCGAAGAGTTCGTTTTAAGTCATCTCGGCTCGCTACAAGCTATCGAACGCTTTGTTTGCCAATCACTGACTGCACACCCTGCACAAGAGGAATGGAAGCAGCTGGTAGAAAATGCACCTCGTCCTGAACATGCACGTGCTCCCAGGCTTCTGTGTGCCTGGTCAAAGCCGAGTGAAGTACCAGCAAAGAGTCACAATATACTCGCAGACTACTCGTGTTGTTGTAGTGGCGAGCACATGATCATGACGCAGTCTTCGATCCTATTCCTTTGCACGATTTCCTTGTATCACTATTTCGGGGTACGAAGCTTCAGGCCTCAGCTGCTCTTGTGCGAAGCGCTCCCAGTCGCCCAACTCGTAGCCAGCGGGTAGCGAAACTTCGGTGTGGAATCGTTCCTCCAGAGCCTCCAGGCTATCATGTTCGTGTTGCTTTTTCCAGTCTTTTTGAATATATCTGAATAGTTGACCTCGCTGAGAGCAAAAACATAGATCACCTTCACCTGTGGCCAGTAAAGACGAGGGGCTGCATGAGTCCCCTTCAAGGCTGCCACCATCTCACAGGCCTGATTTTCTCTGCAGATCACGTCTTAGCTATAAGACGTGGAGGCAACATATGCGAGCAGGGCAAAAGGAGCTATCAAGTTGACACAGATGTTAGATTCTTAGATGTGTTGATCATCTCCGTTGCCGGGTTTGGGTAAAAACAGCGTATGCATTTAGAGGTGAGAACCGCTGTAGACTGCCATGGGCTGTAAGGCAGGCTTTGTTGGTGGCTTGAAGCCCGTTGCTTCCTTTTTACATCCTACTTTCGCAAGACAAAGCCGGCATGGCAGGGTCGATCGTGCATTGCGAAAGTTCCACAGGGCTTTCCAGGGTGATGCCACCACATAAGAACTTCGGGCATGCAGTGCATGCAACTCCATCTCGTCAATTTGGCCACGTTTCAATCGGAGGGTTTGAAGCCTCGAACAGCGACAAGTTAGCTGCCAAGCTGCCCAGGCGATGTACCGCTCGGTGCGCTCCTCGAGAATCGGGAGTTCCGGAAGTGGGCAAAAAGGGGACCAAGCCGCGGGACAGTGGAAAAAGATGGTCGTGCGGTCGTCTGCAGTAGGATAGGTGCTTAAATGTTGCTTCCATCTTCCGACAAATCAATGGCCTCCGTCGGGAGCATGTGAGCAACACCACACCTCGTTGATCAACCACTTCCGGCCGTCCGAAGCTCTGCCCCTGACACATCTAAAGTGGGACCTACGGCGACCTACGGACACGTCGGAGACGCTCCCTCAAAGCAGCAAAGGCATGAGGCCGGCGGCTCTTTTTGTCAGGAACGACTGGAACGAGCTCAGCTGCTCTTCGAATCAGCTGGGCTCGGCGGCCCAAGGCAGGAACACTGGCAAGCTGCTCGCACCCAACAAGGCTTCTTCTGCAGATCAACTTGCAACATACGCACCCGAGTTTCATACATAGGGCCTGCAGCTGCCAAACCCTTGGGTTGGTGTAGGATGTCGAGCTACGGCATCGCTCTTCACATGCCACAGCCAAACTATGAGGCCCACAGAGGGGCCGCAAAATGATGGGCAGCAAACTGCCCGGGCTGAGCTCCAAGACTCTTTGCATCAGCTGCAAGTCCTTTTAGCCTGAAGAATGGCAATGGCAGTTACACTCTCTGCAGTATCACTTTCTTCAAGTCTCGGGCCGGAGAGCCCCTGCAAGCTATGCACCACTACATCAGGTGCCCCAAAAATCAAAACTCCAACCCTGCGAACACATGCGCAGATGTTGCTGTACGAAGCCTTTTGTAGGGCTGGAAGATGCGTTTGAAGCCTGGCAGCCTCACATCCTGGCGTCTGGACCCTGAGCCAGGCGAGCGATGATGCCGTTGAAAGTGGCGCTGGGATTCATTGCCACGTCGGCCTTGGCCTTCTCAACGTGGTAGTAGCCACCAATGTCAACAGTCTTTCCCTGGCACTCGATCATGTCGGAGAGGATGGCAGCTTCCTTCTCTTTGAGCTCTGCGGCCATTCCCGAGAATGTATCCTTTAGGCGCTGGTCCTCGCCCTGTAAGGCCAACTCCTCAGCCCAGTAGCGTGCGACCCAGTAATGGCTCCCGCGGTTGTCGATCTCTTTGACCTTGCGGGAGGGGTTCTTGTTGGCATCCAGGAAGCGGCCAACTGCACGACTAAGTGCTGCAGCCAAATTTGCGGCCGCCTTGTTTCCTGTGTCCTTCGCAAGATCTTCGATGGAGCAGGTGAGCGCCAAGTACTCGCCCAAAGAATCCCAGCGAAGGTGGTTCTCTTTTGTGAACTGCTGGACGTGCTTGGGGGCAGAGCCGCCTGCTCCCGTCTCATACATGCCCCCACCTGCTAGCATAGGCACCACCGAAAGCATCTTGGCACTTGTCCCGAGTTCCAGGATTGGGAAGAGGTCCGTGAGGTAGTCACGGAGGACATTGCCAGTCACAGTGATGGTGTTCAATCCCTGCTTGGCCCGCTCGCAAGTTACTCGCATGGCCTGCTGCGGCGACATGATCTCAATGTCCAAGTCTAAGCCGTCCGTCCTGACTTCCGGGAGGTACTTGTGCACCTTGTCCATGATCTGGCAGTCGTGGGCCCGGGCAGGATCCAGCCAGAAGATCGCCTTGCAGGGCTTCTCGTTCCCCGGGAAGTCGTTGGCCTGGCATCGGCGAACTGCAAGCTTCACCCAGTCCTTGATCGGGGCATCCTTGGTCTGGCAGGAGCGCCAGATGTCCCCCTTCTGCAGGCGATGTCCCAGAAGCACTTTGTTGCTGGCATCGTTGACGACGATGCGGATGGTGCCGGAGCATGGTGCCTCAAAGGTTGTCGGGTGGGAGCCATACTCTTCCGCCTTCTGGGCCATCAAGCCAACATTGGGACATGCCCCCATGGTCTTAGGGTCGAAAGCTCCGTTCTTCTTGCAGAACTCAATGCACTCTGCGAAGCTCCTGCATAGCTTCGGTCTGGAATGCATGCTTTGAAATCCTCCTCTTTGTCGTCCTTGTTCCACATCTTGCCACCCGCACGAATGGCAGTGGGCATGGAGTTATCGATGATGATGTCACTCGGAACATGGAGATTTGTGATACCTCTGTGGGAATCTACCATCGCCATCTTCCCCTGCTTTGCATAGGTGGCCATGATGTCCGCCTCGATTACCGCCTTCTCCGCCTCGGGAAGGCCCGCGATCTTCTTGTACACATCGCCGAGCCCGTTGTTTGCGTTGACGCCTAGCTTCTCGAAAGTCTGGGCATGCTTTGAAAAGACGTCCTTGAAGTAAGCCTTGACACAGTGCCCGAACATGATGGGATCTGAGATCTTCATCATTGTGGCTTTCAAATGCAGCGAGAACAGCACATCCTTCTCCCGCGCATCGGCGATCTGGGCTTCAAAGAATTCGCGAAGCATGGAGCAGTTCATGAAGCTCGCGTCCAAAATCTCGCCCTGCTGCAAGGAGATCTTCTCTTTCAGCACTGTGACCTCGCCGGACTCGGCCACCATCTCGATACGAGCCTCACAGGCCTCGGCAATCGTCACCGACTTCTCGTGTGCATAGAAATCTCCGTCGGACATTGATGCAACGTGTGTTTTGGAATCTTTGGCCCAAGTCCCCATGGAGTGCGGGTACTTGAAGGCATACTCCTTCACTGGCACGGCAGCCCGGCGGTCAGAGTTGCCCTCACGGAGCACAGGGTTCACAGCGCTGCCGAGGACCTTGGCATAGCGGGCCTTGATCTCCTTCTGCTCATCGTCCTTGGGATCTTCCGGGTAGCCGGGAATGGCAAAGCCCTGGCCTTGCAGCTCAGCGATGCACTCCTTCAGCTGTGGCACGGAGGCACTCACGTTGGGCAGCTTGATGATGTTCGCCTGGCCACTCTGTGCTAGGCGGCCGAGCTCTGCCAGGAAGTCGCCAGTGCGCTGATCCTCCTGGAGCCTCTCTGGGAACAGAGCGAGAACGCGCCCGGCAACGGAGATGTCCTTCAACTCCATCTCGACGCCGGCTTGGGAGCAGAATGCCTTGATTATGGGATACAAGGCGTGGGTCGCCAACATTGGTGCCTCATCGGTGTAGGTATAGGTGATCTTCCCTTGCGAAGTCATGGCGTCTGCGGAGGTCACGACGGCGAGTAAAGTTTCCAGAGCCAAGATTCTGGAGCCAGGCAGCGGCATGCAGGTCTGGAAGTGCACTCCTATGTCCTATCAACGACCCATGCATTGCACTGACAGATCATCGTCATGGCTAGTCGCGGCTATGGGTGGGTGCATAGAGGCTTGAGGACACATGACCCAAGCACAGGCTCAACCAAGCAGTGAGTACGGAATTCTACCGAAACTCTGCAGACCTCTCGCAAAAGCCCTGGCCTACTATTCAAGGAACGGGGCCCTTCACAGCCCTGCTCGCTCCTTGGGCCAGGATGGGATGCCATGATGGACGAGATCCTGAAAGTTGCGGTCTGAGTCGTTTGGCTTTAGGCTGGTTCAATGGTGCTCCCAAGTGCTTGGAGCAGAGCAGACATGGGGCTCTTCTGGCTCTGTGCGGCTTGGGACAAAGCCCAGAGCTCTTGACTCCAGCAATCTCCTAGATCGGAGTACATAGAGTGACGGTCTTCACAGGAAAAAAGGAAAAGCAACTTTGTCGAGCCCGGACGCCCACACATTGTGCAGCTTGTCTGCGATGCGTACAAGCTTCGCCTGGGCCAAGCCGATCATGATGCAAGCTAGGAAATACTGTCTGCATCCTGACGTAGAATCTGATCCGTAGCATGAGGATTGTCAGTTGCCAGTGCGACGCACTGCATTTGCATCTGCCTTCGGGGGCAAAGTTGTAGCACCTCGCAGCTGCACCAGCTTTCTGTGGACCGGTCGCAAGCTGTCCTTAGACATGCAAGGCAGTACGAATGTAGGAAGCAGTGTCTTGACCACGCGTTGCTATTCCATGGCCTTGCTCAAGTAAGTATGGGTTTTGGACGTCAGACCGAAGAGCCTCCCTATTCAGGCCTGCTTCCTCTTCAATGCCGACAAGCCACGTCATCGGTCAGCGACGTCACTAGCTCCCGGACCTAACTTTCAAACACCATTACTGATCATGCCAGTACACTGCATCAAGGTCCCCTTTGTGCTGGGTATGTGCAGACATGTCAGACCACCAGTATCTCTGCAAAACTCTCAAGCTAGCCACAGCTGCCACAAGGCAAGACCGCATCGCAACAAGATCTGGGATTGAGCTTGAAAAGCTGTGTAATGCCGTGCTTCCTAAGTTTCGCAGGCTTGCAGTAAGAGTTAAATGGAACAGCTTCAACGCTTGCTCGGTTACAGGACTCCCTTCTTTCATGCCCACCTGCTCGCCAAAAGTAGCGGAGAGCTCGGCAGCACTGGTATCGGTGTCCTGAGAAAACAGCATCTCCATGCAACTCTTCCAGCTGTCACTCTCGAACACAGTCTACTGGATCTGAAGGGCGATGTGAGTGCCCAAGATTCCCAATCAGGGAAGGTGAAATTAACACATGCAAGCCAACATCAACAATGAGCAGTGACAACCTCACAAGCCAAAAAACGGGGTCTCGGTCTTATATCACCTCGCGGCGAAACGACATTTGAAGTCTTGCCCGAGCCCCATGGAAGAATGAATAGGCCTAAGATGGCCTAAGGCTTTCTTTCCTCAGGTTGCCGTCTCGGAGTCCTATTCACAACGCCTGCCATAGGGAGGACTCAGCGGATCCCGAAATAACATCTGCTCTGACCCCTTCGACGCAGCCTAACGGGAATATGAAGTATGCAACGTGTCCTCCAGCGTGTCGTGCAAGAGCGCCGCTTGCAGCGTAGGCAAATCACGGATGCCCACTTCGGCAAGAATGCGAGCAACGGCCAGGGGGTGGTTGATGTAGGGCGTCTGCTGTGGGTTTTTGCGAGTCTGGTTCTGATGCTTCGTGGCAGCAAAGGCGATGGTGTGGAAGAGGGTGCTCATGGGCTGGGGCAGGGAGGAGCCGGAAGCTGGAAGAATGGCCGGCGGCTCGGCTAGCGGTTCTGCAGGCGGGCCGGTAGTCGCCTGCTGCAGCACACTTGCCACACCGGACCAGCCCACCTCGCCCATGGACTCGATGTCTTCTGACACTTGACACGAGGAGCCTTCTTCGTCTCGCACCTGCTGACAAACGGATGTTACCTGAGGCTCGTCGAAGTTGTTGTTCACCTGGATGAAGGAGTCCGTATAAGGAAGAAGTTTCTGAAGAGCCCGCGGAAGCTTTTCCAAGGAGTCGGCGACTTCTGCATGACTCACTGCGCGACCGTTGTGCCCTCGTTCGACTGCCCTCTGAAACACCGTTTCCTCGCACGCATGGATGTACATGAGGACGACGGACACATCCGGCAGCTTCTCACGGATCTTTTGCAGGACTCGGGAGTACCACTTGCCTTACTATGGCCAGGCCTACTGAAGAAGCGGTGCCCTGGGACACACAATTGGTTATGCGACTTACTACTTGAACATATGTATGTCTGAAGGCTAGCTCCAACTGCATCCAAGACAAAGTGTACAGACTGATCAATAATCAGTGCACCGTGCCGTAGGGAGCTGTCAACCAAGATATTGCGCCTCTGCTGGAGGGCATAAAGTAAAGTGAGCTCGCTGAGGTAGCCGGCCTCCAACCGAGTCATCACTGCAGCGCTGGAGTGGTCGTAGGCATCATATCCTTGGTCTGACAAGAAGCCCGTGCCACACCCGATTTCCACAACTTAACCGCGCCTCAGCCCAACCCTGGCCGAAACCACATACTTTACTAGCAATTGGCATCACAAGGATCCCACCCACTCCGGAAGTTGCTTGGCCAGCTTGTCAGGGTTGATTCTGACAAAATCAGAGACGGGCAAAATGCCCTTGTCCCGGAGCCAGTGGAGCACAAAGGTTTTGCCCACGCCCATGGCTCCCGCAGTAAACCTTGGGCATCTTGGCGAAGACAACAACTGATCATCAGTTGTATGAGGACCAAACCCACCCCCCCCTCAATCCCTGCACCCTGCCCAGTACCTCAGCGCATCCAAGGGGCAACAGAACGGGTGCCTGCTGTGACCGACCATTGTTTTCAACAAGATCGGTGACAAGGTCATCCTGAAAACGCTGCCTCTCCGGGGTGTAATAGCCGTGATACGAGCTGTCGACAAGCTTTCGGGCTCCTGCCAGCATGGGTGGGGTTGGCTCGCTGACGTGATTTAGTGACGTGATTGCTGCAATGACAGCCCAATCGCCCGACATCGCCGGCCTTCTAGCTTTCCAGGGATGATCGCCCCCTCGCTCGCCGCGTAGTTCTGCTGCGTGCAGATGTCCCAGTTGTAATTTGCCGGGAGGTTGCACCACGCTCGCTGCACGGCCTGTCGAATGCATGGCTCCACTGCAAGAAAAGAATGAAAGTGCTATGACCGTGAGGGTGCAAAGCCGGGATCCTTGTCCGATTTGCAACCCTTAGATCGATGTGCTGTTGCGGTGCGATGCCAGCACTTCTTGACCTCATTTGGCTTGGGTTGACGGTTCACACTTTGAGCCCCAGAAACTTTGACTCGCACCCGAGTTTGGCGGGATGGTGTCTTGTTTGTCTTTGCCGCCTGTCTTGCTGACACAGTAGCAGTGCGTCTCATTTCCATGGTGTTGAATCTGCTCTTCGCCAAGCGTTCTCCTCAAATGCGCTGATTTCGTGAAACCTCTGCTAGGCCATCGGGGCCACAGAACCGCCACAACGCCAGGATGAAAATGCCCTCCCTTACAATTGAAATCCTTCGGGTGGAGATCGTCTGATGGCGACACGACAAGAGCAATGGCATTCTTCACATTTTCGCCTTGTCTATCCGAAGATTAAGAGGGGATATGTCGGACTGTAACTTTTCGACTGATCAGTTGCAGCACGCTGGCCTGGTACATGGTCACACGACGTGGTCTTCTCAAAGCCCGTCGACGCGCAGCTAGCACACCTACAGCAAAGGGCAACGCCACCATTGCCTGGAAGGGAAAGGCAAACGGAACTGTCATCCACTGCACCACTGCGAAGTAGATGCTGACCAAAAGCTGGCTACTCAATAGCCACATATACCAGTATCACAGTATGACCCGCTATCAAAACTGCGGGTACATACCAAGTATCGTCCAAGATGCAGCATGTCTTTCGATTATGTGCACAACACTCCTGCAGCATGATGCTGCTTCTGCTTTGATGCGCAACGGCCGCCTCAGCACCGGCTGGCATGACCCGAACCGTGATTCGCAAGACGCTCCGCACTTCATGGCTGCCAACCATTAACCTGCGAATTTCCAGCAAAGAATGCTCAACTCCCAATTCGATTGAGATGCTCTGGGCTCTGATAGGTCGCAGGGCTCGTGGGCTTGCTGGTCCCCGGCACGGGCGCCGCCATGAGTCGTCCCATGTTGTAAATAAGGCTGTGCCGGTACAGAGCTGCGGTAACACGTGCATCCTGCCGATTTATCATGTCTACGGTAGCTGGTAGCTCTTGGTGTACGCTACCAGTGCCATGTCGAGAAGCATGTAGGCACGTAAATTGACCCATGCCCATGCCGTCGCCCGTGAGAGTTCAACATCTTACCCCCAGGCTGATGCTGGGAATCGTGTTCGTTACATCGATGCCACAAGGCTTCAGAAAGGGCTGCGACGGTGAAGAACTTGCCTGCATTTGCCGTGCGGCAGCAAAGAACTAGCTGCCGTGGCATCAGAAGGAAGCCGGAAGACAACAACAGTCTCGCCCCTGACCGGTTTCTGTCAAAAGGACATTCCCTTTTGCGGAGGCACCAGCGACATCCAGCGAATCAATTCGGAATCAGTTTGGATCGTTGTCCGCCTGTCCTCATCGCTGTATCAAAGGCAGGTGATTCAACCCCGATATCTGTGCAGTATAGTGGCCTTCCGGGATCCTCTGGGGACAAGACCTGTCTCTGGCAACGCCCGCCATTTCAACGGACACGGTCCCGAGCCTCGAAGAGCGTCTGACATTTGCGTCATGGTGCATCAAACAAACTTGCGTTGATTCAGTTAGGCTTTGACCACGGCTGTTCCAATGCCGCAGGCCAGTTCCTGCATGCACAGTCATCGCAGCGTCCAAGCACCACAAAGCAAGCTTGCAAAGAAGGGCTGGCATGTGGTCCTTTTTGCACACTGGTGTTCGCAGGCAAGCAAGCCTGCACAACAAGCCACACAATCAATTCCTGCAAATTGACCCAGCCCTGGCCTGATTCAGCACGGCCAGCCATCTGCGCCGCTTCCGATCGCAGTGGATCCTGGGCGATGGCACAAAGTAGTCACGACGGGTAGTCCAACGAGTCCAACTTATGACGGCAGCAACCAGGGAGAACTCGGTTCCTTGCTAGTCGGGTTTCAGCGCGTCCAGCCGTCACCATGCCGAACCTTAGAAAATGCAAGTGTCACCCACTGCTGGCCCCATCAATTCGATCGCTTCAAGCTCAAAAACACGTTGGTTGTGTATACAATTACAGCAAACGTACATCTCTGTGATTTCCTGCTTGTGCTTTTGTACTAGGCTCGGGCAGCGGCACTAGCACGAATAAGCAATTACAATTCTTTTTTTCAGCAAGCAGCAACTCTTATGCCTGATGTCGTGTTTGCAATGCTGCATTTCGTAACGTGTATCGTGCACGACTTCCTTTGTGCATTATTTATCAGTGTTGGCGAATATACTATCAAGTCCAAACCGTCAAATTATCAAACCTGCCAACCTGCAGATCATCAGGTTTTGTTGCTGATTCACCAAACATTAGTACAAGACCTTCTCAAACCGTGATCGGCCGAAGGCTTGTTCACGGCTGGACCCTGTCAAACAATCCCAAGCATCGCACTTGGTGCCCATCTCGGCTGCGGAGCGAAGCTGCAGGGCCTCAACTTTGTCGTGGCGACGTGTGCAAAGATGCATGATAAGACAGTGCAATGTCGGTGCAATGGCTACAGCATCAGGACGTAAGCTCCAAACATCTTGTACCTCAGTCTTTGGCGAGAAGTTTTACTTCGATTTGACCTTCGCCTATATGGCAGGACGTGCCTGCGGCACGCATTCTTGTTGAAGGCACTTGCGAAAATTGGCCTGGCAGCTCGGGGAACGCAAAAAAAACCGCCCACCAAAGCGCCCGCACACCGACAGCGCATGCGCAGCATCATGTCATGTGGGTCGTTGCCTTTTGCGTCTCCTCGCTTGGGGGGCCACCCCAGCCCTTGCACAACTTTGACACGATGTGAGTCCATGCAACGATTCGTACAATTGTGTGCCCACAAAGTGAAAGCAGTCGAGGATGCGACCGAATTGCCCATGTCAGATCCTACTTTGGAATGTGAAAAGCTCGCTGATTGCCAAAATTGGCTTGCAGATGTGCCCATGGTTCACGCACGCAGAACTGAACTTGTGTTGGAAGGCTTTGTGCAATGTTTCGCAATGCCTTCAATTGGTCCGTGGGCATCAACGACATAATTACATGATGTGCCGTCTGATGCAGCTGTGTCCAACGTGGCTGCAGCGATGCATCGGCATGCTCGTCGGGGTTTTCCTGCTCCTGCGTTGTCCTATTTGCACAACATGCTATAACATGATATGTAGAATTTCATTCCTTGTCTTCCGGACCACGACGTATGAACGTGGGGGACATGGAATGGTTCGGTCAACGAAACATGCTAGGCTTGCTTTTCGAGGACAGCGCGCAGTGGCAGTCCCGCACCGAACCAAAACACTATGTGGTTTCGTACTGTGGATGGAGGAAATCTTGCACTAGTCTTTTTTCTGTGCTTGCCAACTTCCGACGAATCGGGGTCCCAGTGAACAAACCCAAAACCAGGGCAACAACCTACAGCAAAAAGCGGCGAATGCGGCGCACGCAAAGCGCATTCACACCAAACGGCTGGCGTTCGAAGGCCAGTCGGCGAAGATGTCGCTCAGTATTGGCAACCTCCTGTCCACAATGGCCCTGCCGGAGAGGTGCAAGGACAAGGACAGCAGGCTGGCTGCTAAAGAATGCGCTGCAGCGAAATATGGAGGAGCGCAGACCAGCGGAGAGTAAAAGGTGGCGGCGCCGACCGCGCCTGGCACCTTGCCAGCAAACGGAAAGAGGTAGCGGCCTCGGCACTCCAACGCCCTCCGATCTCAAGAGCAATGACAGTGAACCGGCAACGGTTGAACCTGCGCAGCTTTGGGCACGTGCGCTCTTTTGGCGCGTCTTGCAGTGCGCAAGGCGGCTCCGGCGGCAGTACGGCCCCCGGCCCTGCGTGGGAGGCCGGCAGCAGCAGCAGCAGCAGCAGCAGATACAGGGAAACCAGCGTGGCGCCGACTGCAAGCTGGGCACCACCACATGGTGGCAGGCCATTGTCGATGACCTCAATGCGTCGGTCATCTTAGCGAGCGGTCGACATTTAAGTTGCGCGTCCTTGACAAGCCCGTTGAAAAAACCGTTGCCCCAGCTTCAGCAGCGCGGTCGTGAGGGACGCCCTGGCTCGCAGAATGCCGGAGCACGGGTCCACAAATATCGAGGTGTGCGCGGCAACGGCATCAAGAGTCAATGGCAAGGGCAAACGAAGTCTGCGCAACAGGATGGCTCGGAAGAACGGAGACTCCAATGAAAACTCCGGCAAGGCGGGACGGGTGGTGAAACGCGGGCAGCATAGGCCAAGCCTGCGGGTGCAGCAAGGTGGCCGAAGAAGCGTCGGTTTCACGAAGGAAGGCCCTCTGGCAGAGAAGTTAACGGCCTGGGACACCGGGCGCTGTCAAGCGCGCACGAGGTCAAGGG
This sequence comes from Symbiodinium sp. CCMP2592, assembly GCA_905221615.1. Taxonomy (NCBI): domain Eukaryota; class Dinophyceae; order Suessiales; family Symbiodiniaceae; genus Symbiodinium; species Symbiodinium sp. CCMP2592. The sequence goes on from CAJNDT010004124.1 coordinate 117,029, forward strand.
ACTAGTCTTATTCGAGGTGGGATGGCACTGGAGCATGCAGCAACGCACGCATTTAGAGTTGCGGCACGGCGGCCTCGGCTTGCGCAGTGCGACACGGCATGCGAATGCTGCCTATACAATATCCTACAATGGGTTCCATGCGCTGACGCATTGTGTGCTATAGTGCGACCCTTGCTTCGCACATGAAGTATCATAAAGTCGCCGAGAAAGTCGCCGGTTCTCTCGCCTGTGACTGGCCACTATACCGTTGGACCTTCAATCAGCGCGTGACGCCCGCGCCTAGTTTTCTGCCATCGGCTTGAAGCCTTTTGCGTGGGCGAAGTTGAGCAGTTGCGACCAATTCGAAAAAACCAACAACGAATAGCAACGATGTCCAATCCTGGGAAGGGCCGCCGTGGGTTCCACAGACAAGAAACCTGCAGCACCGGCCATTTGGCACACGACCGCAGGTGCGCGGGGTCCTGGAGCTGGGCGGTGCCATGAGTCATCACCCAGGCGATGCGCGATTTCCTCCATCCACCGACGGCCGTGGTGGCCACATATAATACAGTTCGGCTTGTTCTTTGTCTTTCGCGTTTCCGGTTGGGTTGAGGGGTTGGCATTTGTTTTGTTAAAAAAAGGCAGACTGCTGCTGCATGCAATGACCAAACTTGACTAAATTTTGACCCAATGCCATTCATTTTTTTTTTTTTTTTCCGTGCCTTTTTGCGTCTGCGCGAACTGTTCCAACGCCGTCTAAACTACCCCTCGGTCCCTAGTGCGTTGCACTATCGGAGCGGCAGCCGACTGGGGGCGCTCGCATCCGCAAGATCAAGCACGTCGCCAAGTGGAAGCACGTCAGGCGCTCCAGGCAGCGGCGGCATGGACCAGACTCCAAGCGCAGAGCTGGCAACGGCTCGCTGCAGGGCTACCGACAGCACACTCCACCAGCGGCGTGCCCAGCCTTGGGCTGCGGAGGCTCGCAACGGCGGCGGGGCTCGTTGGACCCGGAGCCGGAGCAAAGTACGGAGGAACTGCTGACACTCGTCGCTCCAGCGCCCCCCGACTTCAGCACCGAGGACAACGAGCCGTTGAGGCCCGCCACGGGTGAGCTCCGGGTAGCGCGCGAGTTTGCGTCGTCGCGCCGCAGCAAGTGCGACTCCCGCCCGCGCGTCAGCACCCGAGACGGGGCGACCAGCACGGGCAAGTGGGGACACCAGCGTGGCGTCGCAGCACAAGGCCTCGCCATTAGTCGTCGCTCCGTAGACAACGAAGTCGAGGCGGCGACGATCGTCGGCGTGGACTTGCGGCGCAGTAGTGCGCGCAAGCCACTGCTGCGGGACAACCCGACCTTCCGGGCCAACAGCCTCGCGAGCGACCTGCACCCAGGCTCGCTCAACAACGAACCCGCGTCTTGGCAACAAGCCGGTCCGGGGGCAGGCGAGGTGATGGTCCCCGTAGGCATCGACTTCAGCTCCACAGCCATGGCGGCCTTCCGCGCCGCAGTGCCGGCCTGTTATGGGCAAGCGCAGGCGCAGGCGACGCCTCAGCGCGAGGTGCATGAGGTCGGGCGTGAGTGTAGTCGCCGCATCAGAAGGGATGGCCGCCAGCCACATTCCCGCATGCGGACCGGACTGGGAGTGAAGGAGGGCACGAGCTGAAGGAGTCAAGGCTGGGAGCAAGTCGCGGTCTCGAAAGGAAGTGTGAAGTGCGAGAGCCGCTTGTCGCTGCCAGCCGGGCCCTCCAAGCCCTAGCTCGCCGTCAGTGGTGGGGGCCACGGCGCCTTGAACGCAGGCAGCCCAGTCCGGTCTACGCGCCCAGCCAACGCCAGTGAGCTGGCGTGCTGCGTCGGCGACGGCACGCAGGCACGGCGAGACCGGCTCGCCCTCGAGTTCGCGCACGAGCCTGTCTGCTGCGTCGGGGTATCGTTGGTGCAATACCGGGAGTGCATCTGCCCACGCCGCCCAGTAAGCAGCCGGCGACACCCGCTCAGCCGCGAAGAGGCCGAGCCCCCCGAGGCTCGGCGGCAGAAAAGCGACCTGGCGCGCAGCTGCCCAGTCGTCGCCGTCGCTGGGCCCCGGGTCGCCCAGCAAAGAGGCAACGACGGCCCAGACTGCAGCATCATGAGCGCGAGCATACGGAAGGATGTCTGCAGGAGGAACATTTCGGATCAGATGCTGCGCTCGAGGCGCGGCGCAGAAAGCGAGCAAGAGCCAGGCGCTCTGAAGATCGGGGAGGTGCCGGAGCTTGCTGAGCAGATCGGTCTCAGCTTCAAGGCGGTCGGCGGCCTGAGCTTTAACGAAGTCGGGGTGACCGATGGGCACGCCAAGAGCTACGAAGCCACGCTGCGCCAGGGGCAGGTTGCCACACCAGACGTCTGGGCCCAAGGCTGCGATGCCGGGTGGGGCGTCCCCGCCGGCGGCGTTGTAGACTCGCGTCTTGCCGAGGTTTGCCTCGACCCCGGCGCCTCGCTCGACCTCCTGGGTGACGACGCGAAGCAGTGGCGCTGCGCGCTCCGGTACGGTGACGACGTAGAGGTCGCCCAGGAACGCAGCGAGGCGCTCATCGGGCCGCAGAGAAGCACTCGCGGCAACGAGCGAATCGTGCTGACCAAGCGCATATAAAGCCCCGGTGCGAGGGGGTCGCCCTGCTCGACTCCTTCGGCCTGCGTGATTTCGTGCACTCGCCCATGGCTGTCCCACCACAGGTAAATGGAGGTGCGCGCGTACATGGCTCGGGCAAAGGGCACGAGCGGCGGGACGGTGTCGCGCAACTTGGCGAGTATAGTCGCGCGGCTGATGGTATCGTAAGCACTGCGCCCGTCGAGGGAAACGACAGTGGTCCTGGGGTCGAGCTCGACAGCGGCACGAAGCATCGCCGCCAAGCTGTCCGTTCCGGCGCGAGTCTGCAGGGCGAACTGGAAGGGCCTGGTGGCAGCATCAAGCTCTCCACCGAACGCGCGTGCAAGCGCACGGGACATGAGACGCCGGAACACGTCCCCGGTGGCGATGCCTCGGACACCCCCGTTTGGTTTACGGAGGGCGGTCAGACGCGAAAGGGCAAGGGCATCGAGCACGATCTGAGGTGCTTCCGCGCGGGCGGCGACATTGGCCGCGAAGGCGAAGGCTTCGAGAGCATCAGCATCATCGAGGAGCAGCTTGTACAGCTCGACGGTGGCACCAGACAGTCCCGCAGCGGAGCCGCGCTTGGAAGTACGCAACGCCTCCCCAACCTGGTACGTCGACAGGCGAACTTCCGCTGCAGGTTGGAACTGAAGGACGTCGGGGGCGGCTCGCGCAGCGGCTCCGGCGGGCGCCGAGCCGGGTCCGTCAACGCCCGCAGCGTATCCGCATTCCCGGGGGCGAGGGCCGCCGCAGTGAGAGTCTGACGCGCGCGAGACAACTCGCCACGTCTGACTTTGGCGCAGGCGGCAGCTGCGCGGGTTTCCTCGCTGTCCTCGCCCCCACGCCGGGGCCTCGCTAGCGCGCGGGCGGCGACAGACTGGGCGTGCAACGCCTCGAAGCGGCTCTGGCGGAACAGCTCGATCCGGTGGACAAGCGCTGCACGGCCCTCGGACCCGGAATGAGCGGAGCACGCAAGGAGCAATCGCCGCAAGAGGAGGAAGAGCTTCCACGCCCGGACTCGCGCTGCCTCATCACGACCTTCCTGTGCAGCGCGGATCGCCTCAAGCGCAATCACGAGTGCTTGTCGCACACCAGCGATGAGGAACCGGGGCACAGTTTGGAGGGTGGGTGTCGAAATTCTGCGAGGAGGTCGATATCATCAAGCCAGCGCGCAGCCTCGCGGGTGAGAGCAGCGGCGGTGCTAGCAAGAGCTGTAGGCGGGGCCGCCGCTGTGTCCTCAGCCCCGTCGCTGGCTGAAGCAGCGTGGTCCGCCTCCTGCTCTGGCTGGCCAGGCGCCGAAGTGGCCGCGCCCCTGCCTCTGCCGCGGCCGCCCCGCCGTCTGCGCGGGGCTCCGGTGAGGTGGTGACCGTGTGCGCCTTCTGGTGCTTCGGGGGCGGGGGCGGCCGCCGCTTGCGGTGGTGGCCCACGCGGTTGGTGGCGAAAGCGGTCGGAGTGGCGATCAACCGCGAGGGCGAGGACTTGGCCTCCGTAACATTCGAGTAACGCTTCCTGGACAGGGGCGAGCAGGTAGCCGTCTCACTCACACAACTGGCGGACTGCCCAACCGACATGGACGAGTGCGTTGTTGGGGAGCCCCGCGCGCTCCAAGCGCGAAAGCAGGTCCGGCGAATGATGAACATACTCCATTCATTTGTTGGCTCCAACGCTGGCTCAAAAAGCCAGTCGGCAGTAGCTCGTAGTACACCGGCATGAATCACGCCATGACCCAGCGAAATACAAAAAGTCCCGGTCCCAGTGCAGGCTACGTACTACCGCTATTGGCTTGCTCGGCCCCCGTTAACCGAAGCAGGGGAACTTGTGAGCGCTTCCGCTATAGGAGCTCGTGCAGCTCACGACCATCGCTACGATCAGTCGGCGGGTGCAACTGGAGCAAGGAAGCGGTAAGGCTCGTGTGAGTTTCGGTGCCGAGGACGACAAAGCAGCATCGTCGGGCACGGCCTGTTTTTTTTTTGTTACTACACGCACCATCACGCACCTTTTTAAACAGTCCGCAATGCGGTCCCAGTGCAGCAGGCGCAAACCCAAGGCGACACCCTACGGCGGCAAGGCCCGGCTTGCAGGCATGGGGAGGTTTCTTCTAGGGCGCGGAGGCACACGGCTGGCAAGGGGCGGGGTGTCCATTTGCGATGACTTCGATGGGTGGATGTGGAGGGTCGCGCACGAGGACATTGCTGCGCGGGACCGCAGGATGCCGGAGCGGGGCAAGCAGCGTGGTGGTCACCGAGGGGGTCAACGGGCGAGCGGCAAAGGCATGCGGAGCTGACGGAACGGAAGACAGGCGAGTCCAAAGTGAGCTTATGGCTGGAAGGCTAAGCAGTGAAAGCCTTCGAAGCAAAAGGCCCCGACTGGGACTCGAGCAGGGCGAGAGGAGGAGGGTCAAGCATTGCGCGGAAGCGGCCGGCGATGCTATCGTCGATAGCACGGGAGGCGGGCCGCTGCCATCCTCGAGTGGTGTCGACAGCTTCGCACATTCCCGTCCGCAGCAAAAACGTCGGGGCTGCTAGTAAGCCACTATGGCGGCGCCGCGTAGAAATCCCCCAAGTGGGGGCTCAACGGTTTCGCTGGAGTCGCAGGGCCTAATTTTTTGTGCCGTGCCTTCATCGGACAGTAGCTTGACTCGAACTGGTAGCCTCGTCGTAAAAAAACAAAACAATAGAACACGACGTGGAAAGTGGAACTGGAAGAAGCCGTAGTAGTCGTCGTTGTAGCAATAGTACCAGTAGTAGTTTTTTCCGCACACACCTCCTTTACTTCCGTCCACTCCGCGGTCCCAGTGCACATGCCCAAAGTCCAGGCAACAGACTATGGCATGCGGCTGGCAAGGGGGGGCTGCTCGGAAGAGTCAACCAGGACGTCGCTGAGGAGCGGCATGTCTCCATCAAGGTTGGCGGTGCCGGACAAGGTTCGAGTCATGGTGAGACACCACAGTCGGCGTCACGGTTGCATCGAATAGCTCCAACTGGAGTTTGATGGATACGTGTCTGTTTGTTAGCACCTGCTGGCAGCAAAGGTCCGCGCGGCTGCAAAAGCCAGGAGCGCAGCCCAGCGCAACGCAAACGCGGCAGTGCAGGCCGCCCGCTGTGCAGGAGGAGCGACACGGAACTTGCTCCGGGCAAGGAGTCTGACAAACTCACCCGTTTGGGGACTCCAGCGTCCTCCGACCTCAATGCCGAGGACGACAAGCCGACAGCGGCGCCCGGCAGCAAGCTCTGGGTATATGTCCGAGCTTTGGCACGTTCCGCAACACGCAAAGCTGCCCCAGCCGTGCGGCCGCTGTCTCGGCATGGCATGCCAGCTGCAGTGACGGCCCACACCAATATGGTGTCAACGGCAAGCTGCACACCGCCCCACAATGGCAGGCCGTTCGTAGTAGTAGAAATCGTCGTCGTCGTAGTAGTGGTAGTGGTAGTAGTAGTAATAATAATAATAACAATAACATTAATAGTAACATTAATAATAATAATAATAATAGTTTTAGTGGTAGTGATAGTAGTAGCGGCAGTATCAGTAGTAGTAGGAATAGTAGTAGTCGTAGTAGTAGTAGTAGTAGTAGTAGTAGTCGTCGTCGTCGTCGTCGTCGTTGGGGCCGGCTCCCAAATGCAATCGCCAAAACAACGCCCAATGATCCGCATCCAGCGCACGCTGCAGGTCGGCGTGGTTGTCAATCAAAATGGCGATGTCATCCGCATCCAGAAGGAGTTTGGCTTTTACATGTCCCACGATCAATCCACAACAAACCTCTTTGCATGCTCGCCTGATTGCAGCGGCAAGTCCATCAATCGAGGTATAAAAAAAACCACTCAGGGCAGCCCCCTGACTAATATCATCCTCAACATCCCACGTGTCCGAAAACTTCGAATCAAAACGTACGGCTGCAAAGCGATTTGAAATTAAGTCGCCGACCAAACGCCACAAGTCCTTACAAACACCAGACCTGTGCAAATGCAACATTGCACAAACATAACAATAGTCGTCGTCGTGGTGGTCGTGGTAGTCGTTGTGGTAGTAGCAGTAGTAGTCGCCGTCGTGATGGTAGTAGTAGTGGTTAGTGGTAGTGGTGGTAGTAGTGGTAGTAGTGGTAGTAGTAGTAGTAGTGGTGGTGGTGGTAGCAGTAGGGAGGCTTTGCCTTTGGTCGTTTGCCTGCGCCCAAGTCCACTTCTCGGCATCGCGGCCGTTGTGGTTTCACATCAGATATCCCCATCAGAGACAGTTACATTTCTTTCATTGTGTCCATCATGTCAATTTCTGTAGCTTGGAGCTGCCGCCATATGGGCCGCATCCGGTTTGTCATATGCACATTTCACTTTGGCAGGGCTGTCGAACCTTGAAATTGTGTTTGGGCTCGACAGAACACGCTCTTGGCCATGGCTGCTTCCGCTCTGCTTCGTCAAAGGGCTGCCTTGCAGTCCCAGAGGGCCGCGGAGGACGACATTTTCAGGGCTTCGCTGTCATCGGTAGAGAAGCTAGCTTGGCGTGCGGCAACAGGAGAGGAATCCGTAAAACACTCCATCCCCGATGCGTCTAGCATGGACTCAGACCAGGATGCCATCTCAGAAATTTGCTCGGAGTGCGTGGGGCCCGTTCCTGCTTTCCAAACCGATGACAGTCAATCGTCATCAGGACGGACGCCGATGCCCTGGTGTGTGCGTGAGCAGCTGGACCAAGACGGAGCGCAGTTAAATGAGCTGAGGGCTGTGTCAGTTCCAGTTTACTTCGAGAAGCAAGCACGCTTCAAGTGGGGTGGGTGTAAGCATCACCCGACACGTTCCCTTCAGCCTCACGTTCTGCGGTCTGTGCGAGGATCACATGTCACCGCGAGACATGTCGTCCCACGCAATTTTTCTGAAGTTGGAGTGAAAACACAGCGAACAGTGTGTGTTGGGGCACGTGGAAGCGACAATCGCACTTCTCTTCCAGTCTTCCTTCGCGAGTAGACTCAAACAGACTCAAACCCCTGAAAACCACAAAACCCGCAAGGCCTGGCAGACAGTGCCAAGTGCGACAAAGAACGACTGTGGCAGGGCACCGCCAGCAGAAAACAGTTTTTTGGCCGACGTTTCTGAGTCTGGACTGTCGACGCTGCAGTCAACATAAAACACTTCTGCATCAGACGTGCGCGAATCGTAAATAAGCAATTCCGATGTAAAATGTAGCACTTACTAAACCAACGAATCACTCGTATTTGTCTAGCAAAAATGCTTCTGGCCCCAAAGAATAGAAGAGTGGGCAAACGATCCTGCCAAGCCATAGTAGTAGTAGGAGTCGTCGTCGTCGTCGTGGTATGTCGTGGTGGTGGTAATGGCAGCAGTCGCGATGATATCATTACTATGCAGTCTTGGTAATAGTGCAATAACACAACAGTAGTTGTACTAGTGTCACTCACGTCGCACACTTGTGGCAACTTGTTGGGGCAACGAGTTTGCAAAAAATATTGATAATTGCTTGTCGCAAACGACGCATGACAGACATCAGCTCAAATTGAAGGGGTGTCATAAAAATTGAGGCCTCTCGCTCGTGCACTCCTGGACAGCAGCAGATATCAAGCACAAGGAGACAACGCCCACTGCTACGACAACTGTGCGAAGTCTATGCGTCACTCCTGTTGGCTCATGTCTTGCAACCACCTCAGAATGGTCGAAGTCCGCGTTCGGATTTCGTTTACTCGACCATCAATCGCCGTGTCATACGTGCCATTTGTTTGTACTCGTGTCCATTGACCACCACTAATCGTGGTGCTCTTTGGCGGACGCCAGTGGAAGTCATGAAGGCCACGGTCTTTCCGTCGAACTTCTTAGACGATGCTCACCAGTCCCTACCTAGGACTTGGCCAAGACAGCCCAGCAGAGGTGTACGCAGTGTCTCCGTTTCGGCGACACGCGAGGACTCCCAGGAGAGCTCAGAGCGCCCGTGTCCACGAGCAGTGTGTTTGCATGCCGCTGAAAGCCTATATAATTAGTGCAGGGACCCATGGCCTATGGCAGCCAGGCATGGAGTGGGGGCAAAGGGGTAAGGAGAAAACGAAGCGTGCACACGACTAGACGGCCAGGCACGGGGTCAGCTGATGTTGCATTGGCGTGTGTGTTCGCAGCACGAGTATGCGGGGACCGCAGCAGCAGAAAGCACTTCAGGAAGGCGAGGTCGCAGGAGAGCCAGGGGACGGCAGAGGGCATCGAGGAGCATGCTGCATACTCCCACAAAGCCTCAGATCGTGCATCTCTTCAGATCTCGTCTGCCTCATAATTATGTCTCATGCAGTGGGTTTTTGTTTGCGTCCGCGATTGGTCAGACTCCTAATTGTCTGCGGGAAGGGGCGCACCGCACCATGCATCAGCCGTGTGGGCCGCCATGCGCGGCGAGATACGGCTGGCAGCGCGTCGCCGAGGATCTCGTGCTGGTCAGGCTGGGGTGCCCTCAGACGGTGGCCGAGGGAAGCTGAGCCAATGAAACTTCCATCGTATCAACCCACGCGTCGCTGCCTGAGGGGCAGCCTCAGCACCGAAGGGCCGAAGCTGCCGGCAACCCATTGAGGGACAGTCTCACAAAATTATCCATGCTGGACCCTTCGCGAGTGATAACGCTTGCCCTGCAAAACGTCCGCATGCCAGGTTGGAAGGGCAGAGCATACTGCAACTTTTGTTCGCCTCGCTCGCCGGTGTGTACACAACTGTAGGACAGATACACAGTGTTCCAAACTGTTACAAGGGGGCGTGAATGGTCTGATGCGATGGGCTGGTATCTGCAAGGTTCGCCAACAGACTCGTGAACGAAGCATCCCAAGTGAAACTGCCAAAGGCCGAAGAGAGGTAGCGCGCGAAAAGATCGGACGACGAGCTGTGTGCATCGTGGATGTGCCGCCGTGAACGATGCAACGTGAAGTGCAGACTGGACACTTCATACCCGAGGTATCAGAGAAAGACTGTCTGCTTGATAGAACGGCAGTTGACCTTCGTTGTAGACCGCCGTGGCGTATTGCAGCGTAGCGCCCAAAAGAAACACAAGCCCAAAAATTATCCTTCACCTTCAGGATTTTCCCTCAGATCTTAGAGTATCCCGCGCCTTCACGGTGCTTGTGGCACTCGTGAAAGATCACTGTATGGGGCGCCATTGCCGCCTTCCGCATGGTTTGCATTAATTGCTTGCTTGGCACAACCTGATGTCCTCAATACCTATATCTATATATCTACTACATATTTATATATGTATTTTTTAAATAGAACATATACATATATACATACAGACATACATACATACATACAAATCTTTATGTCGTCCGAATCGCATCGTATCGTGCACTGCGCTGCAAGATGCCGGCCGACAGGTTTCGCGAGCCTGCTCGTGCCAAACCAAATTACTCTGATTTCACTTGTGCAAATCGCGTCGGCCGTTTACAGCCTGCTACATAAGTGGAGACCATAATAGCCTCTCAGACTCAGTAGACAGAGTCGTGTGGTCCCCTGGTCAGAATGTCGCTTCCCATTCGATTGTATCGTCTTGCAATAAGTAATGGGTGCCGACACATGTATACCAGCGTGTCCACTCTTGTGCCACGGAAGTGCTGCTGCCACGACGGCGGTGGGGCATCCGGGCTCAGCAGCATGCAGTCATATTATGCCAAGTTCTCACAGAATGCATCCTGTTTCCTTATAGTTGGTGCCACCAACCCACCCCCTCCTGCCTGTGAACTCGTTGACGGCTTCTCCGTTCCTTTTTTTGCCTCTGCGGCCGTTCGCGACCGGGCTGAGGCGGACGACGCGAAGCGTTGAAAAATGGCAGCCAGGTGTGCTGGCCATTCTGTGCGTGGCTGCTTGTAGTTTTGTTTGGCTCTGCAAATGTGTACAGGTCATCTTGCCCGTTGTGCTTGGTCCATGTATGAACGAGTGAATGGCAAGCCTGCTGACTGACGCTCGCACGCCTTTTTCGTGGAAGGCGGTGGGTCTCAGATGTGCCTGCTCGTGCTAGCTGTCCGGATGCCTGACGGGCAAATTGACCAAACAGTGCAGGCTCGCACGGTGTGCCTGTGCCCGTGACACTTAGCTGATGTGTCTGCCACTCTAGCCTGCCGCCTGGACCACCAACCCGCATTGGTCTACATGTCCAACTTGACCAATAATGGCTGTCCGAGGAGGTGCAAGTGTACGGACGGGTTTGAGGACGGTCTCAGCCCTTGCAGCATGCGATCCCGAGGTTGGTTCGGTTCGCTGCAGTCAAGTTGCGGTCTGAGCAGTTCGGCAGCTTGGCCAGGCATGACCCACCTAGGACATGTCGGCGCTGACACTGGCATGTCCCGTATGCACACGATCTGATGGTCTTGCCTTGCGCCCGCAAAGCTGGCTCTGACGGACAAGAAAGCGTATTTGGATCAACATGTTTCCACACCATGACAGCCAGGCCAGTCACAAAACGGAGAGCTTGAAATGGTCAGCACATGCGCAGCAGGATGCGATTCCTATGTTGGTTGCATCAGGCAGACCAAGCGAATAGCATCTACAGGACTATGCATACAACACACAGGGGGGGCCAGCTTGCTGTGATGACAAACACGTCCGTCGTGCCAGCGAGCTGCTTGATGGTCCCGGCATCGAATGACACCTGCTCCAGTTACAGGCAGCGAGAGGTTTAGGATGACGGGAGTGCCCAGTTCTCCCGCTTGAGGCTAGGTGATGAAAAGGATGTGAAAAACAAGCAAAGGATGCCGGAGGCAATTGATCACAGCCAAGTTTTGTTATTTTGATCTTGTCAACAAACCCCCTGCCGGACCTTAACGGTGCCAGCTGGAACCGCGAAGCCTTCGGCTTGGCATGCCGTGGGAAAAGCCTGGTGAAGGCCAGGAGGCTGACGCAAGGCTTCTAAGTTGCCGTGTGAAGTTGGTCGTCGTGGTGTCGTTTCTCAACTACTGCTCGCGAGTCTGTGCAAGGCTCCAAGCCTTGGCGGCCCGCTCAGAGAAAACTGCGATGCTCCGACATGATCGAGCTCTCTTCTCTACGTGGAACTACTCCCTAATTGGCAAGGATCCATCCTAGGACAACCCAGATCCTCCCGTCGCCAGTTTGGCGATGGCCGCCAGTCAAGACTCTGACCCAGTCATCCTATGCTATCAAAGGACCTCGAGCACCTGTCCATCCCGCCAGCTCTTCTTGGAGTTGCTCCAGACCTGCAGGCGGCGGTTCTGGCGGCAACGCAGGGCATCAAGGTCTCTTATTTTGCTTCCGTTTTCAACCCTCACGGCGGCTGCATCCGACCATCAATACACAGATTGCACATCAGGCAGTCAGTGTTGCATGCATTGAGATGAGAATCACGCAAAACTGCACCTGGAGCTGCGCACCCTTTTGGAAGGGAACTGCGACGGCAGCCGACTTGCTCGAGCTGCTTGACGTGGCCTCATCAGAGACGGTGCCGAGTCTGGAAAGGAAAACTGCCAAGAAAGGAACGTACATATTCAAGGCTTTGCTGCGTGAGGAGGATATCCTTTCCGCTGTAGAACACCCAAACCTCCACCTCCCATGAATGCCACTCCGCTTGCTACTGCCCTATCTTCTCTCCCTCTCTCGCCTGTGCGGCTTCCTCGGAGTTCGGGCGGGAGACAGCAGAGTTCGCATCCCCTGGCCGCTGGCTCCTCGGCGGTGTCAAGACTGTAGTCTCCCTTGCGAAACATCGCGGCTCCACTGCTTTCAACCTTCTCTTGGCAAGGACATGAAGCCTCATATCAGAAACAACTTGACAATTCTAACAGGTCAGGCACACAATCATGACCCGTTGAAAAATTTCAGAGGTGCCAGTATTACACAATGCCGTGTTCGCTCGCCGTTGCAATAAGTGACGGTCCACAGGAGGATCGGCTCGAAACTGTGAACATGACAGACTCGGATGACTCGTGAGTCGTAGCCCTTGCAGCTAAGACTCCCCTCTGCGTGACGCGAGGAGGTGCCAGCACTGGTCGTCGGCCTTTCATGGACACACGCCTGTATTCTGTCACTTAGGCGTGCGCAAGTTCAATGGACAATTCTACGATCCAGCTTCGCCACTGGTTACTCGGGATTTTAGGGAGATGTTGAAAAGACAGAGCGCGCGATTCCATGCAGGTATCAGCATCGGTGAAATAAGGTGTCGGGCTGCTCGAGACCACAGCAGCCACAGCAATGCTGGACACGTCTTTGGATTCAGACTCTAAGTCTATATATTGCAGGATTCCATACAAGCCGAGGTGCGTGGAATCTGGTTGATAGCCCGTTGGGCGGTCGCTTGCGCCTCCGCAGACTCGTTTTGGATTAGAGGCAAGCAGTCTCTGGGATCGCACTAGTGTTTCTGGGAATGTGCGCATGTGAACCGCGAGCTGCCGTGGATCCGCCCGCAAACCCGAACCTCCACAAAAGCATGTCTAAACTCAACTCTCCATCCAACTCCATCCCACAGTGCGCTGCGCAACGTCGGTTGGTTTTCTGAACTGGACAAAACTGCGAAGGAACCGCCCTGAACTGAAAACGGTGCAAGAACCATCCCGGAACAGAACCGCGTTGTTGGCCAAAAAGCTTCTGAAGCAGAAAACTACACAGTGAAGCCTGGCTTGGCTGGCGTCTGCCTCGCAGCCTGGCGACCGTGCCATGAAGTCGCAAGCAAAGCAGGTTGAGGTTGTCAGGCAACCAATCATCAGTTGGCGTTACTGTATGTAGGTGTAGTCAGACATTTAACAGCAACTGTTCAGGATCGCACTGCACAGACCACGGTGGAGGCATCAGGGAGCGCTCAGCACAACCTAAAAAAATATCCAAAAATCAGATCGTCGCATTCTTGAAGCCGCGATGCAGCTTCGAATCGGAAAAAGCTTCTGGGGGTCCGGCCATGATGTAGCCGAAAACCAAAGAATCGGAAGAAAGCAGACTTTCGCTCCGTGGTGGCCCCAACAATCCCAAGGGATTTCGCTTGAAACTGCCAAGACCATGTGCTGGTGGTATTTTCTAGTAAACCTTCTAGGTATCCGGTGGGGGGTCATGTTCTCCTTAGGATCTTCACTAGGTTTTCACCAATGTGGTTCTTCCACCAATCATTTCGCTTGGTCTCCCACGCCCAGAACACAAAAGACACCGAACCAACTCCGAAACTCTGAAGCACACAGGTGCTCAGAGGCTTTCATCACAGAACTTCACCGACTAATGATAGTCTGAATATCAGCGAAGCCTTGCGAATTTCTGGGAAATTCGTGAAAATCTGTGGTCAAGGTCTGGGCCAACACATGTTGCTAGATGCTCCGCTCGGTCTCTGTTTCACTCTCTGATCGGTTCTTTGTTACGAGTACTTTCTCTTGGCTTTTCACAGAAATTGTGGTTTCGCCCAGCCAAGACTACCAATCGGACACGCGCTGCTTGAAACTTCTGGTGGCTGATGCATAGCGGAGGCACCACGAATATTCACGAATGCTGCACACACTGCTCGTGCAAAATCCCAATCATCCCAATCTCAATTTCCATTTCGAGTTTTGCGAAATGAAACGCTCCCTGGCCTCATTCATGGCCACGCGGTCCGCCATTGTCGGCCTGACGTTGCGACGGCGATTCCGCTTTGAAAAAGAGAGCCGCTCAAAAGGACAGGCCTTGGAGACGGCTGCTGCTGCGGCTGCTGTGCGGCGGTCTCCGTCTGAGCCTGGGCCGCTGCCGACGCGGCCGAGGCTGAGGGAAAAGCGGCGTAGCTTTGGAGCTGCGATTTTCAATGCATCCAGGCAGCTTGGGCTTTGGCTGGAGCTGCCGGGAAAAAGAACTGGTCCGACTCCTTGAACGGACGCGCTGTGCCAGGCTTGCAAAAGCAAAAGTATGCACCGTACACTCGCCACCCGCCGTCGGTTCAAACCCTACCAAGAGGCCGTTAACTGCTCAGCTTTTGGCATCTACCATGCCCGACAGTTTCGAAACCCTGTGATCGCACGACTGTGAGGCCTTGCTACGTCCCTACACCACCTCGAGACTCCAGGTTCCAGCATGTATAGACACGATCTGTTAAGTCCCAAGAGGCGCTGATGAGGGAGGGATACCGGAAGGCTTGCCGGGCGCTCTCAGCCTTCGGATGTATCCACAGGCACAGCCGTCGTGTCAAGAGATGTGCATACGACAATGCCGCTCCGATGCTTGCAAAACTGAGGTCCCCTGGTCAGGTGCATGATTCTCATTTCCAGAAACCAACTCCCCGCGCCTCGGCAATGAATTGCTCCACCATCATCACCTGGCCTTCTGGGTCTGTGTCGATGTCATTCAGCACCCCCTGCGGCTCGGGAGTCCCCATGTTTGACCTCTAACCCCTTGTTGACCACCGCGCTCACTCACACTCACGCTGTATTGAAAGCATTCGTACGACGAAAGCCTGCATGTATTCGCGAAAGACACTGAACGGCACGGGCTGCCCGTGTGGATCCAGGTGCTCTCTGAAGACTCCTCTGTACTTCCTTGGAAAACATGCCGAAGATGCTGCTGTATCGGTTCCGTTCCGGTTCAAGCACAAGTTCCGGCTTGTTGCAGTTCAGATATTCTGAATGACCAGGCATGCCTAGACATCTGTCCCCACGGCTTGGACTGCTTGGACTCGTCACTGCTCGGTTCATTGTGTGCCGCTTCGACCCCGGTGCGGACTTCACGGCCGAGGCTCTCCCGGATGGCTTCCTTGTTGGTCTCTGCCTTGCCATAGTGGAGCAAGGACACCTTCGAGGGCATCTGTGATGTGACGAACGGAACTGCGAGGCCTTCTCTGACGCAAGACTTCTTTTGCGAGATGGTTCTCGTCAAACGAATGCTGTCTCGAATGAGGTGAATGGTTCTTCTGTTTTGACGTCTGCTAGCGGAGTGCATGCAGATGATTTTGCCTTCCATGATTTGTTCAAGTTCCAGTTTGATGACATGGGCTAGTCTTTTCCTTTTTCAGGGCGATTTGGCACCGGCTAAGTTGTCCTCGACAAGACAAAGTTCTCTGACCTCATTACGTAACTTGACTCTAAAGCTCGTTTCGAAGGATGGCGGATTTCAGGGGCGCCTTCTCGTTCATCTTGATGAGCTCGTCCTGTTTGATCCGGGCTCGTTTGATGCGGTAACTGCTTTGGCCAAAGACACTTCCGGGAAGAATTGTCCCTAGTCGCCACCGCCATGATCTTGCCTCCTCTAGAACGCCATTGGCTTTGAGGTCGTGGAGCTCGAACCTCAACCCATTGCGACAAGGCATGACCAGCTGTCAAAGATCACCCCGATTCATCCCTGTTGTTCAGCTTGGACACCGGACAGAAGAAAGACGTGAAGAAAAAGCCAACTGCATCTAAGCCGCAGCTGCTGCAGCAGAGTTTGCACGCGCTCTCGCGCTGCAGCTGACGCAGCTTCGCTTCTGAGGCCAAGCTGAGACTCTTGGGGTCTTACGGCTTACGACTTCGCTCTCGACCCTCACATCGTTTACACGGAATCGTGCGTGATCTGGAGAAGCAGTACTGTGCAAACCTTCGAGAACGACGACGCAGCACAACTCGGCCCTTTCCATGAGTTTGATGATGTTCGATGCTTTCAAGCTGGAATTGCCTGGAGCTGGCCGGCGGGGAGACGTGGAGGGTGTGCTCCGGCCTCTGCAAGCTTTGTTTCGGCGTGTTGGGTACGGGCTTCGGCTAGTTTACCCAAGATACGAACTGGATTTCTCGGAACCCTCGCATCATATGGCCAGCTTGGAGTTTCCCCAGTCTCCACGGTCTTCTCCGAATTCGGCCAAGCTTCGCAAGGCACAGGCTGGACAGGATCGGAGGCAGCAGCTTGTGGAGGCAAATCAGTGCACCACGCGACCCACTGAAGCTGAGGCATCGACAGTTTCGCCGGAGCGCCCAAAAGTTTGTTCGCCACTTCGGTCTTTGCCTGCCTGCCAGGTCAACCGGAGGCATTTCCACTGATCGAAGTTGTTGCATCATCTCCGGACACCACGAACTGCTGCAACCATCACAAACAAAACATTAGTCTTTGCGACTGACGCTGGCTGCAGCTGCTGCAGCTACGGCTCCTGCTGCAACTACTGCTACTGGCAGTCTTACTCATAATCCTACGCTTACTCCAGCTTCTAGCTGCTGTGTCCAGTCCTCCTCCTCCTCCTCCTCCTCCTCCTCCTCCTCCTCCTTTTGCTGCTGCTGAGGTGGCTGTCGCTGCTGCTGAGACTGTTGCTTGCTGCTGCTACATTCTTGAGATTACTCTACTACAGTTAGCACTGCGATGGTGGTGACAACATCAGACTGTAACAAGGAATAGCTCATCCCAGCATGGATGGAAATGGCTGCTGTGATGTGCTGCGCCTCAGCTGCTGGAGTGTCATGGCATCTTGCTCCACCGGAGATCGCTGCGGCTCCGCGGGAGGCTTCCCAAGCATCTGCACATGGGTCGATGTCTTTTGCATCAGACTGTATCATGAAGTATCGATTCAAGTCCGGCCCATTTTGATTACGAGGGCCGGTGTAACGTCAGCACATGTCACATCTCCAAGCCTTGCCTGGGCAGCCTCGCCGTAGCGCACTGCCCAAGCACCAATTGCCTCTGGCCACTGCACCGGCGACAACTGATGGCGAAGTCTCTATATCTAGAAGCTGCCTGCAGCTCCGGTTTAGATGACTTACATAAATTAATCAATCTTGGATGCACTTAATCTGTGTTTGAGGCGTGTTCCTAAGCTGTGCCGCAGTGTGTCGACTGAGACCCGCAGGCGCGAGGCAAGAAGTCTTGCAAAGGCTGACATGGCAAGAGTTGGCCTGTCTTGGTACATTCTTCGATCGCTGAGCCCAAGCAACCCAGCAACCTTTCCCCTCAAAGTCAATCCGTCTCGTGGCCCTCGTAGAAGTGACCAAAGCAAGTTCTGAAATTCCAGAGTCGTGGCCAGGAAATCCTTAGACCCAACCTGTCCATTCTCCGGGCTTCTCGAGAATCTGGCCTGTGCGCAGTGGCAGCGGCAGCAACTTTGGAGCTGGTCCGCTCCATGTTTAGGGAGTTCAGGGGCTGAGTAGTCTGCAGCTTCGACTTGTAGCCCTATGTCTCCAGCATCGAAGGTCTGCATGAACCCCTGACAAATACCATGTTCTGCTCTTTCTTGTCGTGTTACGAGCGGGATGGGTGACTATGCACGGCACGAAAACAGAGGGCCTCTTCCCGGAATTGCGCCGACAGGTCTGCAAGCGTCTGTTGCAGTGCCGTGTCTGCAGCCACCGCACGGTCGCATTGCTGTTTCAGGGCAATGGCCTGATCATTTGCAGCACAAAATGATTCAAAAAACTGTGGATTCAGAGTTGGTGAGTGATTGACATTAACCAACAATTGCCCAGCTACTTTCGGCAAGCAAGTGACTTCGGCGGACCCACCATGGCCACTCCCCCAACTCCTGTGCCCCCTTCAACACACAGTGTATACACATGTCTACCCATGTGTACGCCCGGATGGTTAACCCATGGGGAATGGTGGAGGAGACTCATGCCTGGCACGCCGTCCACTCGTAAGATCTCACAGCATGCCAAGGCTGCTATGCAGGCGCTTGTCGCAGTAGAAGCTATATCGGTTACGATGAAAACTCGGCGCAATAACAGTAGCAGCGGCACGCAAAGCTGCAGCATTGGATCTCCTAGGCTGAACGGGACCGAATACAAATTTTGGATTCGACGTTCTAGACACGAATGTGCGTCATTTGCATTCTAGCAAGCAGCCGGCTGCTGTGGTCAGCTTAGTTGAGGTGGGAAATCATTTAGTCACTAAGGCTGCTTTTCATCCAGGCGCCGGTAGTGCATGCACGACTTGAAACAGCATTCTTCGCATCACAGACCTCAATATAAAACAACGCACACATTTCATAGCAGCAGGCTAGCCAACCTGCAAAACTAGGCATCTTTCAGAATATTGCAGGGGTGGAGGTGTTGGGCATCGTGAAACATGTGCTTCCTAGAGTTTGAAGCCACGGCACCTCAATAGGGCTGTGAGAGTTGGTACAGTAGACTTGTTAACAGTCACAGCGCATTGCAGAACTAGGCCCTGCCAAGGACACTCTGCTTCCTCCACTGTCTAGCCTCCTGCGCCGGTGTTCCACTGTCCAGCAGGCTGCGGCCGGCAAAAGCCACCTGAGGTCACATGGCCACATCACAAGACTCTAAATAAGATTCACCCCTCTCTACGCTAGGGCTTGGAGAGATGGGAGGAGATGGGCTGGGGCCGTGGGCGGGGTGCACGAGACCAACACAGAGCCCTTCAAACAAAATGAGACAACAGGTTGAGGCGCGTCTGCTCGCTCCACTGCCTTTTCGTATCCGGCCTTTGCGTACCTCGGACAGGAACACTCGAACTGCATCCCGGCATTTCCTGCTTTGGGGGTGTGTAATGAAGCCATGGTTTCGTCATCCTTGGGGCTAATCCAGCTTCCAGTCCAGCAGCTCTGTGGCCAGGGTCAGGCCGCGCTGTGTCTGCCGCTTCAGCCAGTTGGAAATGACCTGCCCCAAGAAACGAAGAAAAGTGCACAAACAGCTTCCAAACAGCTTCACCTTAACTTGCCAAGTGAAAACTGATTCTTCGGCCGTCGATGCGACGTCTGACTTTGTTGTGACAGAGGTGGACAAGGCAAGCATCCTTAGCAAACATCGGCAAAGTGAGCAAGCCAGGCAGATAACGGAGAGTTTCACGTGCAGGGGCGGAGTCTTGACATCGCCATTCTAGCCCAGGCCTCGCCAGGAGCAAGATCACGTTCATCGAGCCAGCCGTTCCAGACATTCTGCGCCTTCTTCGCATGGGTCGAGGTACCTCAGATCGAGCTGGAGCTCCCCCCTTTCGCTTGACAGCTTGCTTCGATCTTGAGATTCTATCATCTTATGGTTCCCACCGCCAGCAGTACAGTGATTTAGCCTAATGTGGGCATCATGGCTGACCAGTGCGGTCAGGCGTATACAGGACAAGTGACACCGATACTCCCCCATCACCCCACCCGCATGGGACCAGCATCGAACTGACTCCAATGCCATCTGAGGCACACATCAGGTTGATCTCGGGTTAAAACGGCCTGGTGCTTGGCTCATGGGCCGCAGGCTGTTCCTGTACCCTGAAAGCACAATGCACGCTGAGCCGTGAAGTGCTAAACAGCGGCTAGCTCGCTAGACCTTGGATACTTCAGGAAGTCCGGAAGAACATTTAGCATCTAAGCAGCATGAAAGGGACAGATTCCAAGGTTTAGGAAGAAGGAGGGCTAGGTGGCTAGGTGAGCCTCTAAGGGCTGCTAGAGGTGTGTTTGAGGCTGCGGAAGAAGCTGTTTCCAGCCGCGAGATACTGGCTCTCTGACTCAAGCTTGGCTTGACTGCAATGCTGCGGCAAGCATGCGGACTTGGTACCTGATGGGTGTGTATTGCACCTGTGCCTCCAGGGACCTAGAACCCCAATCAGATTTGTCGATTTGGCAGGTCCAAACTGAGTTGCCGAGGAAGTCGCTGGCGAACTGCCTCCTAGGCCTGCTTCTACACATAATTAGTCTCGCACATAGCCTGTAGACAGGTTGTCCTTGAAAGTTTGACGAACTTGGCTGAAGGATGTCCGGCGACTTCCGGCACCTGCACTCAAGAACTGGGTGAAATCCTCGTAGACAGCTACAGCAGCCCTGGGCAGCACGAACGCCGCCCAAAAGGGCACAAGAGAGTCTATGCACATAAGTCTGTTCTGGACAGGTTGGGCTACGAAGCTCACTAAGAACTCAGGAGCTGAGCAATGATGTCACCAGGATCAATGAACCGACGCCCGCGGCGCCGATCCAAATCCTGCGCATGGTCAAATGGAGCTGGGTTGAAAGCTTTCAGCCGGTGGCCACAGAGCTTCGCTCCGCCAGCAACTGCATCAACACTGTCATGTTCATATACACAGGAGCCTCCGCTTCAGCCGCGCGCTGAAATTGTATCCTCATCCACTCAAGACAAGACTGCACTTTCATGTTGTGCGGTTCTGGCCCTTGGTCCCTGTACGCAAAGAACCTATTCTACACACTAGTCACTTTCGTATGTCCCTTGACGTCAGCACCATTCAACTATGACACACACACACACACCTCTTGGGAAATCCCCACTTGTCACTACGGGGTCCACTTCTTGCGATGCCAGGTCACTCTCTGTGTACTCGATCTCCTCCCTTCCGCGCTCAATGTCTGCGGAGGCTCGGGCCTCCAAGTGAGGCGCAATCCGTCGCAGGGTAAAGCGAACTCCAGACTGGTTTTTGGAGGCCAAAAAAGCCCAAGCAAAAGCCGGCTGCAAGGGGAGCGCAGTTCTCCTTTTCGACTCGCTTTTGGGGGTTCTTGCGGCAGGCTTCAACTTGCCGACCTGTCGAGGGGGAACCCGGAGACAAGGCGCCAACACTGGAGGGCTTACGGGTGGTTGGCTACAAGCAAGAGCGGGAGAGAGAGAGAGAGAGAGAGAGAGAGAGCGAAAGGCAGAGAGTTCCATGCAATCGGCCCTGGCCTGAGGAGAGCCATGAGTACCATGTGGAAAAGCATCAACAACGCTTGAAAGATGCTGCATAAGCGGCTTTAAACGGATGACATCTTGTCGCGACTGTTCGTCGGAGGTGCTCACCATGAGTCTTAAGCTTGACTTTGTGTGTGCTGCTCACCGCACCTCTGCCTACTAGCAGTAAGGCCCTGACCATGTGACTCTCCAGAGTATCGAAGCTGGAGGCTTGTTCTTCGGCGGCTGTCGCCTTACACTCTGCCAGGTGCATCCGGAGGCATTGTTTGTCAAGGGCTTGGGAGCTCCAGACGGCCAAGTGCAAGCAGGGATGCCAGATCCGTGTAGATGCGTTGCAAGCAAAGCATATCCTGCAAAGCGTGAATTTGGTGGTGGACCATGACAATGCCTCCCTGTACGCTTCCCTGGACGAGCCGGAATGCAAATCTGGCCTGTGGGGAGCATACACCTCCAGTTAAACTCCTATGACAGGCAGCCTGCGCCTGCAGAGCATACAAGGTCCAAATCTGACAGCGCAAAACAAGGGCGGTCCTCATCCACTTTTCGCAGGGTCTGAACTTTGTCCGTCTGCAAGGCAGTGTCCTTTGCAAGCGGAAGCCCGCATTCAGTGGAGGGCTCGACAAGCCAGCGCACAAACCAGCAAACTGATGCTTCAACATTCATTGTCCAGTCGTGGCTTCTGGTGGCCTGTATTCATAGACGACACGGCAACTAACACACGTACATGTAAGTGAGCTCAGCTTAAGAACAAGTATCTCAACAATGGGTCCTTCCTTTGTACTAGCATGCCATTCCATGCTGATTCGGTCGAGTTCTCCTATGGTGCTGGATTCCGTGCCATTCCAGGCTTTGCTTTGGATAGCAGCTACAACAGTTTTTAGACAGTTCCGATGTCAGTTTGTTGAACTTTGTGCAGCTTGATGAACTCCCTACCATGTAGCCTGAAGCCTTTCTACACCATGCTCGGCGCTCCATCTGATCTCCGCCGGTGGAGAGAAGAGGCTTCTGGTCGTTCCCTCCGGCGACATCTGCAGCGGCGATGCCGGGGGCCTGCTCGTGCGCGCCCCTCTGCACGCATAAGTTTGTACAGGACATAGCCTTTGCTTCATCTGACGATCTGGGTGTGCACAAACGGAATGTCTTTGAAAAGGGGTAGGGGTGAGCCCGGGTGTGGAGGCACGCCCATCTGTTGGCTGTCAGTCCATGTGGCTTCAGGCTGCCTCTGTCTTCTTCCAAAACGAGGCACACCCCCTCCCGGCACGCAAGCTTGCACTGTTTGCTGCGAGCACTGGCTTTGGAAGGGGAGAGGGTCGAGACCCGTTCCGGTAGCAAGATTCCCTACCTAAACAACCTGAAAAAGACTTGGGGTTCTGAGCTCACCAACTGCAGGGAGGCATGGCACTGGCACTTTCCTAGCAGAAACAGTGGTCGCACCAACAAGTGCTAACAGGCATGGGTGTCGTCACGGAGCCCCTCTTGCATGAAGTGCAGCTGGTGAAGCATGCTTGTCCTCGATTTCGAGAAGGAGTCACGGCACGCTGGCAGCAGAACTCCCTCTCCCTCACACACGCATCCTCCTTCTTCAAAGCACGCATTTCATGCGTCTGGGCGATGTATATACTACTACATATGTATACACGTCTTGAGTCGACAGCATATTATAGTATGTACAGATATGCGCAAGAGCAGATACGGGTCAAAGGGCTCAACAGCTCTTGGAATGTGCGCCATGGATTCAGAGTGCACAGCGCTGCGCCTCGAAGACTCCGCTGTTTCCACCGACACGCCGGCGCTCCTCGGCGGTGAAGCGCCGGACCACGTCCTCCAAAAACGCGCGGCTTCGGGCCGGGCTCTTTCAGAGCGAAATTCAGTCGATGCCTTTCCTGACAGAGCTGTGCCCACCGACTTTGGCATGCTAGGGCAAGTTGTGGCAATCTCGTCTTGAATAACTTCCGCAGTGTAACTCGATTGGCCGACTACCGTCACACACTGTGCAGCTTTGCACACTCCGGAGACTAAGATGGTTTCTAACAGGCTGTCGGTCCCCCGGGCTTCAAGGCTCCTCCAGCACACGTGCGGTGATGGCCAAGTTGTCCGAAAGCTTCTGGTACCTTGTCTCAAACTGCGTTGTGTAGCAGAGCTGTCTGGGTCCCGGAAAGAACTAAATTATCAGTTGCCGTGACACATCATCCGGCGGTTGTTGCGCTCGGCAGTGTTCTGCGCCTGGTGCTGGTGCTCCCGGATGCGGGCTAGGATCGCTTTGGTCTCTGAAGCCTGGGAGAAACTCAACGAAATTTCGAGGACAGCAAAGATTGCTTAAGCTTTTGGCTTTCCACAAGGTGCCACTGCTGACTACAGTGCCGCCCTTACGGACCCGCGGCCTGGCGCACTGCATCATCCACCATCTTTCGGCAGTGTTGGAAGTCCTTTTCTGCCTGGAGGCACAGAGACTGGTCGCGGACCCAAAGACGGCAAATCCTGTTCTGATCATGGGGATGCTCGAAACACAATGCTGGTGAGGACACCAGAATGCGGATTTGGGTCAGATCCTTCCCGAATAAAAACGAGCTCGAATTATTCAGCGAATTACCACATTGCAAGACATGCTGTTAATTAGGATGTCACCATTGCTTAGTAGAATACAACACCAGAGTGTTTACAATTTACAAGCACGCAATGACAAAGGATGTTGTGGCAGCCTGCAAGGAGTACAACCGCAGCTGCGTGCATGTCTGCTACGATGCAATGCCACTATCTATCTGATTGTACAACATACATACGAATGTATGTATGCAGGTCCTCCTGCCTGTGTCTGAAATTACACAGTACATGTATGTGCGGCCACGGGTACAGACTTACACCGACTTAAGCCATGACAGACATCTGGCCGATGCTGTTCTACATCGTCCAGACAAGTCGCTTCCATGGTCCCCACTAGCCGAGAAATCTGCCCAGTCCTCAGGAGAGTGCTGTAGTAGAAAGGGGCTCCATGGATGTGAGGCCTCGATTCTATAGCCAGCATTTTTGGCCTCACGCCCCAGACGAAATTTAATTCAAGCTGCTGCAAACTTGCTGCGAAAAGTAAACTGTGCAGAGCTGTTGACGAATTGCAACTTTTGAAGGCAGGGCTCAGTGTCTGGATCGAATGAGTGTTGTTCTGCACCTCCATCAGCGGGAAACTCTTCAAGGTGGCTTGACAGATTGGCTTTAAGTTTAGGCCGGCGCTGAAGGCGCGTCCCGCGTCGCACATCATGGTGGGCTGAGCGGCACTGCGAAAAACATTCTGTGTGTCTTAAATCGCCTCTCTTTAAAAGCGGTTCTGAGATCCGCCCTTTACACAAGGCTTTCCAGACGGAATTCCACCAGGCTCTTTTGACAGGACTGAAGCTGCAAGCCTGACCGTGAAGGGCTTGGGCACCATTTAGCCACAAGTCTTCACTAGCTACTAGTTAATCACCGGATTGCAGCTGTCCATCTGCCTGAGCCCTGTCCGAAGCTATCTCTTGGGCCTTCGCAGATCGAGACCGTTTCTGGGCCCTTGCTTGCGATCCTTAACTTGATTCTCTCTCCCCCTCTCTCTTTATCGTTCTCGCTCGCTCGCTCGCTCGCTCGCTCGCTCTCTCTCTCTCTCTCTCTCTCTCTCTCTCTCTCTCTCTCTCTCTTCTTCTTCTGCAGGGCTTGAGGGGCTGGCTAGGCCCTCCGGCCTCCTGGGCCCCCCGTCTGTTACGGGGCTTTCGGTGGGGCATGAAAAATCTCTCTCTCTCTCTCTCTCTCTCTTTGCTTTGCTCCGGGGTGTGGATCGTGGGCAGTCCCCTCCCTCTCTCTCTCTGTGTCTCTCTCTCTTGCTTGCTTCCCTGCATGGCGTGTAGGCTCTCGCTTGCTTGCTTGCTTGCCGGGCGTTTGGGGATGTGGTATGCCCCCGTGCCAATGCGCTCACGCCCTACGCCTATCTCTCTGTCTCCTTCTTCTCTCATCTTGTGCTACATGTGAGGATGCACCCACTCGTGCACCTGTCGACAATCCTGTACATAGAAGGAGTCTGCATCTCGGGCCACTTGCGCCTGGCGCAGGAAGTTCGGAGTGAATCAGTGGATTTCCAGAACATAACACAAGATAACAAACCACCAGCGACAAGTGCGAACACGAGCAGACTATGACCTATAGTCGACATATCGAGGACCCTTTGCAGAACTATGTGGATTCATCCCTCCGCATTGTCAAAGGCAGGCCGGCCGCACCATGCTCTGCAAAGCAGAAGGCCAGCCCGGCAGAGTCTTGCTGGGAAATGGCACTGGAGAAGCGCCCAAGCGATCGCACACATGGACCCGGTGTTTTTTCTGCGTTTCAGGAGCACGTCTAGGCGTATCTCGACTTCGAACTTCGAACCTCGCATGAACTTCTTTTAAGCTGCTAGCTGAGGAAAGCCGGCCCATCCTCCCCCTTGGGCCCTCGGCCCAATGAATTAGGGTCCTTGTAAACCGCTGGGCGCAGATGCTTCGCATCCCCGAGGAGGGCGTGTCAATGTCGGTTGCTGCCAGAGCAAGTTCATCCGTTGTTGCATTTATACTAGCAGTACAATTACTATAATTATTAATAACTGCACTCGACCACGCTGGCATACGCTGGCATCTTCACACCTAGATCTTGTCAAGACTCCGAAACAGCTTCTGTTGACACCGTCCTGTCACATCGTGTGGACATTCCGGCAACTCTGCCGGAATCAAGAGCTCCAAGTCCGCAGACACGCGGCTGTGGAGGCTTAGGCTCGTAGCCTCTGCCCAGCCAGACCTGGAAAGGGACGGCTCTGTTCCTCGTTGCTGTGACTGTCGCGGTTCAAAGCTCGGTCCCGGACTCTTTCGGCTTTTCCGCGGCTCTTTCTTGCGCACCTTCACTTCCACGACCGGTCGAGGAACCTGGCGGTTCCAGAATCTTCGCAGACCAGTACGTACAGAAAAGGGGCCCGGGGCCTGGGCCAGCGCTGCCAGCTCTGCCGCTCGAGGGTTGGAGTTGCTTTCAGCTGTCGGAGCTGTCGGATGTCGGAGGATTCCGCCGACGAATTTCCTCATGCATGTGACTTCCTGGATGCACATCCACGACGGTGGGATACAGGGCAGTCTTCGATCCAGACCTTCGTCACATGCAACACATTCAACCTCTGGCATCTGCTGTACATTCCCAGCGAATTCTGAATTTTCGGCAGCATGCAGTGCTTGGAAAAGAGAGCTGTCGGTTTGAACGGCTCCATCGAGGCGTGACACTTGGCTTTGCGGTTGGGGCTTGGCCTCCTGAAAGTTCCCAGGAGATTCTTGAGGGCTCTGAGACTGCTCCAAGACCTTTTGAGCCCGGATCTCCGCCGGGCTGTACAGCTTCGGCTTCTGCGTCTTCGACTGGCTGCAACTGCGGCTCTTGGAAGCTTTCTGAAGCCTTGGCTTCCGTGCACAGAAGCCAGGAGGCCAGGACATGGAGCGGATCTGCGCCATCAAACAGGCAACACACCGGCGGTGATGGCAAGGGCCTGCTGAGTGGGAACGCCTCTTTGGATTTTGAGCGGCCACCACGGATCTCTGGCTCGTGGAGACCGTGGGGGCTGAGTAGGATCGATTCTTCATCACCCGTGTCGAGGGCCTTGGCTTTGGACCTTGTTTCGCGACACTGCTCGCCCGGCCCCGGCTGCTGCGAGGGGTCTTGCACCGAGCACTTCTGGATAGACCTGAACCTATATCCGGTTTCCGGACCGGCTTTGCAGCGCCCACAGCTTGCCGCTGGCTCTGCGACTGCGTCTGCGACGTGGCAGCGCGCGGCTTCCTTCTGGACGTCTGTGTGGCAGCATCCTTGATGGACATCACCTTGCGCAATGGTTCCCAGAGCTCCGACCGAGGATCAGCTGGCCTTGCAGTCGCACGCTTGGGCTCGTGACGTCCTGGTCCTAGCGCCCCTGGCCGTCTCAGATCTCGGCAAGGCTGCGACGTGCTTCGCCATCGTGGCTGTGGCACATGTGGCACTGCGCTAACCATGGCGGCCTCCGGTGCCCGCTCGGTCGCCTTTCCAATCAACTTCTGGGGCCAAGGAATTTGTTGTGCTGAGTGGTCCTCCGATGCCAGAGTTTCAGAGCAGCTACTGTGGCCCCCTAGTGGAGGGGGTGTGGCTGTAGCCTCGTCTGAAGGAGTCAGAGATCCCACGCCGCCAGTCTCCCCAAGCTTGTCCGGCTGCTTCTCAGCCCCGACCTGGTCTACTTCGTCGCTGCTGCATGAAGACACCGAGTCGCCGAAATCGCAAACAAGTCGAGCTGGACGAGCATTGGAGGTTTCGGTCCTCGGGGGTCAGAGCTACATTCAACGGACAGACATCAGACTCCGCAATAGCTCCAGATGTTGGAGCTCAGTCGCCGCTGCAGGTCAATCTGGGTGCCCCCGCTTCTCAGTCCGAGCACTGACGGACCGAAGTCCGGGACTCTCCCCAAATCGCGTGCTGCTCTCCGGCAAATCTTGCGGCAACCTGCGAAACTTGCCCCAGACTTATTGCACCCATGCTTCGAAGTCCATACAGACACACACAATACATACACACACACACATATACATACATACATACATACATACATACATACATACGTACATACATACATACATACATACATACATACATATACATGAGTATACATACATACATACATACATACGGGTAAAACACAACGACTGTCCATGCTAGCATGCTAAGTAGCATGAGTTATTTTCAATGCATCTGAACTAAAGCATGCAAGCTGGAAATCTACATCCGCCTCAATAGTGATTCAATAGTGAAACTCAGCCATCCATTCTGAGCTTAAGAACAACTGCGCCTGGTTCGCAAGCACTACGGTCATCATCATCATCATCATCACCACAATTTAAAGAACATCAGCACCATGGTGACCATCATCATCCTCCGCACCGTTCCGTCTTCTGAGAGTGGTGACCCTATAGCCCCACCTCGCGCATTTGTAAACACAGAGCGAAAGGATTTATGAGTGCATCTATGTATTAATGAATGTCATGTATACGTACACATATACATGACATGTGTAGGTGCATGCATTCAGGCATGGATGGATGGATGGATGGATGGATGGATGGAGGGAGGACGGGAGGGAAGGAGGGAGCAGGGAGGGAGGGATGGGTCAAGCCTACTGAAACACTGCACACAAGTGCAGAGCAAGCCTGTCAGCTAAACTTGTGCATGTGGACCTGCTCTGGCTCCAGCGCGCAGTGCAGCGCTCCTCGCAATGCAGCGCAACAGAACAGCACCAAGAAGGAACTAGAAACGAGCAAGCTCATGCGGACCAGCATTCGTGCTTCAACCCTGCAAGCAAACGGCAGGCAAAGCACGGTATCTAGTATCTTTCTGGCCCACGACATACCACGTTCTAAACATTCTGACCAGAGGTATCGCAGGAAGTCAATCATGAGCTCTAAACTAGATCTGTTCATGAACCCTGATTCAGCTTCTACAACCGGTTCTTGGCAACCTTTCCCAATATCCTCATGGAGCCGTATGGATGCCGGGAAGTACCGGCGTCCACAAAAAGTGCAAGCAACAGCTCTTGCGTGATAGACGAAGCTGGTACCTTCGCGGGGGCGGAGCTTTCTTCCTCACTGCGACAATCAGTGCCACCTCGAGCAGTGTTCATTACAGCTACCTGCGCGCTGGGCCTCTTCATCATCGCGACAAGTCTAGAGAGGTCTAGCGAGGTCTAGAGTCTTTTGCAAAAATATCGAGGTCTGTCTAGTCGGACGGCGGTTGATGGCAGGGGAGCCATGGCCGCTCGAGAAGATGCGCATCATATCCTACACTGGGCCTCTAGGTAAACAGGGAGAAAAAGTATAAACTTCTATTTCATAATGGTTCCTTTCAGAAAAGAAGTATTCAAGTATGGTACTCCAAAGCCCAGTACAACTTGCTCTTGGAAGGGGTCAGGACTTCTGTGCTGAGCTTTTTCTGCACGCGCTTGCCTCAGCAAGCTGGCAATTTTAGCCAGGTCTACCCGGACTGCAGCCATAATGACAGGCCGACTGATGGCATGCACGCTGCTAGTAATAAGTATTGTGCGCTGTGGACCAGAACTTCGCTAGTCAGGCAGCGTAGGTTTGCCTGTGCGGTAAGGATATTTGCAGCTTCTTGTGGCTACCATCGTTCTTCTGTGGGCAGCGCAGAGACTGGCAACACTAAGAAATTGCAGATCGAACTTGCGACAATTTATGTTGACAATGCAGGGCATGCGATGATGTTTGGTTTCTTAGGGATCCACAATCTTGTACTGCCATCTCGCATACAACTCTGCGAGGCAACGGACGTTACGTTTGGCCTGCGCATGCCTTTTGGTTTAGCGCGGCAGCGACCCGTACGACGTGTTGGATGGTGCCATCAGTCAGGCGAAGGACAAGGACGAAATCGTGGACCGGGAAGGAAGGTATTCGTCGGAAGCTGTCGAAGGGTCTACATCGATTTTGTGACCTTCCTGATCCATGACTTCTTCCGCCGAGGCGTCCAGCTGGCAGTGCATTAACTCAACTTCCCTTGGGGCAGATCGTTCCGATGCCTCAGGGATTGTGCTCGGGCCTTCAGCCCTAAGTCTGCTACATGCCTGCTGTATTTAACACTGTATCTATTATGCTGTGTTGCGATGCGTATCCTTGCTCCGACTTGTTCTTTAACTCTCAAACCCCCTATGCCACTATGCAAATTTGTACAGGGTCGTCGTAAGTGTGGCCACAAGGCCCATCAGAAGGCGTCCTCGAGATCTTCCAAGGATCCTGGCTCGGCCTCCGCGGCCTCCGCGGCCCCAAAGCTGCCCTCCGTGCGCTCCGCCCCGCGCTCTGCCGCCTCCAGGCTGGAGCTTGGTTTCGAATTTAAAGTGGGGGGATTTCCAATAGGGTGGCACAGGCCAGTCAGAGCTTGACCGGCTTTTGGGGGTCGCGGTCCTGAATGAATTCGAAACGCATGGATCCTGGCTGACACTAGACTCGGGTTCAACATGCCGGCAAAGCAATTAACACATGCCAGTTCTGAGGACTAAATGGGATGCACGCTCCCTCCCGACCAGACCTCTGTCCATGCCGGATGTTGCTTGCTTGCCTCGTCAGCCAGCTCTGCCAATGGCTCCTCTTCGCCAAAAGGCTCTTCGGCTGCAGGGATCGCTCCCTCCACCTTTCGCCAACTTAGAAAAGTTCCCTGGGATGTGTCAAGGAATTGATCGAGGCAGGCCTCTTCATCGAGCTGCGCTTCAGGGAGCCTGGGCTGCAAGGTTCGACCCGGATGGGATGAACAGAACTGAATCCGGGCACATTTTGGGCGTCGCTAGCGATTGCAGCTGGGGCTCTCTTCGGCTGTGACCGTGTCCTCAACCTGCAATGCAGAGGTGCTGCTGTACAGGTGGGATGCTCAAGGCCTTGGCTCCGGGAAGCACCATACCGATACGAGAACTTAAACATATCCATGTGCATGTGCATCCGAAGCAGATGAACGCATAAACTTAATCAAATAAGTAAGCGAAGCAGTATGCAACGTATGTACGTATGTTGGTGTATACATGCATGCATGCGTGCATGCATATATACATCTATGCATCTACACATACACGCAGATGCATACCTACACACACATACATGCATGCATACATACGTACATACGAATAAACAAACAAACAAACGTGGGCAATGGTCCCTACAGATCAGTTACGCCCGTGTGTATGCGCAAAACTTGTATCTACACTCAAGACTGCATTGGTATGTATGCATACCCCTACATTTGCGTGTTTCGTTTGTCTGTGAGCATATATACATGTCCGTTTGTCCATGCGCAAGTGCGTGCTTGCGCAATCAGAGGATGACATCTCCTGCGAAGGCTCAACGGCGGCTATCGCCAAGCAGCAGGTCTCTTCAGTTTGATGCTCTCCCCTTGAATTTGGGGGCTCATTCCTCAAATTATCCTCGCCTGTGCAAAGTTGGGGGTCTCGGGGGTGTCGTCCGAGACGCCGACTCCTCGGAACTGGTAGCAGTTCTTTCGGGCACTTCAACTTGCACTAGACTAGACCTTGTTTAAACCATGGGGGACTTTGAAAAGATTCTAGGAGCATTGCCAAACTGCAATGCGTCGAAGAGGCGTATACCCTTCCTGCCCATACGGTTAAGGTAAACTGTCGAAGCGCAGGATTGCGACAAACTTGTCCTGCAGCAGATTTACTGGCCGCAAATGAAGCACATTCGGCCAATGTAGATCAAGTACAGCGCTCGTGCTAACGGGCTGCCGGTTTCCAGCTCCGTTTCTGGCTGAGCATCGCCCAGTGACCTGCGACACAGGTCCAAGATCTGATGGCAGAGAGCATGTATGGATGTGAATCAGTACGCATTATGAGTACGCAGTGTGAGAGAGAATTTGGCTCGTGCTCCCCGACTTCAACATAAGTCAATTAAGCCACTATTTCTGACATGCGTACTCCGACACCCTAGCTGATCTGACCAAGCCCATCCGCATCGAGAGCCTTCAGGTAACTTGTGCATACATAGATGCATCTAGTGAAGTGCAGATGGCAAACTTGGCAATGCCGTCTGCTTGCATGTTCGGTTTCACTGGCTTTCATGGTTATGATTGCTGTCCCGTACCGTGACGAAGATCCAGTACTCGAGAAGGTGAACCATGCTGTCAACACGATAACACGTCCGACTCCCGATTTCTGCCTAGTCACTCTGCTTTCCTAGACCACGGCTCTACCACGACCCCGCGGATGACACAGTCTTGGCACTGATAGGTCCTCCCCCTTCTTTCTTCCCGTCCTTATGGCCCTATGTACACCCCGAACGAAGATACCAGGACGACCACCACGATCAAGACAAGCAAGATGATGAAACCAGGACCACCGCCATGATCGCCATCACGACCAAGACGAGAAGTGAGAAGGGCACAACAGGACGACCACAACGAGCGACGACGACCACCGCGAGCACCAAGACCGCCAGGACCACCACCACCACACCACCACCGCCACCACCAGAAGACAGGATGGAAGCACTACCCCAAAATCGCTCCCCCATGCGATGGCCGCCGAAGGACCCCAAGGAGCATCGCGGTGTGTCCCTACTAGGAATTGAAGCACCACGAGCGATTTGATGGCAGCATTTAGAGACATGACCACAATGCTTCCGTCTTGTCTGATTGCTTTCGAGGTTTCCGGGGCAAACATCAGGTCAGCATTCAATAACGTAACTTCGGAAATTTACAATGAACAGGACGAGGCCGCGTCCTCAACTGTGTCTAAGTCACTGGATCGGAGCGCAAACTATGCACCATGCCACAGCGGTAGCGTGGAATACTCCGTTTCTCGCCTCCATGCGTGCACCGCGAGGGAAAGAAACCAAGTCTGAATCTCACGTAACGTGCCTGCTCGAGGAAAGCAGTCTGTGAGAAGCTTGATCCTTCGGAAGAAATGGCCGAGTCAGAGAAGTTTCAGGTTTCAGACTGCCGGCACTCGGACGCAAGCTTGTTTGCTTGTCAGAGGTTTCAAGGCTGCTGAATGCCAGGCACGTGCGTTTAGCGACAGTAGTGATACTCTGCAGAGTCATAAACTGTGCGGCGTGTCAAAAGGAGGCAGCAGTGGTGTCTGTGGGAACGCTGCCTGCAGCAACTCGGTCGTCCGTGCCGCGCAGAGTTCCCGAAGCTCCGGCGCAGCAACCGTGAGGCGGCAGACGTGGGCGATGGAGTCCTGGATATCCATCACAGGCACGGGCGTTGAGCAGGACTCCGTAAGGGTAGGTCGGCTTGGTGCCTAGGACCTGGGATTTTACATCAAGTCTCTGGGAAGAGCTCTCCCTTTCGCCATCTACCTGGACTTGAGCGAATGCACACCCTAAACGTACTTGACTTGCAAGTGCTCCAGGTGACCCAGTGTGAACCCACCAGATCAACTTGAGAATCCTAACAGCACAGGCGTTTGGAGACACCCAAACCTAAATACACGGAACGACATCACTAGAGTTGGAACGCGAGCCGAGCCACAACGTACTTAAACGGAGAGTGCTGCCAAGACAGGAACAACATGAAGTCAACTGAATGAAGGACATTGACAAAAGGCCGCACCTCATTGCCCTCGGCACCCTGTGTAGCAAGCACGCCCTGCAGCTCGTCTGTGAGAGCCTGGCAGAACATGTTTTTTGGACTCTTTGCCCCGCTCTGCTGGACTTTTGCTTGCATCGGAAACACACCCAACTGCAAGCCGAGGGCAGCTTTTGCTACTCCACTGCCTTGCCCAGGAGCTTGGCAGCAAGTGACTCTGAGCATTGAATTGTTCTGACAGGTTTTCCATGATGCCCATCACCAGAATCAACTGACCCCCTCATGCCCATCCTGTGGACAGGAGTCTATTAGTCATGAACAGTGACGAAGAAAACTGTCCAAAAGTGGCATCCGCAGCCTGGAATTGCTGCTTCTGGCTCTCCGTTCCCGCGGTCTCAATGCCTCAGAGCAGCAGCAAACTGTTCACAACAGAGCTACAAAGTTCAATCGCACGACTGGGTAGTCGTGCGACTTCAGAATTGCACAAGTCTGCAAGCATACACTATACTATCGATCTTTTGCTCGCAAAACAGCGAGGCCCTCATGAATGGAACCACGCCCTTTCTAAGGAGAGTGCCGAGGGTCGTCAGCCAGTTCTCGATGCTTCCGGAAACCTGCCCAAAACACGCCAGTCATGCCCGCAAGTGAATTCTGGCACAGGCGACAACCGCCAAGATGGTGCAGTGGAAGTTGTCGGATCTTCCACTACATTTTGTTGCCACAGACTGTGCGTTAACTTTGCCGGAGTGCCAAGGCTTCCATCAGCGCATCAGTGACGAGCAAGAAATCGTTCAGGAGCACCTGGTCGTCGGCAACAGGAACGTCAAACTCTTGGGGTTGCTCGACTTCAAGGATGACTCTGACTGTGGTCACAGCAACCGCTGCAAGCTTCGACATCCAAAACAGCATATCCGCCGCCGTGGTATCCTTTCTTTCGTCTGTCGCGGCCCTGCCTCCGCCAAACTCGTCAGCTCGGAATCCTGGCCACCGCCCGTGGCCTCTGCAAGCGCCTGCCCACGGAAAGGTTGCTCGAACTTACTCAAGATACGGAGCCGACAGCGGACGTCTTGAGGTGCGACACACTGGAAGAGAGCAGGACTCATGAAGACCAGATATAATATGCATATACAATATACATATATAATCATATATACATAGAGACAGACAGACAGAGAGAGAGCGAGAGAGAGAATCAAGCGGTGGCCCGGATGTCAGGCTCGACAGTCACAGGGCAACTTATGCAACCGCATGGACCCACACACAGGACGACACACTGCAGGCTCTCTACCTCGGGTGAGTGTTAGTCTTTGAGGCATGCCAAGGGTTAACAAACGGCCAACCTCCCGAACAAGCTCCTCGGTCGCTTGAGACAGCTGCTTCCGCACGATGGCCTTTCAGCAACCGAAGAGCGCGGGTCCAGCGCATGCCCACTGTCCCCCACTTCCCTCTCCCTCATTCCCACACATAGGGCGGATGCGAGGCAACAAGCCCAGACTCAGCCAAAAGGCCACACGGCTTCAGCAATCAGAGATCTCTACGGTTCTGAAAGGTTTCCACCTCCAGGTCCCTCTGCTCGTCCTCTCCTGGGCAACCGGGCATTGCACAAATGAGACGTGGACACCAAGAAGCGTGCATCCGAAGATTGAACACCCGAGTCCTTCAACCGCCTGTTGATCGCGGCCTTCATGGAACCTTCCAGGGCAACATCTTGCTTCGCATGCAGCTCCTATAGCCCGCACCTGAAAAAAGCATGAGTGTCGCCCGAGCATAGAAGTCCTATCACGTGCCACCTGGGCGTTGTCCGATATTCCTTTGTTCTAGTTTTGGCCCTTGGTCCGCACTTGCACGGACCTTGTGTGTGGAGTGTGGGGACAAACACGCAAAAATGCATTCGTGTAAGATTAAACTCCAGGGTGTTCCTAGCTTCAGACCTTGCGCTTCCCCGGAGCGCGCGTACCTGGCGCACGTGGCCTTCTCGCATCAAATTATGTTAAGATTCGGCGCCTAACACAAAGCAACGGATGCAGCTCACCTAAAGCTGACCCTTTGCTGAGGACAAGGCCCAGACCATGCCTGGCCAAGATCATCCAGGCTCGCATACGCCGAAGCCGCCTTAAAGCAGTCAACGACCACTGTCCCGAGTGCACATAGTTCGTACAATCTGGAATTTATTTATCCGTCCCTCTCTCGCTCCTGTAGAGGACTTCATATTGCTACACGACGCTGTCTTGACTTGAGTCCCCTGCAAAAGACTTTAGTATACTTTAGTGTTCCCTCTGACCTGACTGAGGCTCTGAGGTCCAAGTCGCATCTCGCGGTTTCTCACTGCGCTTGCCCAAGCCTGACCATCGGAAGCCATTGGAACAGCCCGTGCAGCAACGGGACGGGGAACGTGGCTGCGCACCAGTTTCTGATAGCTCTCTTGCGGGATACCCCGCGGTGCCTGGTGTGGAAGGAGACCGCTTCGCTTCGGGCCTCAGATCTCGATCCGGCGAGGCCAAGACTGAGAGTCACTCCAACACACTGCAATGGGGGGGGGGAGAATGAAAGGGTGGCAAACAGTCATTCTAAGAACAGCTTGATCCACAGCGCAGTCTTGAGACGATTGTGCAGAAAGGCAGAGCCTCACTTTCGATGACTTCTCTTGAGCTCAGATTTCGGGTAGCTGAAACCGAGAATCCGACAGCGGTTGGCCGTGACGCTTCAGAACCACACGGAGAGCCCAGCCGAAAACCTGCGCGGACTAATTTGATATGTTGTGCGGAAGTACAATGGCTCTACATCCCGCTGCGCCTCATCCGGGTCGGCCTCCCCAGCGCCACGCTCGGAGAGGGAGTTGGTGAGTCGTGCAGCCACCTGTGACGGTTTCGAGAGGTGTGTTGGTGTTGGCTTCGCAGTATCTACTGGGAGGGTTGGGGGTCACGGAACTTGTCACGCTTTGCTCTGCTTAAGAACAGTTCTTGATACATGCCCCCGACCCTCCTCGTAGATCCGCAGAGTTCTGGAGAAAGCCATCTTGCGCAGCCGGTGGTCATGGACCCAAAATCCTAATCCTTCACAGACACAGAGGCTGTTCGCACCTCTCGAGCTTCCTGGAGAACTGCTTGGCTCTCTTCTGGCGCAAGGTCCGCATCCCAGCCAGAGGGCAGCGACCGGTCCTGAGAGAGCTGTGAGCATGTTTTGGCTGCATTTACGGTCCAGGGCATGGTTCTGCGGTGTAGTCTGGTGCCAGCCTCCAACCGACTCCAAGCGACATCCCAAAAAACACAAGCGATTCGCATCTTAATGTTCTTACTTGCATGCTGTTGTGCTTGCGGGTGTCAGCATTTAAGTTCGTGTTTGCTCGGAAGGCATGGCAATCAGGATTCTGCATGGAGTGCGAAGCATCTGGACCCGTCCCTGAATTAAGGTTGGCCCTGAAACTTCTCAAGTCCAAACGTCTATGATGCCGAGACTACAGCAACCCCTTTCGAGGCCTCGGTGGGAGCGCTTCCTTCGGCCTGGCAGCTCGCGACATGATGAGAGGCACTGCAGCGAAGCACCGCATGGCAGAAGAAGGCCTGCTCCGATATGCCGAGCTGGGACCACTCCTGCCGTGCTCAGGTCAGGTACTGCTTTCATCGAAGTCTGAAGCAATGCGTTTGTTTGCTAGTTTCTGTCAGTGCTGCTCTAGGGCAGTGACACCAGAGATCAGTGTGGTTGCTGTACTTGCGGTGCTCATGACATTGCTGATTCCATACTTCCCTGCTCAGTGCCTTCAGGACTTACTGCATCGTCTTCATCATATGCACCAAGCAACAGAGTGTAGCCGAAGGATTGACCATATCAATATCAAATGTAAGCATAATCTGAGCCTAACTTAGTTGTCGCTGGTCCTCTGTGACATTACTCTGGCTGGATTTGGGGGCCTTTGGAGGCACAGTTTGGGTTGCCTATTTGCTTGCTCGGATGGATTGGGGCTTTTCGCGCTGTTCGGCAACTCCTTCACAGACACCTTTGTTCTCACCTTTTTTCGACCTTGTCTTTCACCTTTTGCTCTGGGGCTAGGCGGTCAAGCGCGCCGGCGAGTTTCTCTCGACTCCTTGGGAAAAAGCTGAAACAAAGTGAGACAGTGTGCAACAAAGGTAAACAAAGATGAACCGAACAGGTGAAACAATGATACAACAAAAAAGTGGGAGAAACGTGACTGTGAAGAGGTGTCCGGGCCCGCCCCGTGCGCCCGACCGCGGTCCCGGGCGCGCCCGCCCGCACGTGCACCATCGCTGCTGCCCGCCCGTGCGCCCACCCGCCCCGGCCTGGCCCCGCCCGGGCCCGACAACGGTAGTGATCAGTAGTGTCAACAGCTTAAACGTGTGAGGTGCAAGTCGGCGACTGAGCCCTTCTTTTAACTTCAGCCACCCGAAGCCCAGGCATACCTAGGACGGACGCCTGTGTGCGACTTCACAAAGCTAGACCTAGACCTGTCGCTGACGGACAAGGGGACGAAAAGGATGGTGCGGCAAAAGCTCCTTGCGGTGGCAAGTTGATTCGCTGCTACCCTAAACCCAAACCCTGAAACCCGGCGGCTACACTTTGTTTGCGTCTCCTATATATGCCTATTTTATGGCTGTTATTGGCTGTTTTAAATCAGAAATCGGAGCCTCTCCATGCGAGAGCCGGTTACAACAGTAGTTGCTTTTGGTGACACTGTTATCCTTGCTGTTGTTGCTGTTCCTGTCGCTGTGGTGGTGGTGGTGGTGGTGGTGGTGGTGGTGGTGGTGGTGGTGGTGGTGGTGGTGGTGGTGGTGGTGGTGGTGGTGGTGGTGGTGGTGGTGGTGGTGGTGGTGGTGGTGGTGGTGGTGGTGGTGGTGGTGGTGCTGCTGCTGCTGCTGCTACTGCTGCTGCTGCTGCTGCTACTGCTGCTACTGCTTCAGTCACTGCCTGCTGCCTACTGACACGGATGATGTACATCCAACGTCTATGTGAAACCCCCACCCACCTCTTCCCCACCTCCACCACCCTCAGCACTCGTCGACAGCCCTGCCTCCTCCTCCAGGTAGCCCTTGCTTTGTACATCGAGGACGTCCCAAAGGTCCTTGGCCGCACCCTCGTATGCCTCGGATCGAACTTCGGGAGACCCCATGCCAACTATGTAGAAACGGTCCGCGAGGGTATGCTACGGACATACGTGTCGTTGCACAGATTGGGCCTCGCAGTACAGTTCATGGACTGTATGCTACTTTACCCAGGCACCACAGGTCTTGTTCAGCTCTACAAAGCCGTCAAGCTGCAACCTTGCAGGGCCTTGCCCAATTTAGGTTGTTCGAACCAAGTGGGTGCAAGAGTGCAACTCTGGGCTCAACCCTGGTCATGTCAGGCCGTGACTAATGAAATCCTGAGGCTGTGAATGACGTTGTCGCTATTCAGTGTGACAATCAGTGATGAAGATGTGATGATGGTGCTGATGATGCTGATGCTCAAGACGACAAAGTCAATGAGCAGAATATGATAATGCTGATATTGTGAGAATGGCGGCGCTGCTGCCCGTGATGATGACGAGGTTGCTGCTGAGGCTTAATTAGGGTGATGATACTGACCGCATGTATCGTTGTTGCTGCTGAGGACACTGATGATGTTTCTCATGGTGATGCTGACGACGGTGTTGATCGTGCTTTGCTTTGTTGCTGTTGGTGCTACTTTGTCTTTATTGTGATTAGCGCTTGTGCTGCTGGTGGTGGTAGTGGTTGTGGTGGTAGGGGTGGTGGTCGGTGTCGTCGCTGTGGTTGATGAGGGTTTTAGATCTTGGGCTTGGACTAGGGCCTGGAGCTCAGGACAGCGAGATAGCATTGGTTCATGACGGGAAGACAATGGTGCAGAAAGGTCGGAAAAGCCCACAAGAGTATTGCAGAACAGCGGTACTTTGACTAGAATCGGACCAGAAGTATTGCTGCCATTACTACCAGTACCCGTGTTTGCTGCTGCTGCTGCTGCTGCTAAGAACTATAGGATTGTGAGCATTTCGGCCTGGGTGCCGTTTTCTCAGATACAGACGTCGCACCTAAAGACGGTAATGTTTGGGGCGGCCTTGTCCCAACACATTTTGCTCTCTTTGAATCATCAGGCCAAGCAGGGCACAAGGTCATTGGCCACAACTTGCGCGAAGTTGTCGAACGAGATCACCCCACTGGCCAAGCAAAGCTTGAAGAAAACTGTCGTGTGTCGAGATGTCTGGCATCAGCAGTCCTATGACTGAACATGAACGATGGCAAGGCCAGTGTGCGACGAGCCTCAGCCAACATGCGTTCAACACGAAGCAGGTTTAAAAGGTGTCTAGCAGCACATTATGTGCCCTGCCGGTGCTGCTGCTTTTGCTCGCTATGACGAGGGCTCAAAGGCAACCGTCCTTCTCATCATTCTCGAGTCTCACCAATGCGACAAACAGAACTACACCATATCTCTGGTTTCTGTTTCATGCCATGGTATTCGTGTTATGAAGATCTTCTAAACAGAAACAAAAGACGTTACTGCAGCGGCCCAAGCCGAGCCTGCCCTCCACATCAAAGTGGGCGAAGGCTTCCTGGAGACCTTTCAGAGCTTGGGCTGCATAGCAGAACTCAACTTTTCGAATCGATTACATCAAAGCTAGGCCGCTCAGCTTCAGGCTTCGGGTTGCGTTTAGGCTCGAAAAAAATCATCGAACTATACTGAACATGCAAATTTCGATTGTTGCACTGACCTCATTCCACTATCTCCACAAAACGCTTCCGATTTTAGCGCGCCGCTGACGCCCCAGGTGTTCGAGACCAGCTGGGAGAAGGCCGTCAAGATCCCCTGACAGGTTCGAGCCTCATGAATCTCGGCTGCGGAAGTTTTGTATGCTTCCTGCTACCATGGTGCGTTGCAGATATCACGGGTGGGGCATGCCAGGGCGAAGTTCAGGCTCACGGATGTTCGCATGCAGCTGTGGGCGAAGAAGCGCAGAATGCACAACGCAAGTCTACTGAGACACAGATAGGCACATCGAACTATGCGTCAGAAGAGCATCCTCGAGTAGATGAGTATAGACCAGTGCACACATGCAAAGACAGCCACGCAGCAGAACCTGACGTGCATACTCCTTCATGTGATGACACCTCTTCATCTGTCATGCTGTGCACAGCTTCAGGCCTGGTTGCCCCTGCGCTCCTTCCGCTGTGACGCGATGCATCGAGCCTATGCACTCTTTGGGTTGTCGGCTTAGCATCAAATAGCTGCTCGCTGGACTCCAGTAATTTGTCCGGGATGTTCTCGTGCTGTGACAGGCACCAGCAGGCGACAATATGACAATACAAAAAGCAAGAGATGTCACACCGCGAGGTCTGAGTGAAGCGTTACCAGAGCTTCAAAACTGTAGGCGCGATTGTCAACTTGCTGGAACCATGTAGCTATGCAGTTAGGTTTTTCAGCTTGATAGGCGTTCCGTCTGATCTGCCCGAATCC
The DNA here is from genome assembly GCA_905221615.1 of Symbiodinium sp. CCMP2592. Lineage (NCBI taxonomy): Eukaryota > Dinophyceae > Suessiales > Symbiodiniaceae > Symbiodinium > Symbiodinium sp. CCMP2592. The sequence continues at coordinate 157,658 of CAJNDT010004124.1, forward strand.
AGAGCCATGCCCGCTCGGATTTGGACTGAGGATTCGGCTTTGCGATACTCCTGCGTGCAGAGGAAGAGAAACCGGTCCCAGTCTATTGGGTCCGCACCATCACCTTCCGGGACTGCATGCCATGGAAGATTTAGTCAAGCATGCCTGTTCGCACCAGGTGCTGCTCGTGTTGCCACAAGCAAAATCCGCCGCGACGTGCTGCCGATGTCTTTGACTACACTTGAGAACTGTCGAAAACTGTTGAAAGCTACACATCCCAGCCGTCTGTAAAGCCCGTGAGATACGCTGCCTGACTCCTGCTTCACTCGGGCACAGATGGTGGCCTCCGGCTTGGTCGCACTGAAACATCTTGAAAGGATCCCAATGTCTATAGATTGTAAAGGCTACCCGTGTCCAGCGCAATTACAGCAGTTTCCTGCTGCATATCAATGTCACACTGACATTGATTTGAAGCTGCGTGTCATTGCGTGTCAGCATGTCATCCAGCCCGAGCCTCTCTTGCTGGAGCAAGTCAGAATTCGTCCAGGCCGGTTCCAAACACAGTGTGGCAAATTCAAGACTGAAGTTTGTTGAAGGCCTCATGACGACACCTCAGCCTGTCTGAACGTTCTCTTGTCATCTAAGGCTTCAGTCTATAGTACCCTCATAGATCCCTTATAGTAGCCCCTATAGGCCCCTGTAAAGGAACCCTATGCTAATTATTGTTACTATGTGCCAGGAAGCGGCCTTCAGGAAGTCGGGGGCTTCCTTGTCGATGCCCTCACGCACGGCGGCCAGGGCCTGCATGGAGAACACAGCTTCGCAGGTCTCAGAATCTCAAAAGTCTGGGGGTCGTCCATTGAAGCTGTCTATAGGCACGATACACACACTTTCAAGGGATCTTTGTTTAGCTGCCTTATCGCGGCTCTGGATGCATCCGGACCCGCGCGTGCACCATATCGACGAAAGAGCTCATGGTAGGATGGGACTCTGTGCAAACGTGCAGGTCCACCGGTGACTTGCGGCAGAACCTAATGTCTTTCTTCCAGCGGCCTGGGGTAACCCTCACACCGCCCGAGCCCCAAATTTATCAACGCCCGGACTCCGACTGTCAGGTAGTTGCGGAGTCGTCCCGTAGCACCAGGAGAACCCAAGCTAATAGAACTGGGATAGCAGTATCACAAGGCGACCCGTCCTTTTAACAGTTTCAACGGAAAGAAGCGGGCCTTCCACTAACGACACCTCTCTAGCAATCTACATGCCTTCTTCAGCGTCAGTTGAGGTCGCGCACCAGGTGGCACTGAAGTCTTGGAGGCCTGCCGGGCACAAAGCATCCAAGAGATGCACTTGGTCAGCATCCAGACACCAGCCAATAATCTGCGCACGCACAGAGTGATGCACCCTGCTTTCAAATTTTCAAACTTAAACATCTACAAAATGCATGACCTGCTGAATTTCTTTGCTACCTCTCACGTCGGTGCCGTGGCCGTGGCTGCTGCACTACCAGCTTAGCTGACACTTCTGACGTCCCCCTATACCACTCTGAACGAGCCTGTCCATCAGCTGTGCGCGGACGTGCCTGAGAGAAGCGAACAAGATACTGGAAGCAGCTGATCTAGGAGTCTCGAACACAATGTGAAGCGAAGCTCGATACCTTGTGACCTCCCACTGCAACACACTGGTCTGCCAGTCTGTTTAACTGCGTAGCAGCCTTGGGCGCTGGCAGCTCCTGCAAGAAAATGATGGCCGGGTGTGAAGCCCTGGATCAGATTGCGTTTCCATACTGTGTCCTGTACCCTCATGGAAATCAGAAGGACGTCGGAGGTGTGACATCGGATAATCAGCATATCCGTCCCCTAACTCAGCTCGCCTGCTCGTACAGTTTGTGCATCTTTTGGGAAACGGCTGTGGCATGGCGCAACATGATGTCAAATGACAATGTAATCAAGGACTCCGAAGATTCTTACAGTTAATTATAGGGCTTTTCGAGTTCCTCCATCTACTCACAGCATCTCCGAGTTTCCGTCTGCTCTCATACAACATCATATTACAACCCTGCACATACCTCCGTCAAGGAACCTTCACACCCGCACGCAGAAAAGCTGCAAAGTGGGAAAACGTCATAAATGAAGTGGCCAGAGGACTTAGACTAATCCTTCGGCTGGCTTCGGACTACGAGTCCCGATTGTTGCCACTTCCCAAACCCGTAAAGTAAAGAGTAAGAGCAACCCTTCCCGACCTGATTCATCTTCCAGGCCCTCAGCCACGTCCCGCGTGGGATGGTCATCTGTCGCGCTGCCGGGCATCGGGGCTCTGGGTAACCCAAGCCCTAAACCTGGAGTTGAGCTCCTCGTCAAGTTATATACACTGTAACATCAGGCGCTGCTGTGCTGCCCAAGCCCCGGCAAACAAGCTGTCTAGAAACCCCACCCTCTGCAACCTTGATTCCAAGATCACCCCGCTTCCGACACAGCCTGGCGTGCAGCCCAGCGCATCTCTAAGTAGAACAAGGCGTCGATTGCATCGTAAGACTCCTAGCTTTGAGGCGTGCCGCTTGCGTTGACGGGCTTTGGGAGTTGTTGGTGATTGTTTCAAGCGATTTTGGACTATGGCTTGAGGTTGAGCGTTTGAACTTCGACTCTTTAGTATGTGCTGTGACCTCTCTGACCACTTGCCGTAGCGTGCATTCACGTCGGCTGTGCCCTTCCGGCCCTTGCGCAAAGTTTCTACATACATCAAGAAATCTTCAGTGTACACCTCGATGGCGGCATATGGCAGAGCCCAGAACCAAACCGCTAAACAAACGAACGTTGGACCCGAGGCCTAGTCCAGTTTGGCGCTATTGCAATCCTTGCAATGGGAATTTCAAGGTCTTGAAGGCCCATTAACGAACCCCCCTGCAACATTCTGGAACTCTGAACCCTCGGCAGCAAATGGCACTTAATACAAGCCGATTGCGCTAACCCGTCCCCTGCTCCTCCAGGAAGCGTGCAAAGGTTTCGATGCCCTCGTGCTCTGCCCGGTGCAATTCGACCTTATTCAAGCTTCAGCCAGCCGTCTGTCTTTGGCACAGAACTGACATGAGAAACATCGGTGAACCTATGTTTGGAACATTTTGGAACCAGATCTCACCACCTCTTTCTCCACTGCAGACTCAAATGCTGGGTTCAAGGATGCATACGAGAGCCTGTTTGCTCATGAAGCAGCAGAACAACTGCTACTGCTGCTGCTGCTACCGCTGCTGCTGCTGCTGCTGCTGCTGCTGCTGCTTCTGCTGCTACTGCTACTAAAGCTGCTACTACCACCAGTACCCCCACGATCACTCCTAGCACTATTGCTACTCGTTCCGATCCTTCTACCGGTGTTCGGCTGCGGCCGTCGCTGCTCCTCGTCAGTGGCTCAATCTATCATGTTGGATCTACGGGGTGAAACTTTGCGGCTCCGGCACGGTGTCAGATCCTTTACAGTAGCAGGTTTATGTGGGATGGACGGTTTCGCTGTTGAATCATAGGCTGGTCGTCTGGCTGGTAGGTTACGACGGTGCTTCGGTGCTTGGCTAGACGGTCGCTGAGCAGATGGGAGAGCATGTGGGTGGGTAGTCAAGCCAACAAGTAAGAAGACAAGTATTCCACTGATGACGATGCGACGAAAACTAGAATGACAACACACAGCAACACTTCCAACTTAATGCGCGACACACTTCCCAAAACACCTGGTTGGACAAAATTGCCCATACTTAATCTTGTGCGAACATAACTACCCGCAGCCGTACAAAATCCGGTTTGCCATTGCGTCCACATCCACGAGCTGCCAAGGGCTCGGCACTCTTGGCAACACTCCAGCAAACCTGCCCAACCATGCGCCGCAGGCCGTAGCGCTTGCCTGCCACGGTTACCACCGACCTGACTGGCATGAGGTTACTAAGCTCGCACACTGCAGAGATCTGAGATGTGTGTCCGGGTCTTAGAATACCACTACACTGTCAGTCACCCAAGCCATGGGCCATGGGCAGGCTTGGGGGCGGGCTGAGGGAAGGAGGTCAAGTCGCTTGGCAGCCTCGGACAGAGCGAGGCGGAACCGAAGGAAGCAGAAACGGCTTGGAGGCTGAAGGCGCCGGCTTTTTCTTTTTCTGCACCCCGACCGCCTCGGGGTTGAGCTTTGGCGGGGGTTCAGAAGAGTCCAGAATCCTCAAGCTTGCCGCGAAGCGCCTCTGCTTCAGCGTGCTGCTGAATCTGGAGGAGGTCCTGGTAGACGGATTGGCCAGGTCTGGGGTAGCAATTCGTCCGGGCCTAAACGGTTAAATCACGTATTAACTTCTCGCACAAGCGGGACACTGTACTACTCTAGATCTTGCATGGTGCAACAAGAGCTAACAATCTGAGCTAATTAAAGCTGCCACTGTATCGTCAGGCTATGGGACACTCAATCTGGATGTTGAACGACTTGACGAAATGGCAGCGATTGCCCGCCCAATGCGGATCTGAAATTATACATCGCATACTTGTGCGGAGTGACATGAAAAGCACCTCAGATTCCCAATCAGGCAAAGCGTGGCGCTGCGAAACAGTCATGCGCTCTGCTGCTCGTATCCGAGCTGCTGCCGGCAAAAACTCACCCCTCGCGACAAGGCTCTAAACCTGTAGATCGGTGTGGAACCCTCTCATTTCCTCACCTAGATCTGTGTTGGGATTCCCAAGTATGAGATTGTTTAGTATGTTGCCCGCATTGGAAGGGCGAACACCGAGTATTCCATCTCTTGTGATCTCAAGCTTGAGGCTAGATCCTTGGCCCAGCACTAACGGCACCAAACGCTTACTGCCGAAGCTAAGCGGGTGCTGCCAAGGCCAAGGGCCTGGTTGTACCGCGCAGTGTAGACTTCTTCCATAAAACTCAGGAGCTCCGCCTTCCAGAAGAGAATGAGCAACAAACGTTCGAAAGTTGGGCAAAGACAGAGGGGACAAGAGAAGGTCCTATGCATGCGCCGGATGCTCAGCAGGGTGCCACTGTGCGGCAAAGCCCCACCATGCCGCGTGTCCTTCGTCATGGTCTTCGGATGTTGGCCAAGAGCAGGCAGTAGGCCGGTGAAGGTCTGAAACCTTGGAGTTGGCGCGCTGGCAGGATTCCCAAGTTGGACAAATCTCAGGGATGGGATCCTGGTTGCTGTCAACGAGAACCACGGTGAGGGTCACGTGCGCGACGATGATTATACGATACTACGTACACATTGCAGCCTGAGGCCTGAGGCTCTTCTTGTCTCTGACTCTGACTCTGAATGAAGTTGCTGTCCATCGGCGGCAGCTCGGGCAGGAGCCAAGACTCAGACAAATCGAAACAGAGAGTTTGCAAACCCCAGTACTCAGAATCTCGAGAGTTCGGAGGCCAATCTTATTCGCCAGAGCTTGCAACCTGACATCTAGCAGGACATTGCACCGTCTAATCGTGACCCCTGAATCTGAAAAACAAACAGGCGACATAAAAACAAGCGCGGGTATACGTGATGCCAACTGTCAGGAGTATCTCCGTAGTCGCTTCACAGGGCAACAGCCAGCGTGGGGGCCCTTAGCACCGGGCCTTTTCTTCAGCTCGCTCTGCACTGCTGTCAGGCTCGTCCCTTTGGCAGCGCCAGGGGTCTCCTCGCATCAGCAAGAACGGTTTCTCAAAGCACCATTTCAGCGCTCACCGAGGTCAATTGCTCGCTCTTGATGCTCTCCTCTGTCCGTGCAGAGGTGCTTGGAGTGCTGCTGGCGCTGGGCACCCCTAGGTGCAATCAAAGCATGCACAAATTCGTAGCTTCATCTGCGCATGTGCCAGCTGCCAATCTAGACTCCCAGGGTGTGTTGGTGAGGCCGGCCAAAGGCATCGAGAGGGTCACTTTGCAGCCGAGGCCAGAGCAGCCGGCCATGTTGATCTGATCCTTGAAGAGTCAGAGTGCGCTCGGGACTGTCAGAAGAACAAGCGCTGCGCTAACGAGTTAGCCCAAAATCCTACTAAGGGTGCAGTGGCTCCTTTTGGATGGTCGAGTCGCATAACATGCGCCCGGCCGAGCACACCGCCCCGAAAGCCGGTGCCGGTGCCGGGGTGCGCACTTCTGCGACCGCCCCGGACAACCGCCCGGTGGGGCGGGTGACGGCCGTATGTAAGTCAGGAAAAGCAAAAGGGGATGGAGTGGGCGGGAACAGAAAAAGCGATCGAGCCGGCGTGCTGCGGTCGATCGCTAGTGCTTGTTCCTACTCGCACACGTGCGCTACACAACAAGCGCTGCGCTAACGAGTTAGCCCAAAATCCTACTAAGGGTGCAGTGGCTCCTTTTGGATGGTCGAGTCGCATAACATGCGCCCGGCCGAGCACACCGCCCCGAAAGCCGGTGCCGGTGCCGGGGTGCGCACTTCTGCGACCGCCCGGCGCACCCACCTCCCATAAGGCGTCGGCACTGGCTACCAAGAAGCAAGGTCTAGCAGCCTCTCAGGAGCCTCGTGGCAGGCGTAGTCGATGTCGGAGGCCGCCCGCCCGAGGATCACCATGACGTCGTCGACCGGTGCCCTAACACGGCACCAGCCTTCCCGGGCCGCTCTCGAGTCGTCGCCCCGAGAGACGGCGTCAGAAACATTGGCGGCGGAGGGGACCCTGTAGAACTCGGGGCACCAAGCCCGATCGGCCGCCAAGCCCCAGAAAGAGGCGAGGATGCCGTTCACGGCCGGGTCCCGCCCATATCCTTTCATGAGGGCGAACTGCCCCGCGACATTGTCGATGAAGGCGATCCAATGTTGAGGCAGCCTCCGGGCGAAGGTGATGACGGGGAGCACCTGCGCCAAGATCTCCAACACGTAGATGAAAGCCCGGCGAGACGCGAAGGGCTTGAGGTACTCGGGCTTGACGACGCCGAAGTCGTAGAACACCTGGCCCTCGAAGAGGAGCACAAAGCCCCAGCCGTTCTCCCATCTGGCTGAGCGGGGGACCTGCTCCCCCGGATGGAGGTGGCCCACCTTCTTGCGCAAGTCGCCCTCCAGGAAGAAGGCGTCTGCGTAGATGACGGGGACTGGTCCCGTAACCGCCCCCGGCCAAGGTATGAGGCGCGGTTTGGCCGTAGCCACCAGGCGTCGGAGGGCCAGGAGGGCGGAGCGGAGCCCCACCGAGAGGGCGTCGTCGGAGTGGGCCGCCGTGTCGGCCGCCCTGGCGTAGAGCGGCTTGATGGCCGCCCGGCCGGTGCAGCCGAAAACCGACTGGCTGAAAAAGGTGAGTCGCCCGGCCAGCCTGGACGCCACGTCTGGTTTCATGGCCCCCGTCTCCAGGGCGTTGTCGATCTGCTTGAGGATCTTCTGTGTGCGGTCGGCGGTGGGCCGCAGCTCGACGCCCGCGTCGGCCACCCGCACGGAAACGCCCTGGACAACATGCTCCTGGGCTGGCGGTTGGGCCTTGGACGGCTTGGTCTGGAGACCCAGGAGGGCGAAGAAGTCGGCCAGGGCGAAGTGGGCGGAGTCGGCCTCCGCCTTGTCCTCGACGCCGTTAAAGTCGTCGACGAAATGGCCGAAGAGGACCGCGAGCAACGCCCGGGCCAGCATCTGGACGGCGTCAGCCGCCCTGTTGAAATTCCAGACGCTCGCCGCCGCGCCGAAGCACATAGCAAAATGGAACCAAAGGGTGGTTCCGGCGGCCGTCGGGAGGAACGTCCCGCAGTGACCCGGGAACTTGACCGCCCACTGGCGGTAGGCGTTCTGCAGGTCGTGCCCGAAGAGCACCGGGTCCCATCCCGAAGCCATCGCCCGGCGGATGATGTCCACGATGTCCCCGAGGAAGTGGTGCGTCGGGACGTCGTGCGCCCGCATGGTGGCGTTGTGTCCGGACCGTCGCCAGTCTTCGCCTCGACGCAGCTTGAGGTCCCCGTTCTCGTCGAGCTGGGTGATGGCGAAGGAGAGCGCGGCGAAGCAGTCGCCCCGCGGCGGTTCGAGTAGGCGATCCATGCCGGCCACCTCCGGCAAGGACGCCATGGTAACGCCCCATCCATCCGGCGCTCGACACGGGCCCATGACGCGCCCCAGCCGAGCCTCCTTGACGAGCTCATCCCTGAGGGCCCGGGTGTGCTCCGAGTCCTGTGGTCGGCGCGTCTTGGCCGCCACGTAGGATGGGTTTTCCCGGCGAAGGCGATCCATGGGAGCGGGGTTGGAGTACCGCCCGTCCTCCCTGCTCTTCCAGCCAGGCGCCCTACGGACCTCACCCAGCATGTCGAAGCCGTCCTCGAGGTCGGCCCTCAGGTCTTGGACCGCGGGGTAGTTCGCCCTCTGGAGTAGATCCAGGAGGACGGGGCCCTGAAAAGGGCGAGGGCGGTCCTCTGTGCAATAGGTCACCCGGACGTGGTGGGGCCGAGCCGCAAGCCACTGGGCGTCGTGCACCATGACCTCCAACTCCTGGACCACCAGACGGCGAATGCGCACCATGTCGTGGCGCCAGTGGGCGCGGAATTGGAGCACGCCCTCCAGGGCCGGCTCGAGGGTCGGCGGTAGAGAGTGTCGAAAGTGAGGCGCCGCCGCCCAGTGCTCCTCCCGTCGCCCGGGCCGAGGAGGCGGGGCGAAGTCCCAGCCGTGGGCGCACCAATGTTCCAGAAGCCACTGTATAGTCGACCCCTTTGGGCGTCCTGGGAACCCAAGGCTCGCCACGAGCTGGCTGCTGCCAGGAAGCCCAGATGACGATGGCGAGAAGGCGACCGGCGACGCCCCAGTGCCAGCCGTTGCCAAGCATGCGATGCCTGGCCTTGGCGTCCGCCCCCCCCTTGGCGGTGTAGCCCTTGGGGACGTCGTGAAGCTGCTCCTTGATCTCCGGCGTCGGGAGGTGAAGGACGCCCTGGGCGTCCTGGAGCATGGCTTGACGATGGTAGTGCCAGGGGGCGAACTGCCTGTGCCCGGCGAGCCATCGGTCCTCGGCGTCCTTGGGCGCGCGCCCCCGAGCCGGGGACGAGCACCTGCCCCCGAGCCACGGCGGGGTCGAAGGTGAGGCCGCCCAGGTCGAAGGAGTCCGCGGCCGCCCGGGTTCCCGCGAGGCGCAACCGAGACCAGCGGCCCTGGCTGGTCCACTCCAGGGGCGAGTCCGCCACGGGGTCCTTAGGGACGAGCGCCCAGTCGACACTGAGCCACCACAGGCGGGGCCTGGACACCCAGCCGAAGTCGGACGAGCAGACGAAGACCGGCTCCACACCGAAGGCGTCGGAAATCACCGCCGCGTCCGGCACTGACATGACGACGTTCTCGAACAGGAAGGAGAAGCGGCGCCCGGCGAGAAGGGCGCGAAGCTCATCCATGAAGACGATGGCGTCCTGGAAAAGGCGCCCCCTATCGCCTTCGTGCCCTGCTCGGGCTCCGACGCGAGAGAAATCCTGACAAGGGGGGGCGGCCACCCAAAGGATCATGGCCTCGCCGTTGGGATCGGCCTCCCTGATCAGCTTCGCCACCTCCTCCGGGGAGTCGTCCAGGAGGCTGCCCCGGTGCAGAAGCCAGGGCATGGCGCGGAGGCGACCGAGCAACACGCCCGATCGATCTCCCAAGAAACGGCCAGCAGCGGTCGCCCGAAGGAGGACGACACCAGCCAAGGCGCTGCCCCAATGCCATCGAAGGCGGATAGGACGATGATCCGACCGCCCTGGGGCTTACCCGGCGTGAGGCGGACCCGCTTTGCGGGGCTAGGGTCGGGTGCCGCGTCATAGCCCCCAGTTGACACGGCCCCGTGTTGTCCCTAGCGCCATTTCTTTCCGCCCTGGGGGGCGGCCCAACGCCAAGACTGCTGCTGTTGGCCCTTCGTCGAGTCGGGCTGCTCCCAGGACGAGGCGGACCACGAATGGGATGTCCAGCCGTCCGAGCCCGAGTGGCCGGAGGGCGTCTCCTGCCAGGCGTCAGCTGTGCACCATTGCCCCTGCTTGGCCCCTTTGCCGCCCTTGTGCTCCTGCTGGCGGCCGCCCTTGGCGCCTTTCTTGCCGCCCTTGGCCCCCTTCTTGCCCTTGCGGCCCGGGCGGGGGCGCTTGGGGGGCGGCTCCACCCAAGAGTCGTCAGCATCAGGGCTAGTCTGGGTAGGCTGCGGCCTGCCCTTGGTTCGCCCCTCGGGGCGGGGCGGCGCGGCGGTCACGGCCTCGACGTAGGAGGAGACGTCCGCCATGATGTCGGCGGTGGCGTCTTTGAAAGTCCTCCTTTGGCGGAGATCCATGGCGAGGCGCATCGCCATGGAGTCCCAATAGGACACCAGGGCGAGCAAGTTAGCATTTCTGCCTCTCGCCCGGCAATCTCACCAGGCGATATAAGACTCAATGTCCTCTTCGGCGCCCAGTTGGATGAGTATCCAGGCCCACTTGATGGCCTCTAGCCCGTCGCAAATGGCGATGACGGACTTGGGCTGCCACGGGCGTTTCTCTTCAGCCACCAGGCTGCCGCCCACGAGGTGGAGGGCAGCGGAAGCAGCCGAATCGCGGCGCCCGGCGGCGAGGGGGTTCAGCTCGTTGGCGGCGGTCCACGTCCTCTGAGATAGGATCTCGCCCAACCCCAACGGCGAGTATGCAAAGCTGACGGTGTGCTCCCAGTGGATCCTCCTCCGCCCCAGCCAGGCGGCGGGTAGGAAAGGCCCTCGGTCGCCCGTCCACGAGGCGGTCGTTGTAGGCCTTAACCAGGGTGCCCCACTCGGCGAAGTGCTTAGGCGGCCCAGCCGGCGCCGTCGGCGGGAACGGGAGCGGGCCGCCCGCCGCGGAAGCCGGAGCCGACGGGCCCGGGGCGGCAGTCGGTGCAAGCGCGGCCGCGCGAGCCGCAGCCCAGGCGTTCCACTGTGCCCTGGCCTCTTCCCACATGTGGGTGAGGACTGCCCTGGCGGTGGGCAGCTCTGCCGGGGTCAGCTTGAACTCATCCCCCCCGGTCGCGACGAAGCCGGGCCCAAGCGGGTCGATGATGATCTCGGCGAAGCGCTCCGCCGTGGGCGCCATAAGTGCCAAGGTGGCCGTCCGATCTGCACCACGGGCCGCCAAGTAGCGGCGGAGGAAGTCGCCCGCCCCCGCCTCGGTGGCGAGCTGGCCGAAGTCAACCAAAGCCGAAGACGCCGTAGGTGACGCCATGATTGGCGAGGCGGGGGGCAGCGGTCTTGAGGCAGCAAAGGAGGCTAGGGGGGGTGGGGGAATCACAAGCAGGAGTCGACGATCCCTAGAAGAGTGCACTGCGGTCCGGTCTCGACTTTTCAACGCCCGACGTGGGCGACCGCCAATCCTTGGCGGGGTCACTCGAGCTCGGACTCTTCGTCCGGGTGCTGCTCACAATCGCTCCTTGAGAGCGGGACGCCGTCGCCCCAGCATAGGCGGCACCAGAGGTAGCGATTCCCTCCGGGCTCTGCCCGAGGCGGGGCCCAAACAAGGACAGCCGCCCTCTCCGGCTCAATGGTGCGGCCGCAGACCGCCCTCGGGCGACGGCCGGGGACGTCGAGGCGGTGCACCTGTCGATGCCAAGGCCCCATCCGCACCAAGTACCACGGCTGTCGCGCCCAGGTGCCAGGGGCGGATCGCCCCGAAGGGACGAGGGGCTGCCGTGGCGCCAAGGTCCATGGGGTCAAGTCCCTCAAGGTCGCCCGGACGCCGCCCCAAATAGTCCGGAGGCCCGTCCTCAGGCGCTTCATCCGAGTCGCCCGTGTCCGCCGGGCGCGGCGCCCAGGCTGGGCAGAAGATCACCAGCGGCGGGTCCATGCCGAACCGGTCGTCGATGGAACCCGCCCGGCGGGCGGTATCTTCTTGCAGCCAGTCGGCGTGGCGACGAGCCAGGCGGAACATCAGATGCAAAGCCTGGGTGTCGCCCGGCACGTCGGTCGGCGAGCACCGGATGACGTCCGCCGAGTGAGGGCGGCGCCAGCCCTCCAGGTAGGGGTCGACGAACTCACGCCTCCACACGCCCAGAGTAGGGGCGGAACAGCCGAGTTCAGGCACGCCCGTGATCCGGCGGGCGCGTAGATACCACCGGAGGGTCCGGGATGGGCGAGCCACGGCGAGCAAGTGCTCCCAAGCTGTGCGCCCGTGTCCCCAGTCGGCGTTGGAGATATCGCCCGCGAAGGCGTTGGCGTCGACGAAGAACGCGTGCACCTGGGCGGGCTGGGCCAGCAGCAAAGGAGGGACCGCCATGGCGTGACGACCTAGCGAGTGGCGGCAGGGGGCGACGGCGATTGAGCAGCTCAAGTCAGCCAGGCGGTCGCACATGCCAGAGAGCGCCTGCTGACTCCCACGGTGCCGACGCCAAGTCGGAATCGGAGGTGGAGCCGCCCGCAGAGGACGAGAGCTCGCCCACCGCCTCCGAGGAGGAGTCCGAGTCGACGTGCTGAACCCCTGGGTCACCTGCTGAACCCGACGGGAAGCAACGCTTGCACAGCCTAGCCCCCGGCGGGGCGGCCGAGATCCTAAAGAACTGGCGGGAGCCATAAGGCCATCCACAGCCGCGGGCCCTCCACGTAGCCCTGTCGGAGTTCTGCTCCGTGGGGTCGGGCCGATGGACCCTCTTCGTCTTCTCAAGGTAAATCAGGTGGGCGTCTTCCCGGTCGGCCTCCGGGACCGCCGCCCCCGGCGCAAGGGCGGGAACGAACTGGATGGCGGGCAAGGCCGCCTGCTGGGCTGGCTCCCCTGCCGCGGGGTCCGCCGTGTCCGTGCCGTCTGCCTCCTGCTGGGCGTCGGCCAGAGCGGGAAGGTCGGCCTGACCGGGGGCCCCCTGCCCCGGCAGTGCCGCCGCTACTACCTGGCCCGGGGCCAACTGCCCGGGCTGGGAAGAAAGCGCCCACGACGGGGCGCCTTCCAAGCGCCAATGTCAACGGCGCAGCCTGGTTTTACCTTTCGATCGCGCGGGACGACCATCGCCCCAGAAGCTGGATCACCGCCAGAGGCACGCCCCGGGCGGCCAGGAAGGTCGCCCCAGCGACGCGGCAGGCGTGGCTGCCCGTTGTACCCCAGCCGGGTCCTTCCAGCTAACCTCGGCCGCCCCCAACACCAAGGCGAGGAACGAGAGGGACTCCGGCTTGGACCTGGTGCCTCCCGAGGCGCCCGGGAAGAGAGGCGCCGACGAGCGAAGGCGCCCAGCCTTCTGGAGGCGCGCGAAGTGTCGGAACATGGCGTGGACCGGACACAGGGGGTGCGTAGCCACGCCGCAGGCGCAGCGCAACGAGCGCCGAGTCATGACCCGCTCGCCGCCCTGGGCGGTTTTGTGGAGCGGTAGCTCCAACGTCACCACGTGCTTGGTGAGCACCACATCGCCGACGAGTGCCCCGGCGATTTCGATCTCCCGGAGCATGAACCACGTGGCCAAGACCAGGACGTCGGTGGCGTGGGGGACGGCGGCCGGGTCGAAGGCGAGGTCGCACCGATAGGTCACGAGGGCGCCCAGGTCGGCGAGGGGGAAGGCCTCCTTGAGACGAGTCCCCGGGAGGCCGCGCACGATGGACTTCACCGCCCTATTGGCCAAGCGGCGTAGGACGGGCGAGACCTCCAGCCCAAGGTCGTGCTCCTGGTGGCGGAAGGCGGCCAAGAAGTACTCCTTGGCACTGCGGTAGCCCCCCTTCTTGAAGGCCGCCCCCAGGCCTCAATGGTGTCGGCGGACACCGGCCAAGGATCGACCTTGCCCTGGTAAGACAGGGCCATCCACGTTTTGAGCCGGGACGCGTAGGGCCCTTTCGAGGTCTCTGCCAGGTAGCCGTCGCGAAGCTCCTCGACGGAACGCTTGCTGTTCGCCGGCAGCAGGGCATCCAGGGCCGCCCGCAGGTTCGCCCGCAAGGGCACCCTCCGGCGAGGGACGTCCGGCCTTCCCGAATCCTGGGCCGACGACACCAGGGCCAAGTCGGTGACCACAGCTGGCGGCGGCGGGGCGGCCAGCAGCGCCTCAATGGCCGCCGGCGGGACGCCCGCGGCTGCCAAGGCGTCGATGCGAGAGAAAAGGTCGGGGATGCACCTCACGCCCGCCGCCCGCACAGCTGGCAAGTGGTCGGTCTGGCCCGCCCGTTGCGCCAGGGCGACCAGCTCGGCGAACGAGCCCCGAGGCGGTTCCGCCATGTCGACTCTCACCTTAGACAACTGAGCCAAAGTGACCTCGAGCCAGGCCCCGCGAGGGGCTTGAGCAGTCGAGCCAAGCTTAAGGGAAGGGAGGGGGAGGGGAGAGCACAAAAGCACCAGCCGAGACTTTTGACCGCGCCCGCGAAGGCGGTGAGATGCAAAACGGGCGGACGCCCCCAAAGAGTGAGACGGCGGCCGCGACGGCAAAGGTGTAGGTGCCGGCGAGGTCGAAGTAGCCGCGCCAGAAGAAAAGCGAGCCCCGCCGTGACGAAGTCAGCGGTCCCGCTCGCCCGGAGAGTCCGGGGCGCACCTGGCGCATTGATGGTGCGAATGAGGCCGCCCCGTCACCGGCGGGTAGCTAATAGGGCGGAGGCAGCGCCCGGCGTAGGGGCACCGACAGGCCGATGCCGGCCGCCACCATGGGCCAGGGCATTTGGCGAAGCACCACCCTATAAAGTAGGTGCCATCGGACGGCGGCTCGCGGGACAGCTTGCCGCCCTGGACGTTCGGCGGCAGGCTCCGGAGGAAGATGCCCGCCACTGTCGAATTGGGCGGGAGCACATCGGCGACGCTGCGCTCCAGGGACTCCGCCCTATCCCATGTATCAGCAGCCGCCCCGTCGAGGCCGAGGGGCATCTCGGAGTCGAAGAAGTCCGCCCCAGGGCGATGCTTGGCCTGCCGATAGCGCTCCCACCGCTCCCTGGCAGTCATTGACGAGCCAGGCTGGCGATGCAGGGACCGATTTTTGGTCCCGTAGCCGCCCCGGCCACTGGGCGGCACGCCCGCACAGGCGGAGGACGCTCCAGACGAGGATGCCACCGGAGGCGGAAAGGGCGATGGCGAAGGCGGCGGCGTAGTCGAAGATGAAGCGGCCTGCGGCGGAATGCCCGCTGAGGCGCTGGGCGGGTGGTCGCGCTCAGGATCCGCCCCACTCTGCGGGACGATCACCTCCGGTTCCGCATGCCCAGCCGGCTTGGCCGGGGGCGGCGGCGACGTCATCTCCCGCATCTCGCGCTGGATGCGGAGCTGGAGCATCTCGTCATACGTGACGTCGAAGCTCAGCGGCCCCATACCAGCAAGCGCCCGGAGGGCGTTCTCCTGAGATATCGCCCGGCGCTGCCGCTCGTAGGGCGTAGGCTCCTCAGCGGCCGGTGCAGCGGCCGGCGGCGGGGCTGGCGCCTTCTTCACTGGCGGAGGCCCCGACGAAGGCGCCGCCGAACCAAACATGCCCGACGGCTGGCGTGTGCCTGCCCCTTGGGCTCCCGCCCCCGTGGCCGGCTCCACCACCAGAGGGGGGGGTGGCGCCTTGACGAATGGCTTGACGTTGGGGGCGATAGCCTGCCCGGCCAGCTCGGGCGGAGGCGGCTTCTTCACCGGCTTGGCGACCACCGGCGCGGGCTTCTCGCCCACTGACGCAGCCGAGGTAGTGGTTGACGACGAAGGCGGCGGGGGAGGAGGAGGTACCAGCCCCCGCTTGGGCCGCACGTAGGCGCCCGCCGGGCACAACGCCTCGAACGGCAAAGGCACGGTCGTGTCGGGCGGGGCCTTGGGCGCAGCGCCCGATAGGCCGGCGAGGTAGGCGTCCAGCCCAGACTCGCCCTCCAGGTCGGCGTCGTCATCATCCGGCACGGCGATGTTGGCTGCCGCCGCCGGCTCCGCGACCTGGTGCATCGCCTCCTGGTCGGTCCAGTACTGCCGGGCCTCCGCGGCAGACGGGCCGGGCACCACCGACGACTGAGCCCCAGGCGGGGCGAGCCAAGCCTCCGCGGGCCCTGCGCCCGGCGGGGCGGTCGAAGATGCCGAGAGGGTCGTCAAGGGCGGAGGCGTAGCTGGCAATGTCGTGCCCGTCGGTGGGGTAATCCCGGACGAAGATGACGGAGACGAAATAGCCGGCGTCGACGGACCCGCCGTGGGCTGGGCCGCCGTGCAAGCCGCCATAAGGCGAGCCAAGTCGACCGCGGACAAGGCGCCCACAGCTGCGGCGAGCTCGCCGTCCGACGCCCCTGCCGCAAAAGACGAAATGAACACATGGGCCTCTGTCTGTGTCGCCACATGTGTGCTGCCCCCAGTAGGGGGCAGAAAAAGCGATCGAGCCGGCGTGCTGCGGTCGATCGCTAGTGCTTGTTCCTACTCGCACACGTGCGCTACACCACAAAACACCGGCACCCTGAAAGGTTTCTGGTCGCCGAGTATCGGTGGCTTTATCCGCTCCAGGCGAAGGTGACGCAGCTGGACTTGTGGCCTGGCGGACGTCGGAACCCTGGCCCTAGCACAAAGTTGCATGAAGCTTTTGCAGCGAGTTGCAAGTGTAGCGCAGAGTGCTCCACACTGAACGGGACGAAGGGTCCCGATGCAGCTACTTGCTTCAGTCAGCCGGGGCAAGGTTTCTTCCTGCCTCAGGTCTGACAACCTTCACAACCGCAGAGAACTTGCCCGAGATGTCAGGCTTGAACTCGACCTGGCAGATCCCTACACTTCTCAAGAGATGACGATCTGCTTCTGCTTATTCCTTAGTACTGCGTCCGTCAACCTCCCTCCAACTCCAGTCCATGGCCTTGTTTGCGACAAGGAAGGACAGCATCCGCTCCCGCTCCGCTGGCGGAAGATCCTGTCCAGAGCGAGAGAGAGCGAGAGAGAGAGAGAGAGAGAGAGAGAGAGAGAGAGAGAGAGAAAGAGAGAGAGAGAGAGAGAGAGAGAAAGAGACGGACGGCTTGACAGTGACCATCACGATTGAAGAAACAGAAGGGCAAGCAACAAAAAGGATCTAAAAGGGGTAGACGGCGAGAACACTTTAGAAAGAAAGAGGAGCGGGTTGGCTGAGAGAATCGATTCTATGGCACGCTCACACACACACACACATGCGCGCTTTGTCACACTAGATGATGCTGCTGCCCATACCATGGAAGACACTTAGCCGAACCTTGTAGAACGCTCGAGACTACAGGCTGACCTAGATAGAAGAATTAGAATCTGGCTTGATGACTCCTTGCATGGTTGTCGTCAGTAGAGGACCCCTCAAAGTGCAAGTTTTCACACTTCGGCTCCCAAACACGTGCCTGAATGCCCAAATCTCCTGCAGCTATACTGTAACGTTCAGGCCTGTTCATGGCTTAGGATCAAATCCTCTCGTGGCCCATCACCGATACGCGATTCAAACAGACTTGCTTGGGCCGGGGCTGCAAGCACCACCCGTGGAGGCGCCATGGCTTCAGTGCAACGAATCCTGTGGCCTTGCTTGGTATTGCTCTTCGTCTTGCATGTCTTGCTACTGGTAGTAGCTTTATTGTTGCCAGTTGCAAGTCTTCTTGCCGTGGTCTTTGTCTGCCCCGTAGCCGCTCGTTCTTCGATTCTGGTGCTACTTGTGTCTCGGATGTGCCACGTGGTCTAGAGCTAGGGCGGCCAGGGATGAGACATTACTGCGAGACCTTGATGTCCGCCTCTCATACCTCTCATCCGGACCCGGGCCAGCGACTGGGACATAAGCTTAATCGTGCAGTACACCCGACAGCAGCTGTTCCAGCTTTCCATCTCGTCGTCCGCTCTGCTCCTCGTGTTCCTGCATATGTCGGCTTATACTTTGACTCCTGCATGCTTGAATGCTGCTCCGGTGCATTGCCTTGAATGCTGTGAAACAGCATGAATTTCATGATCTATATAGATATAGTGATATAGGCTTTGTGCCAGACAAATTTGGCTCCGCGGAAGTCACTCTTTCAGAGTGCCGCAGCAGATGCATTATACAGTAAGAGGCAAGAGCGACCTACCTAGAAAACTTACCTTCCTTCACATTAATGGTGTTATCTCAGAGCGAGCTTTCGCTGGACCCATTGCCATGGGCAGCTTGAGAAACCTCACAACAGACTACAACTACGACAAGGCCTAAAGCACAGCCAGTCGAAGACCTTGACGCAGGGATAAGTAAGCCCTCCCATGATGTTAGCAGCCTCATTCGTTCATGTTGTGAACCTGACTCATAATTAGATAATTAGTCTGCACCTACACTTGAACAACTACTCACGATCGATCGACTGCGACAGCCCCCAAATCTCGAGCCCTGCTGGCTCGGAGGGCTTGGAGAAACAGCGCGGCCTTACCCGCCGTAGCTACAACAAGCCTGCTCTTCTTACCTCGAAGTTGCACCGTCCAGCCCGAGAGATGCTCGGCTTTCCCAAGCCAAGGTGCTTGGAGAGGCCACAGCAGCTGAGCCCCTGAGGCCCATCTGCATCGGGATCGCCTGCTTCCTGCGCTGCCGCACGGTAGGCCTCAGTCGTCAGACGATCTTCAATCGGCTGTGACAGATTGCCGCTACATTTCACAGCGACGGTGATTTCCCTAGCCGAATGATTGGCCTAATTGCCATGTGTCAGATGATCTGGCTGCCGGCTTTCCCGAAAGTGTTTGCATTGCCACTACACTTGCAGGCCTGTGTGATGATTCGGTGAAAGCTCCGAAGAGACCCCAGTTTGTGGCCCTTTTGACAAATGCCGACACCCCAAAACAAAGCAACACCACAAAGAATCCGAAAGATTCGAGCAGCAATCAGCTCCTCGCGCGCCAAGGCTTCTGCATGCTCTGCTGCACCTCATCTACCGGCTGAGTTTGCGGTTGCTGGCAAGGGTCTTCAACAACAACTGTCCTCTTCGTGTCCTCTTGCAGCATGCCATGGCTGGGGAACACCCTCGCTTTGGAGCTGCTTCGTCAGTGAGCCGAACAGCCAGATCCGATCTCTGAATGGGGCTTGTGATGTTTAGATTTCATGCGGTCCGATTCCCGGAGGCAGCTTACGCAGACATGCTTGGATTTCAGGTCGAGAGGCCGGAGACAAGCCAGTAGAGCAGAGTGTGAGCCACTTCGGCCACAATGAGCAGCATGACGCCTCAGAAATTGGGAGAAAGTGAGCTCGTGGCACAAAACCCTGCAAGAGCCCGCAAAGGCGAGGTGGGAGCAACGCAGGACCCGAAACGGTCCATGAACTCCCTGGAGTGAAGTGGAACATAGGCCCAAGCTTCAAAGGACAAACCGAAGAGCGGGGGATTCTTGTTGGGCCAGGAAGCCGTTGTGCGTCGACAGCACGATGCCCTGCTTCTTGTAGATGCCCATGCAGAAAGTGATGACCTGCATTTCGCAAAGCGGTGCTATGATGGCAGGACAGCTACGGCAGCGTGGATCTACCGGCTTCGCTGTGGTTTTGTCTAGTCCTTTCTCCGTAATATTAAACCGTTCCCCCCTCCACCCCGAACATAAAAACTGATTTCGGCGGGGTTTAACGGTTTAGTTTCTATATTAGGGGCGGTTTCGTTTTTTTCGGGTATGAGTCGGACTGACAGTAATAATGAGTCAGACAGTCAGACGGCAATTGAACAAGGACCGTTTCCTGAGCCTAATAGCCTAATTATAATGATTAAACCTTGAAGCCCTAAGCCCCAGAGCCCTAAGCCCTAAACCTTGAGCCCTGAAGCCCTAAGCCCTAAACCTTGAGCCCTAATTAGGTCCCTCAAGCCCTAAACCCTAAAGCGTAAGCCCTAAACGCCTAGACCCTAAAGCTCTGGTTCTTCCCGTTTGATTAGTACTGCTGTAGTCATGGCTCTACTTAAGCTAAAACTAATACAATCCTAGGCCTCCCCTAATGTTTCTGTTAATTCTGGGCCCGAAGATACAGAAAGGCACACTGTGGGGCCCCAGTGTTGCCAGACAGAAGGTTTTGCGATGTTTTGTGAATTGGCGTTTAAAGTTTCCGTTTTGGTTCCACTCTCCACTAGTACCAGAGCGGGTTTAGGGGGAAGTGATTAGTATCTATGGTGCGTTCGTCTTGCGGTTTCTTCACTTAGGACAGGGGGATCGGGACGAACTTCCCGATCATGTCCCAATTGAAACAACCACCATCCCTCGATCTGTCGCTAAGTCACCCTCCTCCTTTGAACCTTCTAGCCCAACCATCAATCTTTCCAGCAAGCGTATGAAGGGTTGCAACTTCAAGAGCTGTCCAAACGAATCAGAACGTCGGCATGCGCTTTTGGAGACTCCGGCATCGCCCCTCTGAAGTGAACAAGACCCCGGGGATCTGGCGTAGACACCCATGATGGACACATCCAGCATCGCCAGCTTCCGTAGCACCTTCGCCTCACCGAGGGTGAGCTGGCTTCGACCAGCTTCAAGTCTTCAGCTTGTTGTGCATGAGCGGAGGAAAGAGGTGGTACATGAAACGACGCTAAATACTTGTCGCACCACACGGACACAGTTTAATGATGAGTCTGCTCCATCCTAAGTCCTCAGACTTGACTGAGGATGCAGCCCAGGAGTAGAACCAACATGGCCGGTCAGATGGAGGTAGGCTGTTGCCTGCCTGCAGCTGTTAACGGGGCAGCTAGAAAGAGCTGCCTCAAAGCAGGATCGGGTTCACACCCATCCCACGGTATATGCTCAGTCACCTCGCATGGATGTTAAACACACGTCGACGATGACTACAAAGGATATTCTGTTCGAAAGGATCTACGCCGGATTGCGCCTGCAATCTTGCACGAGTCGAGGCTGACCCCTACCTCTACAAAAGGCAGTGCTACTCCAACTGCATTTGGGCCCTGAACTGCAACCGGTCCCTGGTAAGAGTGCCAGTAGTAAAGGGAGAGGTCCGGATGCAAGTCAAATCCGAACTCTAATCCTCAGACCCGGTTCGGAATCAATTTAACGGCCACCTGGAGCAATGCGAATACCCTTCTCTTTGCGAATGCCATGTTGCCGCTGTCGGTTCCAGGCGGCTGGCAGCAAGCAGAAGGAAAACGACATCTGCCAGCGGCAGTGCCTTTGCTGAGTCGCAAACCAAAGACCTTTGAGTTTCTCTTGTGCAGACTGGGCTGCACAGGAGCATGCAGCCGCGCGCAGGGCGAAGAGATGTAATGAACCTTGATGTTATTTGGCCTGAAACTACAGCCGCCCGCCTGCGTGCTCAGCATGGCTTCAGTAGACTTGAAAGTCTTCTGCCGTCCGGTCGTCGCAGAAAGTGCTGCCGCAGACTGGGCCAAGTTGCTATAACGCAGAATCCGAACATCACCAGAGCAAAGAGACCTTGAGCGTCACAAGGGCGGGCAGAAGAGCTCAAAAAGACCGTTTGACCTTTTTTTGCTAGTGCTTAACTGCTTGCATCAGGGATCTGTTGGCCTCGCCGCTGCCGATCTCCTGAATCAGCCAGCGGGTGCAGGAGAGGATGCTGATGTCGGACTTCAGGAGGTCCGGGATGGCCAGGGACTGACACAGAATGCAGCTTCAGATCCTGCATCGCTCTTGGCAACGGTGCAGGCCTGAACTGTCATTGATCCCTGACCTGTCCATTCACTATGCTGATCAAGGCACCTCGACCAGGGGCTTGGCAGAGTACGGCACGGAGCCATTCGGCGGGTAGAGTTGTCTCTCATCGATCCTCACAGCCACGAGTTCACAAGGCCAATAATCCTCGCATCTGTTCCGTGTGGGGAATCCCGAGTGGTCCTCAGAGACATGCAAGGAATCGAAAGGCCGGCAATGAAGAAGATGGCCTTCAGCGCGGGCACTCACTTCCTCTCATCCAGGGCTCCCTTACTCGAAGACTCTTCAAGAAGGACTTGTTACATGCAGCCGCAGGGCAAAGACAGCCGCGATCACTCCCGCCAGAAGTTGTACTGCTTTGGCACTACACAGCGGCTTCCTCGCAGATCTTTGCATCGTTCCGGGAAGGCCTGGACTCTCGTAGATGGGCAACCCCAAGTTTGATGAATGCTGTAGTGCGCTTTACTGTATAGTCTGCGAGCTCCCCTCGAAGGCAGCAGGATAGCATCAAAAGTGCGGCTCAGCTAGAAAGAACTGAACATCTAGAAACCGATCGCTTCGGCTGAGATGGAGCCTTTTTCAAGATGCGAACGGATGGAAGGCCGCAGCGCCAGGCTCCGTACCACTTACTTGCCTCTCCAGTAAGAATTGCCCTTGAAGTCCCGTGTTCACTTTCCGTTCCAGCGGGTCCCGGTGACCGCAGTCTTCGTCGGAAGCAGCGGCAAGCTAATGCCCAAAGACCTTTGCTGCGACTGCAGGAACCCGATGCATGAATGAATTTCGCTCCGTACACGGCTGCATGATGCCATGGCCGAAAATAGGCGATGTCCCAGTCCCAGCCGTCTGAGAGCTTGGCGAAACCGTCGAGCAAACGCAGAAAACGCTGAAGCAGGAGAAGCCCACCTTGGCCGGGGTCGGGGTCCCGCAGGCTCCGGATGCAAAGTGCCTGTTGTTGGTTGTTGGGTAGCTCTCGACAAAACATACAGCGACATACGGCAAGCGCCTGTCAGTTTTCGAGAAGCCAGGCCTCTGGATGTTGCGGGCTCACAGTCTGAACGAACTTAGTGCTCCGCCCAGCCGCATCAAGCTTGGCAGCCGTTAAGACCAATGGGTCGCTGTGAAGCAGCCGCACTAAGTGAACCAGCAGGATGTAGGCAAACATGTCCGGACCTTTCAAGCAAGGTTTGGCGCTTTGGCCCGGAGCCCAAACCCTGTGCAGAAGCAGCAGTGCATTACCATCAGCTGTCATCAGCGTGGAAGTGTTTGTCGAGACGACACTACTTCTTGCGAGCAAAAACTCAGCTAGAAAGCTCGACTTGACAAGATCCTCAGCTCCTGGCAGGCCCACTTTGAGATGCTCTGCACGATGACGATGCAAACCCGTGCGACCAGGACCTGCAGCCAGAAGGGGCTCCGGACACTCGCAGGAAGCTCAGTTCTGCAGTCGGTAGCTCTCGGTTTGACTCAAGACAGACTACACTCCTCGCCCGACATCGAAAAATATCACTGGACTTAGGCGAGCACCAGAAATTCTGAAGACGAGAACCTGGGTCAGTTGGAAACGCAAGGTTCCTTCCTTTCGCTTGTCACGGCCGAGGATTGGGCCTGAAGACCTCGCCGACGGCCAACAAAAGCAGCTTGACCACGGGCACAACGACTGCATAGAGGACGATGAGGACTGCTCCTGTCCTGTGCGCTGGCTCTCATGTCGATTTCATCATTGCAGAAGGCACGGACCGAATGCAGATGAAGTTTGCATGCAGGGCTTACCAGAACTCACCTGCGAACGTCCATAGGCATTTATATCTTGAAGCTTAGGCAGACCACATCAGACGACCATCAAACTCAGGATCCTTTTGACGACATCTGCACCTACGGGCCCTACAGTAGGCGGTCAGTGGGCTTCGGGCCTCCGAAGCTGCATCCTTTCAGCTTTAAGCTGGCAATGGTGTAACATGGTGTAACGATGAAACAGGAGTCCTGGATCCTGTCTTCTCCAGCAGATGCACCAGGCCAGTGACGGTTTCTGTGCAAGCAACATGGCCTTTCTCCTAGGCTTGGGTTGCACCGCTCCAAGCATCACGAAATGCTGACCGACAGAACGAAAAGGGACGCTACAATCAGTTGACACGCCCAGTCTCCGGCTGCACATCTATTCGGTGACCGAGGACCTTAGCAGGCAGCATGGTCTCAAGGGCTGCACAATGAGTGCTCACACAAAACGACGCTGTGCTGTCAGCATTTGGGTGCGCCTTGAGCTTTGAGCACATCGTGCATGTTGAATTGGGAACCGTCAGTGTTCAGACTGGTGCGCTGGAATGTATTGAGTCGTGAGATGCGTGTGAGTTACATTGACGACGATGTTGAAGCTGAAGAGAACCTGCGTCAGGCCAGGCACCAAGAGGACCTTGCGGCAAGAGCACATCTCGAAATTCAGGGCGAAGAACTGCACGTCTTTGCTTCTTCGACGAAACTGTTTGCAGGC
This sequence comes from Symbiodinium sp. CCMP2592, assembly GCA_905221615.1. Taxonomy (NCBI): domain Eukaryota; class Dinophyceae; order Suessiales; family Symbiodiniaceae; genus Symbiodinium; species Symbiodinium sp. CCMP2592. The sequence goes on from CAJNDT010004124.1 coordinate 181,453, forward strand.
ATGCCCATCGTGAGGAAAACTGTAGAGATTTCGACAGAAGGCCACACCAGGGTGGTTTTCTCACATCTGGGTGCGAGTAGGGTCTTCGAGGCCTTGAAGCCTTGAGCTCTTAATAAACCCTTGATTCCACAGATCTTTTACTCATTTTCCTCTCTGCCGACAGCATTGAGCATATGTTTGACTTTCGGTGCGTCTGCTGCCGTCACAGAATCCAACTCCTTTGTACTGCGGCCCGACCTGTGGCTACATTTACCTGACAGTCTCAAGCCGCAGTATCTCGTGAACGCAAAGAAGCTTCAAGGTCCAAATGCCCCCACGCGGCATAGCTGAGAATTAACATGATCGTCGACCAAGCGGGGGGTCGACCTCCGCTTGCCTCGGTGGCGTGGCAGAGCATGTATGCGGGCTTCTAAGGTTCCAGGCTGATGATCGACACGGGGACTTGAAACGAAATTGAAGGCAACTGACCTTGGCAGCACACTGCAATGCGGCATGCATGTCGTATCCAACCAAGTTTTGCAAAACTGCTACTATGCTCTCGCCATCCCAGCTACATAGTGCTTTCCACCTGTCAATGTGTGCGAGAGAACGCGATCTTTCGCGTGACTTGGTTTTGTTTGATGATACCGCATGACAAACTACAGTGTTAGGACTCGTGTGACTCATGTTAACGCAGGAAGCGATATACACGCACACACACACACACGCAAAACCCGACAAAGCTCAACGGTCCAAACGAAAGAAGTACGAAGACGTGTTTGCACATCACTGAAAAACGGTGCACGCCCACAGTCCGGCGGACTTTACATATATTTATCTATATGTATACGCATATACATACAGATATAGATGTACATAGACACATGCACATATGTGCATATATACATATGCACATACATACGAAATGCAGACATATCATAAGATAACAAGTGTATATAGTTATATACATATACAAGTATCTAGACTATAAACACCTATACACGCAAGTGCATGCATGCATGCATCCAGCCATGCATGCGCACATTCATGTGCATAGTCATGGCTGCCTGTGCTTCTGAAATCCTGGCTGAGCCAAATCAAGCCAAGAGGCAGCATGGTAGGCACCTGCTAATAGGTTTATGGGTCAAGCTTGTGCTGGCGACCTTTCGACTTTTGTCAGATTCGTTGTTCACTTCGGGTCATACACGGCATGCCGCTGACTCCGCGGTCTTGGTGGGTGAGAAGGAAGACAACATTGTTGAGACCATGTCGTTGACAACTTTCTCATTCGTCGTACCGCGGTTTCCCCCGGTCCTCCTTATGAGAAGGATATGTAAACTCGCCCCGAAAAAAATCGTAAGTACTGACTTGTACTGCAAGCAGGACACCTGGAAGACCTCCGTCCACGCTCGGTGGCTTCGGTCCCAAGCCGACCTAAGCAGCAAAGGGTCTGCAAGACTGTTTCCAGCGACCATGCATGAGTCGGTGTCAGGACAGTTCAAGTGTAGACGATTTAGTGCCGGGCGTAACGGGCGCACGGGTGGTAGACGTGTATGGTCAGAGACAACCACTGTGCCGCCCGTAAGTCTGAAAAGAGAGCTTAGGTTGCAACTGCCCCTCCACTCCCACCCCCTCGCTGCCAACCCCCAGTCTTTTCAGTCCAATCTGAATCGCTTCAGCCACAACATTAAGCCCCGATGAGATCTAACTTGCAGGTTCCAGCCGGTAGCATGGGCGGAAAAGACAACACCTGAGGGAAAGCCTTGACAGGATGTCGTTAAAGGACCAGATAACAGTCCCGACAATCAAGCCTTTACTGCAAAACGACTTTGACAGACGCATGCATGTTGCGAGGTGGAATTTCGATTCGGATTAATTGCGCTGCAGAGGCACCGCCTGGTTCAGCTGACACACGGGAGGGGCCTTTTTGCTAGGCTTTGCCTCCACGGTGCACATCTCTGTTTCGGTCTGGGGCCTTTGGGCTGAAGCAGCTCCCACTAGCCAGCGGATCCACGCAAGCTCACCCTGCAAGCTTCACGAGCTTGTAATCGAGCGGGATAAAATGGGGACGGAGCATGCTTAGCCCAGCCGAAACACTGCCACGATTGTCGCACAATCATGCCCGAAGCACGCTGAACACACAATGCAAGTACGCGGGGCAGCCACCGCCAGCGTAATCATGGCAGATCGAGATGTCGAAATCATGGCGAAGGGACTGCAGTCTAGAAGTCTGGAGACGTTCGAGACATGGCACAATCACCAATGGGACAACGGTGTATGCTCCTCGCTGCAGATCTGCACATTCTCAAAAGCTTAGTTGGGCTTGGACGTACGTGCTGTCGCCACCATAGAATGCACTCCCCCAAGTCACAACAGACTCGACTGGTCCGTTTTGCACAATCGCTGCAAAGGCATAGCCGTTGGCACAAATTGCCCGAGTGTTCTTCAGTCGCGCTTGCACGGAACTGCTGTTTCCGCCCCGCAGACGGTCACCCCATGTCACAACAGTTCCATCTTCGATGAGCGCAGCAAAGGCTCCTCCAGATGACTCGAGGCATCGGACGTTGCGAAGCTGGTTTTGGACAGCGTCACTGTCACCACCACAGTCGGCATCTCCCCAGGACACAACCGTTCCGTCGGCCAAAAGGGCGGCAAATGCAGTATCAGAGACCTGGACATGCTGCACATTCTTGAACGGGAGGACAGTGATGCCATCAGCCCAGGGGTCATGGCCCCAAGAAACGAGCGAATCATCTTGCAAAATGGCGACGAACTCGTGGAAACCAGCCTCGAGCCGCTGTACATTCTCGACTGGCACCTGGACGGCTGTCGCCCCATATGCTGGAGCGCCCCACTGCACGACAGATCCATCGTCCAGGACTGCAGCAAACGACGACATCGTGCCCTTGATTTGCTGTACATTCTTCAGCAGGTGCTGTGCTGCACGGCTGTCACCTCCGTGTGCAGGGTGGCCCCATGTTACAGCAGAGCCGTTGTCCAAAATGGCAGCGAAAGCATAACCTGTGCACGAAACTTGCTGCACACGACGCAGCTGCTCATGAACTTCTGAACACTGCCCACCAAACGCCGCGTCGCCCCAGGTCACCACAGATCCCGTATCCAAGATTGCTACGAAAGCGTGGAAGCCAGCTTCGATTCGCTTGACATTTACGAGCTGCTCCTGAACAGAACTGCAGTCACCGCCGCATGCAGGATTCCCCCAGGTAATGACGGACCCGTCGGCCGAAAGCGCTGCAAAGGCGGAGCCGGTTGCCTGAACCTGCTTGACATTTTTTAGCTCTGGTCGCACCGCTGCGCTGTTGCCGCCATGAGCATCGTGACCCCAGGTGATGACAGTGCCATCGCCCAGAATTGCCGCAAATGCATGGACGGTTGAGGCCAGCGTCAACGGTTCTCTGTGTAAGGTCAAAAGGTCACCGTGATTTAATTCAGCCTGGGCAACTGTTATGTCTCCATCTCGAAAATGCCGCCCAGAAGGGCTCAACAACTTCCCTCGCCCGACACCTAGCCGGCGTTGGGCTTCACGCCGCAGCTCCTCCATGGAACAAGCCGGCGCCACGTCGATCTCTGTGTAGCTTCCACTTATCAGGGCTACCCTTACGACAATCGACATGGCAGATTCAGGTCTATCAACGCAGATCCCTCAGGGAACCGAGTGGACGGCCTGCAGGCTCTGGTTGGTGAATCTGGGCCTGTCGTGCAAACCTAGACTTCACCCCCTCGGATTTGACAGATGTTGCCGCGTGAAGGAAGTGCTAATCGGAAGGATCGGCAAGGCAGAAGGAACGGGCCTTGGCATCTGTACTGTAAAACCAAACGTCGCGATCTGCAATCTTTGCAGTTCCGCGGTATGAGCGAGAGGCTGGCTTAAACGTATTAAGCTGCCGACGAGATCACAGAACCAGCCGACCACGGTGCCGCCAGCTACGATGACGATGATAAGGAAAACTGCCCAGTTCACCTCTCAGGCGGCAGCATGCAAAGCATCTTTGTGACCAAATCTCTAGTGGAGCGGAGTATTTTCATGGGCAGGAGCGCAGAATGCCGTCGAAAACCCGCCAAGCCCCAAGCGGCGTCACGGGCCATCACTATCAGACTCGGCTCTGGGTTTGAAGCTTAGCTTGGAGTGGAGCTCACTGGCTCAAGAACGACGCGTGTCCGAAGCCAGAGTCTCGAGTCGCAGAAGAAGAAGCATGCTGGATCCCTGACCACAAGATCGGATGTAGTTGTTGAGTTTGGTGCCCGCACCTGCACCAGCGAGTTGCCCTCCAGCTCCGGCGGGGCATTGAAGTCGGGCGCGTTGAGACCCTTGTACACCTCCCCGCAATGACAGAGTTGCATGAAGGAGTCCGTGCGACTTGTTCTTGTCTCAGCTGCAGCAGTGGCTGCTGTATGCTACAGTGTCGCACCGTCATGAAATACCTACCGATGCCCTGGGAGTGGGAGCTTCGAGCAGGGCCCTTTGTGGATGCGTCTTGAGTCCAGTCCAGTGCACGAATCTGCGCCCTGCCTCATGCATGCTCTGCTCAAAGGGCTTCATCTGCTCTTCCATCTTGCCTGCAACACACGACTGTTGTCTTCTGTGCCAAGACAAAGGGTCTGCTCGGGTTGATGGCATCCGCCAGGCCACAGGGTTCTCGGCTGCTCCGTTGTTGTCTGCCCCTCAATTCCGCTTATTCCAACTCCAACGCCTGTTGTTTGGTGGAAAGCAGAGAAGCTCTCACAATCATGACTGTAGGAAGCTAGAGGCCCAACCAAGCTCCAGTCTCTGGACCGAGTGGCTGATCTGTTTTTCGACGGAGTGAATGCCAGGCCTGCGACATGGATTCAGCTATCACAAGCGGCAATACTTAATCCACCTCATGATGAAAAGACAACTAATGTAGGACAGCTCGAACCCGAGCTTGCACCAGCAAACCTTCACTGAGCTCTTGACCTTGAGTAATTCAAACTGGTGGGCCAACCGACAAGGCAACATTTTGTGGACACCCGGCCGAGGTCTGGCTGTTCGACAAAGGACAGCTTCGATGGAGCCACACGGAATCACTGAACAGTAGTTATAATGACAAACTCCATGGTTGTGGCCGCCTTTGCCAGAACCGGCTCCCTGAATGAGCTTTACAGCAGCCCCTGCCACTAAGTACACAGGCTCGGGTCTAACAGGCAACCCGGAATAAACCCAGCCCCCAAACTCAAACCTTCGGAATTGCCAGGGATCCGGCAACCAGCTGAGCCCGGGGATGTCAACCGTTGGCCGAGGCGTCCTGAATGGGAGATGCCAGAGGCGAAAGATCGAAATTTGGGATCAAAACCTGGGTGCCAAAGCTGTGCGGATAAAGCCAAGACAACAGATGTGGCACGATGGAACAAGGCTTTGCAAAGGTTCTGTGGGTCCCGTTTGCATCCTGGTGCTGCCCGTCGCTGATGGTACCTAGCCCAGGATTTAAAGAATCAGCTCAGCAAAGCCCGAAGACTTGAGCCTCCGATGATAACTAATTCATTCTTCAAAACCTTCTAGAAGGATTCGGACGCTACCGTTTAGGACATGACAACCCTAAACCAAGGGCCCCGACTCAGAACCGCCAACCTGGCTCTTAGGGCCCTCGCGTGGTGGGTCTTTCACCATTGAACGTCGAACCGCCGCCACAAGTGCAGCAGTTCCTTCGAGAGGGTGGGATGGAGAGAAGCCGTTCCAAAGTGATGACGTCAAAGCTCCGTCTCTGCAAATTAGGACAGTTCTTCCTGTGCAGCAGAGCCGGATGTCTACACTACACTCACAACTTGCACCCGGGGCAGCGACAGCCATGGGTCGTTCATTCCCTTCGCGCAGAAATCCGCGTGCTCCTCATGTGCACATTCACGTTTAAAAGCATCAGCATATACTTCCTCGGGTCTGTTCTACACAAGTACGACAGTCTAACTTCCAAAATCTCAAAAGGGTGCCGACATGTCCCGACCAAAGAAACAAACATCGCAGAGACAACCGAATGCAGTGTTGTCAACAAGCACCCAGAGTCGGGCTCTACTGGCAATCCAATTCAAGCTTCGCAAAAGCAGCCAAGGGATGCTAGCTGCTCTGTTCTGAAATAGTAGCAGCCTCCACGCAATCACGGACCTCGGATCCTTGACCCAACTGTTGCTTCTGGGTGTGCCTTGTAGAAGTGGCAAACGACGCCATCTTCATGGCAGTCGGGATCCACGGGCACGTAGTTATTGCCTTCACGACTGTTGCTATCCCATGTAAGGGTAGAAGTCTTATGCTGAAGAGTCGTTGGGCCATGCAGTGATATCGCCCGGCAAGCGCAAGCCAGTGCCATGTAGCCTAGTGTAAAGCAACGGTATGTACTGTAGTAGTACGAAAAATGGAACCAGCTTTGCCTTAATATCATTCCATTCACTACACTACACTTTAATCTTATGTATCTACACAGAAATGTGACACAACACCATGTAATATTGACAGGTCTTGTTTGCTTACATACATACATGCATGTGCACGTACAATGAACATACATGCGTGGATGCATACACACATACACACAGACATACGTACGTGCATGCATAGACATACAAGTGTACACATGTGTACACATGCAGTACACACCCACATACATATACATATATATGTATATATATATGTATACAAAAACCTTAACATACATATACGTATGCATCTACATCTACATTCATATATTATATATGCATACATACACATGTACATTGAACTGTAATATGATACATAGTATACAGACGCATGTGCAAATACATGCACATATATGTTGAGCTTTGCATACACATCATATACCTTGACCTTGACATTGACCCATTACATTACAATGCATGCATCTACATTGCACTGCATTACAGTACATCGAATACATACGCACATACATACAGCAAACATAGTTATTGGGGGTTCTAGTCACTGCAGGACGCTAGTTCTGACGACTCATGATGTCTGGCAGCGGGCTGACAGGCACTATATAGTTACACTAGTTCGGACAGTTCATGCTGCGCAGGAACTCTGCCGCTATACTGATGCGAATCTCGAGCTTCTGTCGCAGGAGTGTTCGCGGGACGTGGTTTGCCAACTGCAACCCAGCGGCAAGCCGTATACCCGTTTGTCCAACCCGGCGTATCTTCACATTCCTGTAACACATGCGGCAATCAATGAAGAGAACAGCGAACCAGGACCTGGCCCCTCGAGCCGTGCACCTCATTGCAACGCCTGCGTCTGGTTGGGCCGCTGTGGTACCAAGACAACCCGACTAACCAACTTTCCCAGGGGGACTGCATGGGAGAATATCTCCGGATGCCCAGGGCTCCTCCGAAGCGACTGCAGCCTCTGCCTCAGCAGCGAGGCCCCGTGATCTCAGACTCGTCTGGGCTGCGATCTGCTGCAATCACTTTCTGCTGCAAACCCCCAATTGCATTCCAAACTCAAACCTACTGTCCTGAGCGGAACAGCCGTGATTGGCGTGAACAGTCTTGACCTTCTTTGCCCAGGGGGCTTGAGACTCGCAGGTCCAAGAGGGCCGGGGATCGCAACCGGGGACTTATCGTTTAGTTTAGAAACATCGTAAGCTCTTCTAAGTCTGATGTGAGGGTAGCTTGGGATCGTGTGTTCCCTTGTTTCTTGGAGTGACGCCCCCAGCAAGACTCGTACTACAGCAGTTAAGCATCAAACTCTGCCCTGGACTGCCCCCCGAATGCTAGAACTCCACGGCCTGTACTGGTAAAGGCCCTCGTGCCAGGTCAAGTCGCAGCAGCCAGTGTAAGGAAGGCAACACCGAGCTGGACCTTCTTGAGCCGGAGCCTACTGTAACCATTGGTACCCACGAGTGCAAGCTTGGTTCTGCGCTATGCTGAGTGAGAACGATTGAACATCACAGCCATAGACCCGCGGGCCAGGGTGTGGTGATTGGTGTTCTGACATAGGAATGCCGGTGATGAACTCGCGACTTCACATCTCCCTCGTCTGGAGCATTGGTGCATTTTATTTGCTATACAGATTCACTCCGAAGCTTCGCTTGCCAACTTGACTTAGGGCGGGGCCGGCTGCAAACAGGCCAACCCCATGGCGCATCGCGGCATGAGGCAGCAAGGCACGCTTGGATACTTTGATACGTGGCAAGACTTGTGAAAGCTTCGACTGCAGGTCTCTATGTGATCTTGCTGCAGCCTCGTGTCTCAATACCGCCCCGACATTGAAATGGAGTTCGGGGGTTGTGTCGGGGCACTTGAAGACTTCAGCCCCGTAAGTCATGCAAAAGTCCTCGGGAACAGAACGTGCCCAGCAAGCGTCATTGCACGTCACGGATGCCCCTTACAGTGTACATTCTCAAATGAAGTCCGCCCAACATCATGGAAACGAGCTGATACCCTCGGCGAGCTCCACAACTAGGTGACAGAGCTCAATCTCATCGATGCCCCGACAAAAGCACAACAGCTAATGGCGTTTCCAGATTAAGATACCCCCCCAGATTAGACGGGGCCGTCCCGGGCATGTCATGGGCTTAATGAAGAAGTCCATTAGACCCCACCCCTATAGTACCGGAGCTCGCCTAAACCCCCCCCGATTAGACGGGGCCATCCCCGAAAATCCCCGAAATAAGGATTTAGGGGATTTAGCGGCTTATGACTTAACTACTACTATACTACTGTTCTACTATTATACTACTGTAATACTACTATACTACTGTACTACAGCTGTACTACTGTACTACTGTACTACTACTTTACTACTGTAATACTACTATACTACTGTACTACTACTGTACTACTGTACTACTACTATACTACTGTACTCCTATTGTACGACTGCAATACTTTACTAAGTACTCTCTATCTGCTTACTACTATACTTAATAATTAACCCCATCCCCACATAATCGGGGGGGGGCGGGAAAAACTTGAACCCCTGAACAAGTTCAAGCGGGCTAACCTTGACAGCGGGGGGGGGGGGGGTGTTAATCTGGATCCAACATTATCCCTCTTTGAACTACAACACACGCATCAGTCAAAGCCAGTGCAGATGGGGATTGCGAGCCTGTGAAAAACTCGGAGGTCGCTGCTTTCCTGAGAGATTTTCTCAGTATCTTGGGGCGGGCGTTCCGCCCCAACCTTCCAATGTCAGGACTCTGGCGTGCTTATTTAAGACCTTCGGGTTCCGGTCGTACCTGTATCCGGTCGTGCCTGTAACAGACTTCGGGGGAGCAGCTAGAGCAAAGATGAGCACTTCCAGCCCTGCAGAGCGTTTCGCCAAACCAGCTCCCAACCTCCAGAATCTCAGCGTAGGCCCTATATGTCTGGCACAGTTCCGAAGTCTGAGCGCGAGTCCCTTGATCGATCTGCGTCTCAAGGAAGCTTCCGAAGCTGAGCAGCTGGGACTCGACCGTGGCCTGCGGGGCTCGGTGAAGTTCCTCTGCGCTGCGATCTTTACGCACTGCAACTTTCGGTGTCTTGTTCGAGCCACAGCCTGGGACATTTGCACAAACCCTCGGCCCACTTGCCGGCAGAGAAGGCGGACGTAGGACAAGATTGTCATCTCCATCTCTTGCTTCGTGCCAAGTCTCAAGAGCATTCCATCCGTTGTCACTGGTGTGCGCGCAGAAGTTTCGCGCACGGGACGTAAGGCCTGGTGGCGACGTTGCAGCCGAACGAAGTTGTTGGCGCTTGCCGCTGAGTCGTGCGTTCGTGCACACGACTCACCCGCTTCGTGGGTATGAAGCTGGTTCTTTCGTCACCAGACAGAAAGCACAACACTTCCACTAGCAGCTAGCATCACGGGCACTCAACACCGCCCGAGAATCGAGTCATATGACTCCTTCACAGGACAACCGAAACCAGGCAGCATAAATCCCGTAGCACAAATACCCCAATGTCCTGGCTGTTGGCTTGCATACAAGAGCCCCCCAAAACGAAGAGGAATCCTAGCAGGTCCTAGCAACTCTGAGCAGCCCAGCCCAGTTCGAAAAGCCCAAACCCTCCGTCTTCGGCCTGAAGCTCGGATCCTTGAAGCGCTTTTGGAAGGCTTTGAGGCCTTCCAACGCCAAGCAAAGGAACAGGGCGACTTTGATCTGTTCTGTTGCAAAAAATCGTACAGACGGTTCATACCAGAAGCACGCTCACGGTTACAAAGCTGCCTGTACTGCCATTGATGCAAATCCTGCTCTCCTGCTCCTTCTAGTCTAGCACTCGTATTAGCACGTTCTTTTGCCGCTGCTACTGTTACGACTACTTCCCACCACCACCGCTACCACTCCTGCCGCTGCTGCTGCTACTGAGTCCACATACATGTGTACACATACCGACATACGAGTAAACCAGTACATACCACTATGCCATCACTGATCGTGACCCGCGGTCTCAGCACACGACGCGGAGGTTGGAGTCTCTGATCGCCTCAGATCTCTCCTGGGCGAATGCTTTTAAACAGTCTCTACATTCTCCTCCACAGCTGCGTAAGCACATGCTTGCACAAATTTATGTGGCGAAACACATATATCATATATGTATGTTCAGATGATCCTGTATGACCATGCAGTCTATGCGTCTAGTTCCTTCCTTCCTTCTGTTAAGCGGACATGCATCGTGAAGGCCGTCCTGACATTTTCCAGTGACGCGCGCTCGGCAAGCAACGTCACCTGGACTTCAAAGCTCTAAAAACTTCAGAGAGGCGGCACAGTCCTAAACAGATACTGCAGGAAGACGTCAGGTGACGTCAGTATTCTTTGTTTGCCACGCATAGAGGCCTGGCAAGATGTATCCACGACATGTGAGTCTCAATCAAGTCATGCTGAACAGTGATAGGGCGCAGGCGGCACTGGTCAATTCGGACAGGCTCGCCGCCAAATCCATCTCCATCACTACCATCACTAAACGTCCGGCCGTGATTTCGCTTCCATCCCATTCATCCTCTTTCTGATTCTCGAACGTCGTACAGGACCCGCTGGCCAACACCAAGCCATCTGAACTTCTGTTGCCTTGTGCGTTGGGGGTTTGCAGGAACCTCACCGGCTTATGTCTCCTAGTTTAGCTTGCCTGCACGTGGCTTGGAGCCAAGAGTCTCCGGAAGGTCATGCTCAAAGTGCATGCAGATGCCCGCCTGCAAAACCCGCAACAAACCCCATGAACGAGCCCGCGAACGTTCTCGATTTGACGCAATGTGACAATACAAAGCTGTCGTGCCCAAAGTTTTATGACCACGTCTGCCCAGCCTATGCAGCTTGCGCTCACGAAGCATTGCACATGACCGCAGACAGCATTTGCCTGATCGTTGGAGTGAGTCGGCTGAACCAAATCTCGGTGACGTCGGACTTCGGCTTCGGCACAGGTCTGTGGTGCAACACGCTGCAGAGACATGGAAGACTGTAGAGAACACGAAGGCCCAACGAATGACGGCTGGGGCGGGCAGATGGCTTCACCAAGTCCAAAGAATCCAACGATCATGCATGCGGAAAACTGAAACCTTAGCAAGAAACGGCTCGCGAGGAGCCAGGAGGTTAAATCAATGAGTCACATCTCGAAACTCGGAAACTCTGCAGCACGAGAACGGTCTTCCAACTCGCATGGATTGGAAGTCAAATTTGGCAGTCACTGCCCGGATTAAGCTGATCCGATGAAGGCCCTGGCCTGGCAACTCCATGTCTGGTGATTCTCACGTTGGCCAGAGGCGTACTTGTAGAGGCCAGCTGCGCTCTATCTAGCAGTGTTCATAGTTGTCGGACCATGTTTCCCCAACGAAGAATGTCCGGTATGCACTTTGTCTGCCAAGGTAGTTAGGACTTGGGGCCTGCGGCATGCAAAGCTATGAAAGCTTCGGCAACTTGAGAACACGTGATTGTCGTCGTGGTCCCTGGCAAAGCCGATGAAAACAAACGCTTCTTGCGAATTGATAGTCAAATCTGGTTGGCCAGGGACCCGAAACGCTGTTTGCAGCAGCAGCAGCAGCAGCAGCGTAAAGGGGACCACTGACCTGTATGCTCCCTTTCAATAGCCGTTGACAGGCCTATACCTGAAGACTTAACCCCTGAAAGTGTGCTTTAGGGCCCGATCCTAAGCTTGCGAGTCGTCCCCAGGAGAAGACCCCTGCATCAGAGCTTCTCGGGCGCGTCAGTTCACAAAGGCTGCGCGGCTCCTCAGCTGGACAGGTCTAGCGTCATGGGGACTCGAAGGGCGGGTGCCTCCCATTCCGAAACAAAGCATTCGGGATCCAACGCGTTTGTTCATGAACCGAGCCTCCAGTCTCTAAGGACTGGCTACGCAGAAGTCGCAAACAGATCCTCTCTTACTTGAAAGGTGATGACACACTCAACTGGGTTTTCTTGGCACTGGAGAGAAAGTCGGTGTTGCGACACCTGGAGTGAATCGCCGTCAACGCGAAACCTGTATATAACTCATCGATCTTGCGAGCAACACGCCACAAATGCGCAAATTGTCGGAACCCTCAGCAGTGGCAAACACATTCCAAGACCCAGGCAGAAGCGCACGTGGCGTCGGCATGGGATTGGCACGAAGGTGAGACTGATGGGAGAGAAACGAGCATATGCATGGCTGGAGCTGGTCTTTGGCACACTGTCACCTCGCAAGCGGGGCCCATGGCCGTGATGTTCTTGCAGCTAACTTGCTCTGCTGCTGAAGTGTTGAATCTATGCAACCGATCCACTACATAGGGAGACTTTCTCTGCATATCCGACTTCTCCTCGTGTAGCTGCGACGGACTTGCGACGGCATAATGAAATTAAGAAGAACGATGCTTAGCCCACTTGCTGCTGTGCCATCCTTAACTTTAGCCTCAGGTTGCAAGATTCTCCATCGAGGCTTCTGTGTAGTTGCTGAGGGAAGCTGTCAAGATCTCTGTAGTTTCAACCGCCGACGGCACTTCGTGTGCTTCTCCTACAGGCAGCATGCGGCTTCCCTAAATCATGCCCGAACCATTTAAGCCGATAGACGATCCTGCACATGCTCGTTACTCCATCCAACGCCTCACTGGAGGCCCTAGACGAGCCTCACATCCGCAGCAGCATGCCTGGCGGTTGCGACAGGTGCGATGTCTAAGCTTGAAGTTATGTTCTCCAGAAGCAGGATTGAGCTGCAGCTGAGTGCAACTGGTCTTCCATTCAGGATCAGTCAGGAAAACATAGAAGCTTGTCTGACCAGCAGCATTAACTTCAGAGTTGTGGCTGCCGAGTCTGGAGTCAATAGCATGCTTGAATCCGAAAGCTATGGATGCAAGGAAACCTCGCAAGAGCTCAGAGGCTTTTCGGCATGGGGCAGCGAAATCGATGTTGTCGCAAGAAAGCATCAATGCCATCATTGAGCTGCACTGAACGAGCTGTCATCTTGTGGGAGTATGTAATATGGAGTCCAACCTATCTCAAACCGAGCGTTTCTACGTCAGCAGCTTGAAACAACCACTCCGGCACATGTTTTGAAAGCCCATGTAATCCATCAACATCGAATATCAGCTACCATCTTCGATCACCGCAATGAGTCCGTGGGGCTTCCACTTTGTACAGCAGTGCGGGGTCCACGGTCTGTGCTAAAAACGGAGCCTCTTGCACGGGTTTGAGGCTGTGGCGACAACTATAAGAGTTACATCCAATAGCGCTCCTCTTGTGAGGACAAGCGGCCTGAGCCCCAAACCTGCAGGCTCTTTGCCATGAAACTGTTTGAGGCAACGCTGCAGTCGAAACGGACCACAGCATCAGCGTCGGCTACTTCTCTGACTCTCCAACACGTTAGGCTGCAAGCTAGCCTGGAGAAATTTGAATCCGCCACAACCTTTTCAAAACAGCTGAACAGGCGTTAGAGACTGGTAGGGAACCTTTGGAATCGGAGTATCTACACCTGGCATGAGGCACATGGAGTGCTACATTACTTCACACGTGTACTCACGTTGCCAGTCTGCTGGAGTGTCTCGTGCTTCTCCTCAGCGTCCACGACCGCGGTCTTGTCGCTGCTGCGGCCCAGGAGCGAGTTCTGTCAGGGAGATCTGGTCATGTGCAATTCTTGTGTTCGCATGTGCAGGAAAGTAAGCCATGCCGGGCCCGGCAAGACTTATGTCTTCTGAGTCTTCTCAAACGTGTCGTCTACGGCGTTTTACTCGGCCCCAGGATACACAACTCCGCATTCGCGAAGTGTTGTTGAGACCCTTTGAAACCCCTTTGTTTGAACAAGGGCTACGTACCTAAACATTGTATGGAATGTCGTTTCAAACGGACAATCGATGCAGTGTCGCTATCAGCATGGAAGTCCTTTGTGTCCTATGTCCAGAACTGCTTCGAAGACCATAACCAATTTTGGCCAGCCTAAATATAACTTAATTGTCGCCAACTCGGTCTCTGTCTCTCTCTCTCTCTCTCGCTCAGAAGCCCTCTGATTTGAAGAGTGACCGCACACTGGAATGTGTGGGTCAGTTGCCCCCTTTTCCTACAGGTTCCCTTCCGAAAGTCCTCCCAGGACTGCAGAAGCTGCACCGTACGAACGGATTTGCACAGGAACCTAACGCAGGATTGAAGAGCCTGGACTGCACGAAAGGGTCAATCAAAACGGACCCCCACCAAGCGATTCCGGTAGTTGGGACGAGGCCTTTTAATGTCAGAGGAAGAGACACACTACCTTTGATCTTTGGCCTCTTTCAGATCTGTGACGTACATCCTTGCAAGGTCTGTGTAGGTACGTACAGGCACACGGAAAGTACCCCAGTCCCGCCTTGAGGCCGGACAGTGTCTCGCTATGAAGCGGGTTCAAGCTGCTCGCGACGCCTGGCTCGAAAATCCGAGGGTGCAAAACACGAGAACAGAAGGGCTGTACAACCATGGTCGCTGCAAGGGGAAATTATCGCTGTCACACCGCGGGGAGGTTCGGCTTTTGCCACCAAGATAATGCAGTGATTCAGCGATCTGACACAGTGAGAAGCTGGACTACTGGAACTTCGTCGAAGGCTCAACCCGCACACCTTTCTGGATCGAGGGGCATCAAACTAAGCATGTCATGACCCACCATGCATCGCCGACTTGTAGAGATGGCTGTCAGCTAGTGCCTGGCTTGGGCGGTTTTTGCTGATGGCCTGGAGTGGTTACGCACCAACTCTCAATAAACCAGGCCTTGGTACGGCCTTTACCCCAGTCCTCGTACGTCCTCGTACTCACCCCGAGGGAATAGGCATTCGAATCATCTTGAACCCAGGGTCGTTTGCAGCAGGTAGCATTTGTGTGTGCTTTGGAAGGAGAGGATGCGGAGGCGGTGGAAGACTTCACGATTCGGGAAGGGGCGAAGCCGAAATCAATGCGACAAAGTCTACACTCTACACGTTACTTAATTCCCAAACCTGTGGCGAAGGATTTGAGCGAGAATCCTGCAAGCCAAATAATGCCAGTAGGCACTGACGACAATGTTGAAATCTTTCATGCTACTGAGGGAGTTACCTTCGAGTGCTGTTGAAACTGAACATAACTGAAGCTGCAGCAAGAAACAAACAATCAAAACTAGTATAGCCACCACTACTACTACTACTACTACTACTACTACTACTACTACTACTACTACTACTACTACTACTACTACAGAGTAGTAGTAGTCGTCGTCGTAGCACTAGTAGGAACAGTAGCAGGTAGTAGTAGTAGTAGTAGTAGTAGTAGTAGTAGTAGTAGTAGTAGTAGTAGTAGTAGTAGTAGTAGTAGTAGTAGTAGTAGTAGAAGCAGTAGATGTACAAGTAGTAGTAGTATGTAGTAGTAGTAGTAGTAGTAGTACTACTAGTAGTAGTAGTAGTAGTAGTAATAGTAGTAGTAGTAGCAGTAGTAGTAGTTGTAGTAGTAGTAGTAGTAGTGGTGGTAGTAGTAGTAGTAGTAGGAGTGGTAGTAGAATTAGATGTACAAGTAGTAGTAGTAGTAGTAGTAGTAGCAGCAGTAGTAGTAGTAGTAGCAGCAGCAGCGGTAGCAGTAGTAGCAGTAGTAGTAGTAGTAGTCGTCGTCGTCGTAGTAGTAGTAGTAGTGGTAATGGTACGGTTGATGATAGAAATCCTGCATTACCCGTCATAAGGACTATTCCATATTTCCCATAGTTAAACGTCCTCAGGTAATGCAGGATTTAAATCATCAACCGTCGTACTAGTAACAGTAGCAGTAGCAGGTACTACGGAGGATGAGGAGGAGCGGCAGCAGCAGTCGCAGAAGCGGCCGTCGTCGTTGTCGTCGTCGTAACAGTGCTGCATGCACAGCAATACCGTAGAACTGCGTATACATGTACTCACACATATATCTGTAGCAGCTTCATGTACATGTCTGTACCCCATTTACCTATGGCATACATTCGATTCAGGGGACAAGAAACTTTGTGCCTCCTGCATCACTTTCTTCAAACTTCCCAGTAGTGCCTGCGATGGCAACCAGCAAGCAACAGGATGGAAGGCTCCGATCGATTTGCGTGGAAACATGGTGAGGGGAGGCATGTCGACCAAAAGGCACAGTAGCGTCACCCACTCCCGACATCGTGCCAGCTTTAAACACAGTCCCTTCCCAAAGTATATAGACGTCCTCGTTTGTCATCGAAGTGTTGATGAAGTTCTTCAACACCTCATCATTGTGTGGCTTCAGATCTGCAAGTCTTGTGGTCGCAAGGTTCAATTCGGAAGATTCGAGGCCGTCACCTCAACAAAGTCCGGATCTGCCATGATGTGTTCCTTGGAGCTTTGCAGTGGCGCAGACAGGAATTGTCTGAAGTAACACAGCGTCTAAGCGCAGAGTAGGCCCCCCTTCAGCTTGGACGCTGAAAGCTGCCAATACTTGGGCTCCAGGGCAAATCAAAATCTCAAGGTGAGCCAGAATCGCTGAGGCCCGGGTTTTCAAATGCCCCAACCGCCTTCTGCTGCTCAATTCCAAACGGCAAGTGCCAGACCCAGGTCAAAGCCCTGTCCCATGTCTTGGTCGCTCCGCTCCGAGCGTCCATCATATGGACTATGCTCTTGGCCATTTTCTTGTCCTGGCTGCGAATGACAATCGCTCGCTGTTCTTGCCTGGTAGGTAGCCACTAGTGCGATTACTTCTCTTGCCAGTGCTGAGCATGATGATGAGACAGGCCATAGCATAGTTACGAGGCTCGCCATGCTCCTCAAGATTGGCATGACACATGCCTCGTGATGACTGATGCCCATGACGTTTGTGATGCTGATCGCGACGTTTGTGGCGGTGATGTTGAGACGAGAACAGATAAACTTTGAATACGACGAGCACCACCATCGCCACCTCTGGCTCTGCTGTTGCTGCACTGCTAGAACTACGACTACGACTGCATCACGACGACCATGACTACGACTACGACGACTACTGCTAGTCACACTGCGACGACTGCCACTACCACAACCCCTATCGCTGCCAGTGCCCATTCCCCTGCTACTTCTGCTGCTGCTGCCCTAGTCTCAATGCTACCGCTGCTAGCGTTAATGCTGCTACCAGCATAGACACGAATTTACCGTAAGATTTCCTTTTCTATTCCCGACGCACCCTGTGTCGGGCCTGGAAAGTCGAGATCAAAGCTGGTGGCAACGAGGCCTTCAGCGATGGGTCGAGCACCTGGGATCTGGGTGAGTCTTGAGAAGGGGTTTCGGCATCCGGAGAGTTTGGTCTTGGTGAGCCGTGAAGGTTACGATCTGATGCACGAATGCATAAGATCAAATCAACTTAAACAGTATCTCCAGCCATAGTCACCAAGGTTTGCGGGTTCGGCACCTCCTTTCTCAAAGCTTACAAAAGCACATTCTAATGGCATGCCAGCATTGGTCAAAACATCCCCATTGATTGCTAGTGCAGCAACTCCTTCTGCTGCGGCCCTCGGGACTGCGTAATTCTGAAGCACGGTAGCGAGGAGAGCCCTTGGAGTGTTCGTGATTTTTATGTGCTCGCGTGCGCGCGCCTTCGGACTCTGAGGCCTTAGCCGCCACTAGAAGCGACACGATCTGCTGCTTGATGGCCTCAAGGAGGCCGGTGATGCCTGCAAGATGCAGACTCTCCCTGCCCATCACTCTCCCTCCTATTGGACCTGGTTTTGTGTCAGATCGGCTTTCTGCTAGACAACCTTCTGAAAGAGCGGAATACGGATTTTGGGGGATTTTGGGAGGGAGCCAGTATGTTTGAATTGAATCACGATGTATTTGTATGCATGTACATCTTTGTACATTATACATATGTATACACTTGCACTGAGTCATGCATTGTGATATGTGAGTAGAGAGAGACATAGAGGGAGAGAGAGAGAGAGAGAGGGGAAAGAGAGAGAGGAAAGAGAGAGAGGAAAGAGAGAGAGAGAGAGAGAGAGAGAGAGAGAGGGAGGGAGAGAGAGGGCGAGGCGAGAGAGAGAGAGAGAGAGAGCGAGAGAGAGCGAGAGGGAGGGACAGGGACGGGAGAAAGATAAACAAACAAATCATAGCTGATAAATTGGCAGGTAGGTCGTTAGGTAGATAGATAGGTCGGAGCTGGTGAAAGTATTGCAGATGGTCTGAGTGCCACTGACACGGCATGCCCTAGACAATGAAACAATCCTCCGTGCAGGTGGAGAGTGGTTCAAGTGAGTCTTCTAGTAGCAGGTAGGTCCAGCCTGGCCTGAACTGTTGAAGGTACCTGAGGCGAGAGGCCGTGCCAAACGTGTACTGTGTGTTGCACCATCTTCGTCCTTACAGCAGTCATTCGTAGGGCTTTTATGCTAACGGGCCGACGAGCTGCTGGCTACTTTACATTGACATGAAACCTTTGATGCCAAATGTGACGATGAGAGAGCGGTGCCTGGTTCCGGGCTGCAAGAGCTCCAGGCTTTGCTTACATGCCCAGAGAAGTCGTTGAGCTTGCTACCGTACAGCTCATTTTCAAGAACCCAGTAGACAGCATGCCTTGTATGTGCACATTCAAAAAAGCACCGCTTGACATCTTGAAGACTCATCATCATCAACCACCACAACCACCATGACAAGCATCAGCACAAGCGCCCATCTACACCATGATTACCATTGCCATCACCATCAACAAGAGAAGCAGCACTGCATAGGGCAACATAACGGCATCCCTCTTGTGATTTGGTGCATTGCATCAGCAGGTCCTGAAAAGAAACGGCCCTGAATCGGACCATCAGGGGCGCACCAAAAGTCTCCGCAGCCCCGGGCGACAGAAAGATTGCAGCCAGCGCGAGGAAAACGGCTGGGGCGCCTAGGCTGAAAGACATCAGATGCGCATGCGTTCCTGAGAATGTGTGGAGTACTCCCATAAGTCCCACACTGTGATCGTGGTTCAACTCAACTCCCGGCTGGAGGGTATGGCTTTGGAGGCCGCTGGAGGCCCATGCTCCAAGGATTAAATTGTGGCGGGATGCGAAATGGTAATTTCCAGTCTACACGGTGTTACCGTCATACTGGTGGTCACACTCGCCGTGGTCGTGCCGGTGGCGGCAGTCGTAGCAGTTCGAATTCCAGCCGGTGTTCGCCATAATGAAGCTGGCAACAAGAGCTGTGGCAGATAGCTAATTGTCGCGAGAAGAAAGATGAACGCTGTAGCGGTAGCAAGTACAGCAGCAGGAACGTCAGTCTATTCGCAATGGTAGTATAGTTGTCGAGAGCATTAGTCGTGGTCCTTGCGTTCGTACTAGTGGTAGCGCCAGTAAGAGGAGAACTGGGAATTCTGGTGGTCGTAGCCGTGGTAGAAACATGAATAATAGTAGTCGTGGTGCTGGAAGTGGTGGTCGTTATCTTAGTAGCAGTCGTCGTCGCCATCGTTGTCGTAGTTGTCGAAATGGCCGTGTGGTCGCAATGTTGTGGTAGCAGTAGTAGTAGTAGTAGTAGTAGTAGTAGTAGTAGTAGTAGTAGTAGTAGTAGTAGTAGTAGTAGCGTGATGATGATTAGCAGGATCAGTAGCAGTCGCTACACTCGTAGCAGTGGTCTGGTGTAGTCGAAGGAACTCTGTCAGCAGTGGTGGCCACAGGTGGAGGCCGCCATCATGAAGCAGGAGCAGCACCAGAAGGACTACGTAGCAGTAGACACATTCGACAATTGACGATGCATGGCATCTTCTATCAGCTCCTTTTTCGTATGAACTCGCCAGGGCGGCAGTAGCATCCATTCACTCCTTTCACTGCAGGGTGGGGAGAATCCTGTAAAAAAGCCATCAATGGAGGCCCGCGCAGGCCGTGAGCTGGGAAAACCAGGAATGCTCAATGTGATTGTAACAGCAGCTGCTCGTTGGAATATGCCGTAGTCAACCAACTGAAATCTAATCGTACTCGAGAGTGCAAGCAGCTGGGAAGGACTTGTGCCGCGCGTGAGACTTTGCCTCATGCAAGAGATATGCAGCTAGGAAGCCTTTGAACCAAACTGGGGTAGCGACAGGGAGGGCCACTTCAAATCCAGGTGGCAGCGACCCCATGGCACCGTAGATAGCAGCTGCACTGCCAAAACTGCACACATTCATATCTTTCATCCCTCATACTTGTCGAAAACGAGGCAGGCGTTTGTACCACCAAAACCGAAGGAGTTAGATGCCACTCGGGCAACGCCGCCGTCGTGGCGCTCGGTAAGGATCTTCATGCCCTCGGCCTCGTCGACCAGGTCCTCCATGCCAAGTCATGATGCATTCAGCCAGAGAAGGCAAGAGAACGGATATGTGTCGGGAGTGCTTGCGACGACGACAACGATTGCTACCACCACTACAACTACTGCTAGTGCTACTCTGCTACTGCTACTGCTAGGACTACGACGACTGCGACTACGACTCCCGACTGCGACTGCGACTGCCGCTGCTACTTGGACTATGACGATGACGACGACTACTGCTAAGGCTACTGCTGTGGACCGGTTATGCTACTCATACTACCATTCCTGCCCTTTCTGCTACTATACTGTCTGCTGCGCTGTCGCTCCTGCAGCGACTGGTACTCGCGCTTCTGCCTTTACGGTACAGGCGCACTACTACAAGTACAACGACGACTACAACCAATTGTACAGCAGTGTCCCTACTAGGATGGCGACTGAGACCAGTGCGAGAGTTGCAAAGCTACGTATTTCCTCTTATACAGCTACTTCTGTGACGGCACGGATATCAGACGCACACACAACATTCAAGTTCTGTTAGTAAACTTCATGACTTCTTCCATCAGTGTCCTCGATGTTGATGGATTCTGCCAGGAAGCCCCTCTCCATCATCAGGATGGAATAGATGGCCTCATGGACGCCCGCAGCGCCCAAGGCGTGCCCTGACCTGTGGGACTGCAGGTTGGTCACTCAGAATTTGCGGAGTTGATTGCATAAAAACTTCGATGTCAATCATGAGGATGGCATCTGATGCATTCCTAGGTTGAAAACACATTCCTGCAAGCTTCGGCCCAGGGACATGGACTTCGTTGAACCAACGAAGGGTTGGTAGCCTTTCTCGGTGAATACACGGTTGACGGCGCCTAGCTCCTGTACATCACCGACCGGGGTAGACGTGCCGTGCGTGTTGACGTAGCCAACTTCTTTCTCACCGCCAATTTTGTCGGCCATGGCCATGGCAATCTTCATGCAGCGCTCACCACCAACCCCGGACGGGGCCACAACATCGTAGCCTCACGCATGAAGCATACAGCAAGCGTGCAAGATGACACAGGAGAAGGCTTCTATTCAAAGTCATTGAATCGTAGGTGCATCAACGCATGCGCACAAAACAGCTCTGTCTCGAAATGACACGCGACTTAGCTCAAAAAATCCGGGGAGCCATCAGAGTTGGCGCCATACCCGGTAAGTTCTGCATAGATCTTTGCTCCTCGGGCCTTTGCATGCTCCAGCTCCTGTCCAGAAAATGCTGAGTTGAGCGTCAGACGGCACTCCAGAGTAAGGAAACCGAGTTTTGCAGAAATTTGCAGGCGTTGTCCCGCACACCGACAGCTACATGATGCTTGCAGCTAGGAAAAAGCACAATGAGCCGGACCCCCGAATCAGCCCGCGACACTTTGGCATGATCAGCATACCGGTGTCGGACTTGGGAAGGAGGACTTTGCCAATTGCACAAAAATCTGGCTCGGCGTCGAGGGGTCTGGGTTTGCTAAGGAATCAAGGACAAAGGTCTTTGTCCAAGCTAGTCGGCGTGGAACCCATGGCAGCAAAGAGCCATCTCTAAACAAGAAGCCGTCAGACTCTCTAAACAGCACAGCCATAGAGAAACGATTCGATCTGCAACGCTGTGGGACATTGTACCAATACTACCTGGTACGACCTCTGCATCCGGGACTGGCGACTGCCGGTGAACTTCCAAGCCTTGCACAAGCCTGTAACGCTTCAATCCCCTTACCTTCAGCCCTAAACCCTCAAGCTGCCGAACACCCCGGCCTCGAGGACGAGCATCCCACCGCCTCCGGCAATGACAAAGCCATCGCCTTGGGACGAGGCCAAGCCCCAAACCAAACCAGCCCGACATCCTGAGGTGCCCTGAGTCCGCACCCTCCAAACCACGAAACCCCATAGGGCCACAGGGGAGACAAGGTGGGAGCGGGAGTGTTTCTTTTATCGACGATTCGGACTTGCCTCAACTGGCTGCTACATGGCTACTGTAACGAAACATGCCAAGAGGCGATCTTTGTCAAAGGCTCTCGAAGCTTTGGTTGGATCGGAGTTCCTTTTGGTCGACAGAGCACCCATGCAGTCGAACATGGCAGTGAACTCCCAGCACTCATTCTCACCTGGCAGGTAGTGCAGTTAACCTGATACAGTACGTACTGGTATTTCTTGACGCTCCTGTATTCCTGCTGTGCTTGGTATCTGCTTCTATCAAATACTGGGGGTCGGCCCTGAAAGTTGCCGTCTGCCTGCACCGGCCACGGCCATGTCGGCCTTGTCCAACTGGATCTGCTCCATAGCCACACCGATGCAGTGAGCCCCAGTGGAGCATGCGGAGGAGATTGAAAAGGAGGGGCCCTGCAACTTGAAGCTGGAAGAGAGGACGGCCGACACGGTAGAGCCCATGGTGCGGGTGACACGGTAGGGCCCGACCTTGCTCGGCCAGCGCTTTACTTGGTCTGCCACGAATCCGACACTCTCTGTGACATCCACGATAGAGGTGCCGCCCTGGCCGAGGATGCTCGCGCATCGTTCGTTGTTTTCGTAATCCTCCGGCTTGAGCCCGGCATCGTCGATGGCTCGCTGAAGCGCAATGTACGCAAACTGAGCGTTGCGACCCATGAATCGTAGAGCCTTCCTGGGAATAAGCTCCTTGATCTCCTCCTGAGTCATTTCGGGTGTGCCACGGACCTGGCTCTTGATGCCAAACTTTTCATACTCCTCGGAAAACGTGATCCCCGACTTGCCCTCATGGAGCGAATCTGCCACCTCGTCTAGGCTGTTGCCAAGGCAGCTCGTGATACCCATACCTGCAAGCACGAAGCAGCCATCTGGCTTCTCTCTTGCCTTTTGAAAGAACTGCTCACTTCGAATGATATCAGCGCAGCATTCAGGCTGCTGCTTGTCGATGTCAGTCGGTCTAAATGTTCTTGCGCTACCCCTCTATAGATGCGAAGAAATACGAGTCGAGTCCCATGTTTGTCGCTCTGCAGTGCTGCGCCGGATAAGACTAACTAGACCCCATCATCTTTGGGGACAACAGGCCAATCGAAACATGACCTCGCACTGCAAGTCACACATGAAAGGCCTGTCACCACCACCCTCCGGTCGGCGAAGAGAGTTATCCGACTTGTGCCGCGCGCTCGCCGAGCGACCTGAGGCTCCAGAAATCTCTGCGGTTGTGTGAGATGCTCAGGCATGGTGGGGAATCCCAGTTCAAACGGGGGTGTGCGTCTCAGGAAGGACTGGTGCCTTGGCCCCAGCTGCGGCTGCTAGAGCTACTGCCGCGCCCACGGACTGCCATCCGCGTCCTCCAGGACAGATATCACGCTTGACCTGATTCTAGTTCATCGTTGGTAATTTCTACTCATGCTGTTGGTGCTACGTCTGTCGGCGACGCTGTAGCTGCTGTTATTGGCATTGTATCCGCTGCGGTGGCGGCGGCAAGAGCGACGGCGGTGCCGGTGCTGGCGGTAGCAGAGGCGGTGGTGGCTTTTATTTTCGTGTTGCAGTTCCTGGTTGCCGCTGTTGCTTCTTGGTTGTCGCGAGCATGCACCACCAAGGTGCTGGAGTGAGGTATTTTGATACACAGTTGCACAGCTTGCATTCAGTTTGCTTGTGTCGACAAGGCCTTGCATTTTGGACGGACCGATTCGGCTCGCGACCTGTGGCGCCATTCTCCGATCGTCAGACTTGGGTGTCACAACACCCTGCCGTCGAATCGCAAGACATTGAATTGAAACTGTTGCCCCCGAGTTGACCCCATGGCCCCTGGCAAAGCCATCATGAGCGAGAGATTCGTGGCACAAAGCTGCAATATGCCCCACAAAATTCATGTATGGATGCGGAAGCTGCATGGACGCATGCGCCTCCTGAGGTGTCGGTCACTCTGTCATTCCTCTGCAAAGGCGCGCCCGTGGCTCTGGCATCGAAGGGCCCGGTCCTGCTTACGAAGTTGATAATTGAGGCTTTCAGATTACTCGTGCCATCCCCTGTCGACATGTCACTCTCACAGCTGACTAGTGGCTCCCAATTAAGTTCGTTCTTGCCAGCAGCCAAACGAACTTACAGTAAGCTTGTAATAAACCCGCTGCTTCCCTCAAACATGCCCAGTGCTTCTTCAGCATGATCCTCTGAGTCAGCGTCGGCTGGCCCACCGTAAATGCCAGGCTCATTCTGAGGAGGTATGGCGCGATAGGGCCGCTAAAGTGGGATGCCAATTACAGCTGGAGCCCAAAACCATCGCCAAAGAGACGTGTTTGCATGGACTGCTCTGCTCTGCTGATTCTCCAAATTCAACATAGACATCGGAACAGCCTTGGCGCCCCCACGATCTGGAAAAACAGCGACCACGAGCGCCGCACCGCCCAGAAGGCCGGGCAGAGCCCAGGGAGAACCTCAGCAGGGAGGAGCCGCTGAGCCGGTCGGAGAGCCCTCATCTCGCTGATTGTGACGGCATGCGTGGGCGGCTTTGTACAACGGCGTTTAAGTTTTGGGGGGGGTAGGAGGTTTAGGATGTAGAGTCAAGCTACAGGAGGTGAAGGACTTGCCTGTGCTGCTTGATGTAATAGCTTGCCAGAGAAGCTTACCATTGCAGCTGCAGGGACTAGCCGATGTCAGGTTGCTCAAAGGCGCGTTCCCAAAAGCCAGGTAGGTATGTGCATGTGCAGATATGTAAGATTATGCGTGTGTGTGTGTGTGTGCAAAATATATGTTACTGTGTGCATGATCAGTAACTCAAGCAACTGAGAATATGTGTGCTCACGCATGTGTGCGTCCTTGAGGTGTATGCATGCATGTACGCTGGTATGGCTGGTACAGGCGTACGAAGAGCCATGCATGTGTCTGCGACTGTGCAAATATGTCTGCACATGTCACATGTCTACAACTTCGGCACGTCAAGTTATCTAAGGCCGCGGCCGGCCTGCGCCATGTATGCACTCGGCTGCCCAAGCTTCAGGCTTGTTAGGGTAAGCTATGGCTAGGTCCGCTAGTTGCGGCTCAGGCTGTGGGTCAGCTTCCTGCAAAGTTAAACCTGCTGACATGGCTGCATGCTTGCTCTGACTGTTCTGGCCGTTTTGCCAAAATCACAGCTGCAGCAAGCGACAGCGCATTCCGAGCATGCGCAGATCTGGGCTGCCTATTTCGGAGTGCCATTGCAGTACCACAATCAATTGTCCGTCCGCCTCCCCAAGTCAACCCCGCTCCAAAGCCACAGCAAGCCACCAGCTGTCCTTCGAAGCGCAGAACGGATGTTTGAAGTCACGAACATCTTTGGAATACCTGCAGGACTACTCCCACGTCCAACCTTGTGCTACTTGTAGCACGTCCAACAGCGCACATTTCCGTGCCGTGAATTCCGACTTCGCGCAGGTCCTGGCTGAACTTTGCCTTCCTTGACCGCCTGATGCAGGTTCGCAGGTATGCGGTGCACAGCATGGCATTGTCAAACTGCCTGTGAAACAAACTGGCACTTGTTTACACTTTCACTGGCGACATCTGGTGACGGTTGAACTGGTACCTCGTCCAAGGCTAGCGGGATGGAGGCGGCCGAAGTATTGCCGTACTCATCCAGGTTGCACAAGATCTTCTCCTGGTGGGGGTTTACGAAGCTTTGCATAACAGCTATTACTTGAACCACCGCTGACCGAGAATGGTGGCAACTGCAGGCTGTGGCACTTTTTGGAAGCAAAGCAGGAAGTGGTAAACGCCAGCTGAAGCCGCCCGTCAACGTCATCGTGTCTAGCTGCAACGTCTTCTGTAGAGCTGGCAGCTGGAATGCACGGTTCGCATCCTTCGGCAACTTCAGCCGACGAGCTGCAGAATCCATGATCCGGCGGTTTGCCTGCGACTTCGTTTAGACCAGAGGTTGTTCGCGACTTGCCGACCGCTAGCCTTGCATCTCCCGCCCGAACATGTCCTCTGTTCAGAAGTCGCAACAATATTCCACAAAGCCTCGCATCCCCGTTCTGTCCAGACAAGTAACCCACTTGCTTCAAACATCTAAACCCTGCCAGACTGCGAGTGCCGGCGGACAGAGCCTGTTTCTGCTTAAGCTCCATTGATTGAGTTTGGTCACTGCATGATCAGTCCTGCTGGTTTCTGGCTGGGTGTCTGAGCCAAGTCACTGCTCCGTCTTAGTGATTCGAACGATGATGGTAGTAAGAACCAGAGTATGATACTGAACTGAAGAACAAGATAACGATGATGCTACACGTAATGCTGTTGCTGCTGATGACAATGACGGTCATTATGAGGGTGGTGGAGGCTTGACCTGCGATGAGGCGCCATGATATTACGGCAGAGACGAGGATGTGGATGACCACGAGAACGAACGGGATAACATTCAAGAGCATCACGGAAAAAGGAGGCAGGAGGAATGTTGCTCATGGAGATTTGGATGTGCTGTCTTGGTTCTCAGAGGAGACAAGGGAAGTCGCTTTGGTCCGGCCTGGTGAAGGAGCAGCCAGTCGACCTTCAGAGGAGAAGGTATGTGAGGTCCTGGTCCCTACACTAAAAGACTCCTCAACTGTTCTGCTAGAAGCCATTGAAGATCACCCCTGCTGCCTCTACTTCAGCAGTTATGAACTGAAGTGAACCGACCTGAAATTCATCCCCCGCCCATAGAGGAACCATGCGAAACCGATCTTATGAGTTTGAAGTTAAAGAATTTTACCTGCTGCAGCTGGCCCCCGTTCCACATGGCCTTTAGCATTTACCTGCCAAGGTGTTGCCAAGGGGGGTATCGAAGCTCTGGGTATCGAGTCAGAGTTTTTGAGGTTACCAGAGATCATTGTCCGACATCAGGGCTTTGATTGCAAAGCTTCACGGTGATCGCATGATCATTGTCAAGACTCGGATGCTTTTCAGGAGTGCGTATTACAGGCTCCAGGAGTTCTCTCGAAGCCTTCAAGGCAACCGCCGGGCGCCATCCCCGCCTCTTCGCCACTGATGTTGTGCTGTTCCATGAGCTTGGAGAGCGTCTGACGGGAAAAAGGTGGTTGTACGAACTCGGGAGTCATGGAAGTCCTACTGCGCAATGTCCTCGACTCAGCTGTCAAGACTAGAATGCAGAAGCGCACAGGCATCAAAGACTTGCTGGCATCAGGACGCACAAACCAGCAACCAAACTTGAGAAAAAGGCCTGTCCACGACTCAAGGGGCAAAGCATGCAGATGCAATGCCTACATGAAACATTCCTGGTGCTAACGCTGACCAAAAAGCTTTCCCTATTATTTTGCTGGAAGGCCCGATGCGGATGATGTGCCTGACCATAAAACAAGCAAAAACTGACCCAAAGTCAGGCTCAAGGCCGGAAAGGCACCAACCGAGCAACAACACTTGCTGGCATGCATGCATACATGCATGGATGGATTGAGGGAGGTATGTATGGACGGATGGATGGACTGATGGATGGATGCATGCATGCATGACATATTTGGACATCTGATGTGCGCACTAGACTAGAATCTGTGTCTGTGTGTTCGTTGAGTTCTCATCGTGTGGCGCATCGGTCCGGGCCTCTGGGGCTCTGCTTGTCGCAAAACGGAAGACTTCCTTGCCTGCGATAACCAGGGTCAAGCAGGCTTAGAGCGGTTAAGGTTATGTAAGTGTTTAGAGTTGGAGCTCGGGCAGCTCGGGTCTTCGGGGTCTGCGTGAATGAAGTAACTTTGCAGCCGAGGCTCCGTTCATGGTGACCTTGCGGTATCTTCCGTCTCCGCCCTCCTTGCCTCGGCAAACACTTGCCAAAAGGGGAAAAGCGGTACAGCTGACTCTCATAGATACAAAATGTCACACAACAGACTCACCCAGTGCCACTGCAGTGCATACTGGCCATAAGTTCCGCCAGACCCTGTATTCCTAGGAGGAGCAACCCCAGTACCAGTCAAGTGATGGATTACCGAGCGCCTCAGACATCCAAGTGCAATTCCTGAACATGTCTTCTCCGTGCAGCACATCGATGAGCTTCTGATTTCTTCTCGTTGGTCCAGGCTCATATTCTGTTTTGTCTCCCTCTCCACAGCTTCAAACATCTGAAAACGAAAGTCTCGGGACCACATGGGCCACCCAGCCTGCACCTAGGGACACGCCGTCTGCCTCGGCATTCAAGCCCAGGTGGCAAGCTCCTGGGAAAGGCTGGACTGGAGGGCACAGGAGCTGCAAGCCAGGAGACAGAGCGTCTGAAGTGAAGGCTGGGGGATGGCATGTTCAACTGTGGGGTTCGGGGTCGGATGAGAACATCGTGGTGGATTCGTTCGACTGCCGCTTCAAACAAACTGGCAAGATTGCTTCTCTGGTAGCGGTTGCGGCGGCAGCACAGACCAAAATCGAGTCCGTTTTCACGGCAGCTAGACATGGTCTTAGAACACAGCTGCGGCTGCATCTGAATGCTTCCCGATGGGAGACAAGCTTCAACAAACATGGCAAAGAGCGTGTTCACAAACATGTCGATGCGTGTGTTGTAGACTACAAGCGAGCAGAAGTGTTCCCCAGAACCCAGGGACTGCTCGATCCCAGTTCTCAGGTGGCGTCCGTTGCCATCGCTGCCCATGCGAAACCCAAGCAAGGCCTCTGGAGCATGAATGATGCTTTGTTGCGGTATCCCGAGCAGGGATTGCTCCGCAAGCTGGTCTGATCTTAAGCTGAGGATGCCCATTCTGGTGACAGGAAGGGTACCCGGTGCTGCAAGAATCGCAACGAGATTGCATTTGCCGGATCAAATGTGGCAAACTATCACCCCGACTAACCCATCTGTTTGGGCCGAGCTGCATCCTTTTCCGCGTCCGTTGCAGTGATCACCATGGCGCCAGCGCCGTCGCCGAAGAGGACGCAGGTGTTTCGGTCAGACCAGTCGACCCAGCGGGATAAGCCTGGCAAGTTCTGTCACTGTTGCAAGCATATCAAGCGGAAGTCGGGGCTCTTCAGTCTGCAAGCCGATTCCGCAGAGTAAGCCGCCGTGGAAGCCATCGGGCAAGTGCACTTTCTGAGGTCGGGCACAGTCCGCGCCGATCACAACCGCAGATTTGAAAGAGCCCGAGCCTCGGCAGTCTCTTGGGTGTGACAGTGGGGCTCTACTTGCTACAAGTAGCACCTATGCCATTCCATTTTCACGAAGTGCGCTGAGTGCGCAATGGACCGAGATTCAGGGGGTTCCGCTATGTTTCCGACTCCACAAGCGCCATAGCTGTTCTTTGGCGAGCTGCAAGGTCTATGATTTCTTCCCCCAATTATAAAACCCCCCGGATCAAATCCTAAAGCGGGATGTCATGTCTCCTAACATTTATTTGGGCGTCTGTGCCAGCATCTTCACTTTTGTCCTCGATATATTCTAAGCCCTTCCTTGCGCAGGCCGCAGACCCTGCAGTCCTACACTACTTGGATTGCCGCAATGCCTGCAGTTCCCGGGCAATGCCTGTCGTCCTACGTTCCTGCGGCCCCTGCTGGCTGCAGTTGTGCAGTCAAATCAACTCATAGGTTCTAGCACACACTCGCTCTTCCAATCGTAAGGTTTCGGATGCTGAACTTATGCTTGAGCAAGCGAGAGAGAGAGAGAGAGAGAGAGAGAGAGAGAGAGAGAGAGACAAAGAGAGAGACAAAGAGAGAGACAAAGAGAGAGACAAAGAGAGGGAGGCTTCGATGCAGTTCTCGGTCCCAACCATTTACGCGTTCCGACACAAAAGCCTCCACCGGTTAAGTTCTTGTATTGCGGCGATCTTTACTAGTCGGGGGAAGAGATTAGGCTAAGTCTACCTGAGATCACAATGTCGAGAAGGACTTCCTGGTCTTTGTCACGGCCAGATCGTGCATTCTGGCGTTCGTCCTATGTGCCACATCGTTACTGTTGAATCCTGCGGCTCGTCACAGAACAGGCAGGGCAGGGGGTAAAGAGTGGATTCGGCATTCGTCCTGAGAGTAACACATGGGAGGGAGAGACGATAGTGCGAGAGAGAGAGAGAGAGAGAGAGAGAGAGAGAGAGAGAGAGAGAGAGAGAGAGAGGGAGACAGAGAGAGAGAGAGAGAGACAGAGAGAGAGAGAGAGACAGAGAGACAAACAGAGAGCGAGAGAGAGGGAGGGAGGAGGGAGGGAGGAGGGAGGGAGGAGGGAGGGAGGAGGGAGGAGGGAGGGAGGAGGGAGGGAGGAGGGAGGGAGGAGGGAGGCGGAAGGGGAGTGAGACAAAGAGAGAGGGATGGTAGAGAGAGATCGTCAGCAGAAAGACAGACCAGAGAAACGGTGGCGCCTAAAATTGACGAAAGCATTGACCCCGAGTAGGCAAACTACAAAGCGAAATGCGACACAACCAGGCAGGCAAACAGACAAGCGAAGAGCTTTCGGATGGGCTTGCCGAGGCTCCCGGCGCACATACTGCGCTGCGGTTGTTAATGCGAAAACGAAACCTGTGCGCAGAGACGCGGCGTCTGTTGCTCTGATGTGTCACCTCCTTTGATTTGGTGACCCTCTTCGATGTGAAAATTCCAGGCCGGTCAAACTTTCTTATTGTAGGAGGACCCTCTTTACGGTGAAGCTCTTTTGCCAGTGCAATTTCAGGTTTACTTCCAACGTCCCTGCTGTAACACATCGCCTGGTCAGAACCAATGCCTAACAACGTGTATGAGCTAACATTCCATGAGGATGTACGTCGTCGTGGCTGCCTGAACAGGCTGCCGTCAAATCGAAGGCTACGGCATTGTCTGCACCCAGCATGGATGCCACCTGCACATGGCAGTTTGAAAGGGTACCTGGCTACTGGGGATGGCTTCCTGCGGAGTTGCAGCAAGGTCATGTCTCAGAACCGGTCCCTTGCAAAACGGCGACACCTTGACAAAGAGCCCCAGGACCAAAACCCCTCTTCTTGGGACATGCCTGCGGCAACACACCTCGCCCTTACACTGCACACTTAACAGGAAGGCGTCCTGGGGGCCGGTTCCAAAAAGATCGTCCGGTGTAGAGGTAGCGTGGATCACCAGGTCGACGTCTTCGGGAGACATCCTCAGCTTCGACACTGCTTGGAGGTGAATACAGCAGATGTCTGATTCTGCCTGCATGGGCTTCCGAACTCCTGGATCTTCCTCGGCCTGCTGCCGCGGGTCTTCGCAGCTTCCAGAGCTCTGCTCGCAGCTTTTGCAGACAGCGACCTCGGCTACAGTGGAAATCTGCAACAAAGAATCACGTTGACATGAACAACCATGCACTACATCGTCAGACGAGCTCGCTTGCATCAGGTTTTAAGATCCATGACTCTTTGTCAATCCACTTCTAGCCTCTCCAACTAGGGAAAGGGGCGCTAGCGACTCGTCGGGGGCCAGGACATGTCTTCTCCTGGCAATCATGCTCTGCACGGCTTCGAGCATGGATGGGGGCAGGAACAGCGAAGCTTTGGCAACCCTTCCGCATTATCACAGCACTTCGAGGTCGTGTGCCAGCTTCGCCCAGCGATCCTGATGCCAGTGCGTTGCGAGATCCATTCGTCGCTGGTCTCCACGATCTCCGCCAGATCGTCATTGGAGACCTGAAGCGTTGCTTCGCCCTCGGTACGTGTAACTATCTGAGGCAGGAGCCACCGAACCACGGTGAGAAGGCGCTTGCAGGGCTATCACTATTACTATTATTATTACTACTACTATTATTATTATTATTGTTATTATTATTGTTACTATTATTATTATTACTATTATTAACGACACCAAGCTGCGACCGTTTCGGGAGCTGCGGAGCCCGTGCCCACCACCTCGGAGCCGGTGCCCACACAAAGCCCACACAAAGCCCTCAATAGTAATGATAACAATAATAGTATAGTAATAGTAGTAATAATTATAATAGTAATAATAATAATAGTAATAATAATAGTAATAGCCCACATGTACTCCTCTGCCTTAACCTAGGAGAACCTACTTATTTAGGGTTTAGGGTTTAGGGGTTTGTAGGGTCCCTATAAATCCCATATTAGGGTTCACGATAAGAGCCTGCAAAAAAGTAGGGTTTAGTAGATCTAGGTAGGTATGGACAGACTGGAAACCAGCACCTTTTTTGCTCCACCAAGACAGTTTCCAGCGACAGGAATACAGGGCATCAAGCACCTAAAGCACAAACTCCTGAGTCCTGCATGTACTTACAGCATCACCACACCGACTGAACAGTCGCGGACGACTTCACCGAGGTGCAGAGATGCCGAAGGGCAGCGCCCGCAGCCTGCGACGCTGGCGCCCAACAGCCACGGCACCACAAAGGCCTTTCAGACAAATCTTGCCGCCAACTTTGGCATGCCAACATCCGCGAGGTGGAGTCATTCGGTGCCCGAAGCAGATGCGGAAACACAGCCAACAGTGAGATGTGCGCAAAGGTGAACTACAGTAGAGAGCCAGAAAGCTAAATGCGGACCATTGTGGCCGCGCGCCCCGAACCATGCAGCGAGCATCTTTTTCGTGCTGTCGCCGGGCCGTGAAAAGTTCTGCAAAGTTCTGCAAGCCTTATGCAGCATAACACAGGCACCCGCACATAACTAGTCGCCAGACTCCAGACTTTAAGCTGGAGCTCGGAGCTCAATCTGAGCCCTAGAACCACCCCTCATGCTTTTGCCTCAGTAACCAGCGTTCGCAGGCAAAGCCCGCACGAAGTTGTCCGAATCATCTGGCGCCCACACCTGGGTGCCATCATCCAGCTGGATGCGATACGGATTGCCCTCGTCCCATACCCTCATGATCTTCGCCTTTTTCCAGCCTCCTGGAACATTGGCCTCCACCCGGTCTCCCGCCTTGAACCTGGCCTCAGAAGTGACCTTGCACTCCATGAACTTCTGCTCCAGTAAAGCTTTGTCGAGATTGCGTCCAATGAAAACGAAGCGGCACTCTCGTGTCTCGCCCTTTTTCCAGGTGTAGTCCTCAGAGAAGCCACCATTGAAGAGCATGTGCACACCCTGGAAGAGGTATTTCGTGTCCATTCCCTTCACGGCCAGCATGCCCTTGTAACGGAACATGTCTGCAGCCTTGGTCTGTAGCATCTCGCTAATCCACATCTCCATCTTGTTGACATTCAGCTCTCCTTCGAACTTCCAGCTAATTGAACTGATGCTGTTGTCGTGCTGGTGTTCACCGTCCGTATTCATGAACTCGGGATCCATTTCCAAAACCCGGTCCAGCGAGAAGGCGTTGATGCCGAGGAGCTTGGCCGGATCCACCTTGCTGTGCTGGGCCTTGATGAGCTCTGCATCTTTGTTGACCTTCTGCACTTCGGCTACGACCTCTTCCAAAGCGGCATCGTCCACCAGGTCCGTCTTGTTGAGAATGATCCTATCTGCGAATGCGATCTGCTCGACCGTCTCGTTTTCCACGCCTTCGGGCTTCTCCTCTTTAAGATGCGCCAGCACGTGCTTGCAGTCCACCACAGTGACGATCCCATCAAGGTGGTAGATCTTCTGGACCTCTGGGTCAACAAAGAAAGTCTGAGCAACTGGTGCTGGATCTGCCATTCCAGTGGTCTCGATGATGACCCCATCGAAAGTATCCAGCTTGCTGCGCAACTTCTTCAAGACCTTCACCAGATCCCCTCGCACGGTGCAGCAAATGCAGCCGTTCATTACTTCGATGACTTGCTCCTCAGAGTCCTCCTTGATGACTTTCTCATCCACACCGACCTCGCCGAACTCATTCTCGATGATGGCAAACTTCATGCCATGCTTTGTTTGCAAGATGTGGTTCAGCAAGGTCGTCTTCCCGGAGCCGAGGAAGCCGGTGAGAACGGTCACCGGCACCCGTTTTGGTTCTGCCATCCGTTCTAAAAACTGATGGGAACCTTGACTTCGTGGCGAGCTAGAGCAAAAGTGCTGCGCAATCGGAAACCTGCGGCTAACTCAATAAAAACCGAGACCATCAGCCAGCTGCAGCCAAGAACCGATCTGGAAGCCCATTCATGCAATATGGGGCCCGAATAGTATTTGTAGTCGTTCGGGCCAGCTCTGCTCTGCTCTTGGCTTCGCCAGGTCTCTCAGCTTTTGCGACACTTCACAGCCCCTATAACTACTTAATCACATAATGTCACATAGACATGGCCATGACCCAGCCTGAAAGGCCCACCCACGGCGCACCGCTCCTGGCTCCTCCATTTCCTCTGCCACGGGCGCTGGCGCGAGGGGCCGCTACCGCCTGCGCCTTTCCGCGTCTTTGAGGGAGCATGACTAAACACAGTGCATCATGATTGATGGCCAGGCACAGGGTAGCACAGAAGAGCCTGTTGTATAGCCATACTGCATCAGGGGCGGCTTGGCGCTTGCAGTTTCAGAGGATGCATGCTTTGCTCACCGTTCCGTTTTACTGCGGGATCGGAAGCGGAAGAGCCCCCAAGATCTGCCCTGGAGAACATGACAATAGGAGCTGTCTCAGCCGCACTAGTTATCTGGATCCATGAATCCCCTGAATCCCCTGGCAACACCCTTGCCTTCTGGATGGCTCTGCCATCTTTGACCGCGACCAGGGCCTAGGACTTTCGTGGATGAGGGAGGCCATAGACAAAAGCTCGCACAGAAGGCGCTGGACATGTTCGTCCTACGAGTAGAATCTATTAGGTTGCCAGTCGAGTGATCACGAGGTTACGACACCATAGCATCAAAGGGCTCCTCCTGAGGAGCCGACATCGAGACTCGTTAGTCTGGGTACATCGACCATGGGTGGCCGCCTGGAAGCTTCTGGACACCGACTTTGGCCCATGCAGTGGTGAGTATGTGCCACAAATGCGGTGTGCGCTCATGACCTACCTACGTCCTTGCCTAGGCTCACCAAGCCCGAAAGTGAAGCCATGCAATCAAGAAAGCTTGAGGCTCGAAACTCGCCAAACCCCGATTTCACTGTGCGGAGCCAGTCGAGTCCCGCGACCTCCTAAGCAAAAATCAGAATCCGAAACATTCCGAACACTCGTGGCCCTCGAGGCCTCCCTGCCTGGCCCCCTGGTCCGGAACCCCCCGGTTTCTCAGTGCCCTCGAGCAGTTCGAGCCATCAGCTGATGAAGGCTTCTGAATTGCGCATGGCCTCACTGATTATGGATATCTATTCTGGGCCAAAACCATTAATTGCTCGACCACCGACCACACGAACGACTCCTGGCACAAACAGAACGACTTCGGTGCGCTCAATCACAACATCCCCAAATTCACGCCCCGATCTGCGCTGAGTCGCATCACCCACGGTTAGTCACATCAGAATTCGCGAAGCCCCCGGTGCGCACGGCCCGGATGTGGGTGTCAGCACATATGTAACGAAATGCAGAAAGGCCGCGTGCCGCAGGTATTCGCGCGTAGTTTGCACTCGCATTACCTCGTTTCACCCTGAATGCGAAGCCCGAAAAGCAACGGTCTGAAAAGCGAATCCTTCACAGCCTTAACATGCCTCCAAGATAACTTAATTATGCTGCTAGCGCCGCGGCGTGCTAGCAAAAGCATCTTTAGGGCTTCCGGAGCAGGAATCCTATCCCGTCCTAAGAGCCTCATTTTCAGATTTTCAATGTCTTACCGCTCACAGTTCACAAGCGTCTCTCTGCACTTCCCCTAGCCCAGGTGCCTCTGGTGGTGCTTCACTCGGGCGACGGGCAACTGTTTCATTATCGCACTCGAACAGGGCTACAAATACAAATGCTATCAATCAACTGTCGGGGGCTACTAGGCGTTGCCAGCCTTCGAATGCTCTCGACCCGGCAGGTATCTCAAACTGACTTGTTTTCTTCGTGAATGGCCTCGACCGATCATTGTCCGGCCGCCGCACTTCTCAAATACTTTACTTTTCTCAGTCAAGGCACGCATCTCTGGTGTGACCCAACACACACACACACAGAGGGGCAGCCTTCTCGAATCCCACTTGAGAATTTAGACGCTGTGGGAGGGGAACCAGCAGAGCTGCCGGAGATGCCTATAGTATCCGATAGTTCAATATGAATAAACTGGATGCTCTGCACCTCCTTTGGTGAAGAGCTGTGGCTCGATCGGCCTCCCCGTCTGCCCAACCCATGCTTTGTATCGGCTTGCTGGAGCCATTTCCCCCCTTTCCATGTCGACCTAATGAACTCGCCCAATCCCAAGCGCTCGCGTAGTCGTACTCTGGATTTCTTGGCTGTCCATAGTTGGGTTAAGAGGACTTTAAAACTTCGCGCCGGGAGAAATGCACGACTAGATCGCTTTCCGTTGCTGCATTGCTCGCCTTGCTGGAAGAACAGCCGAGTCCAATCTTCGGGCCTTAACTTAAGCCAGCGCCCGCGACCTCACTGCGTCGATGCATTGGAGACGCAGCACAACGGATCTTTTCTCGTTGGATTCGCCATGAGTGGCCCGGGACCCGGCTGGAATACGCGGGTTTCTCTCCGGTGTAAGGGATCCCGAGCTCGATGCCAGTCCGTGCACTGAGGGCCATCATCTTCTGAGAAGATGCACAGCCATGGTGAGACATCTAACGTCGTGAGCATGTCATGGAGACCTTAGAGAGGCAAGGACATGGTCCGCCATGGTGCCATGGGGATGTTGCCAACAAAGCTCGTCCGTAGCATCTGTTTGCTCTGCCGGCTTGGAGCTTAAGGCGTTCGAAGCCTGCAAACACCCGACAGCTTTAGCAGACAAAGCCTGGTAGAGACTAGGTGACTAGACTGACTAGAGTGCTTTCTACACACGGGTCAATTTCCCTGAGATCCTGGCAGGCAGCTCAATACAGGTGTCGTTGCACGGCCAAGCCCAAAGAAGCTAGTTCAGCTTCGTAAGCCTTGGCCTTGGCACACTCCGCCAAGAGGGAGCAACTACCGATGCGAGGAGAATTGTTGCAGGGCTTTCCTTCCCCACTCCCATCTTCCAACCCCAGTCGATTTCCTGCTCTCTTCCTTGTTGGAGGAACGAAAGTATGTGGGTATCCACAAGAATTACATGCCGCAACGAGCCGGTCCGAACAGCAATCCGCGCACCGCACAAAGCATTCGAAACAGGCAAACAAACACGCAAGGCGTAATTGCTTTCTCACAAGCTCGTACTTGCTTCGCTTCATCTGCAATCAACTGCACAACAACTTGTGCTAAAACAACGTGCAGTCGGCCTCCACCTCAACGTACCCTTCCCGCCCCAGCCCCCAAAACCCCTCCCTCCTCCTGCCCCTCTGCAGGAAGCTGGCCCACACTTCCGCTCGCTCACCGATCGGATTTACGCTTCGTCATCGGGTCTGCTGGCTTCTTCGGGGTTGGCAGTAGCGTCAGCCCGGGGATATGCCAATCATGGGGTCGCGACAGTCTCGAACAAGCCCGTCAAAACGCGTGCAGCCCATCAGAATTCGACCGAACGTCTTCGATGCACCTACACCTGAATCTTCTGTGCACAGGCCTGAAACAAAATTCGAAGAGAAATGCTTGGCTCCCGGCCTCTGCCTCATAAAGGTTTCTCAGCCTAGTTCCTGGACGGGATCGGCTTCACGGGTTTGTGGGCACTGCGAGGGCTTCTGATTCCGTGCTCGGGGATGGCAGGAACTACGTTACATCTCGTCTTTGAACACCCGCAAAACGTCTCTGTACGTCAAGAGGCGGGAAAAAACGGCCCTTTACCAGCTGAGCGTCGTCTTCTGATCTTGAGCTCCTCGCTGCAGGAGTTCATCTCCTGCTCTGGGGCGCCAGAAGGACACACACATGAACCCTACTGACCCACACCCTAAGCACTAAACCCTAAACCCTATAAGCCCTAAACCCTAAACCCTCAACCGCTGCCGCTCGCCTGCTTGATGAACTCAGAACTGCGCTTCTCTGTCTCCGCGAAGTCAAACTTCTGCTTGCCCTCGCCACGTGCAAGCTTCTACACACGCTCCATGTGACATCATCTTTGGACTCACTTCTGTGGGGTCACTTCCTTGTTCGCGGTGGAAATGCACATTGGCGGGTCATGGGCATGGCCTCAAGTTGAAAATGCATAGTTCTCGCCATTGCACTGAGGCAGTGCAAGATGTTGAAACTGCCGTGTGTGCTCTGGCCTGCTCTGAACAGTCAGCGTGGACAAAGCTTAACAAGCATCAGAAACCAAGTCTCAAACTCGATTACGTAGCTTCCGGGTTGGGCTTCCCGATTGGATCTGCAGGATACCTCGCACAGCCACCTAGCCCACAAATAACATGCATTGCACTCCCTGGAATCCATGAAAGATCGACCCCAAAGTACAACATTCCGGTCAAAGGTGCCGGACGACATCAACTCGTGGTTTTTGTGGCACATTATGGCGAAGATGCAACAGTCATGTGCCATCAGTGTAATATCACTTAGCTTCCTCTTCCACAGTATGCTCGCAGCTCTCGAGCCTCAAACCAGTGCGTGACCTGCGAGATTGCGGCCATCTTGGACGCATAATCCGCCGCGACAGCGAACTGGTTGTCCTGCAGGGATGATGTGGAGGTGGCCAAACATGACTCCACCATGACCCACGCACCTTCTGGATCCGCTTCTGGATGAGAAAGTCCGGCCTGCTGCCGTTGTAGTTCAAAGGAAATGCGAAAATGCAAAGTGTTTAGCCTTCCACCACTCTCTCTTCGCTTCACTCTATTCACTTACCCTTGCACCAAAAACTTGTGGGACAAGAGCATCACTACGAACGCTTTGCAAAGACATGCTATACCTCGACAGCCAGGACACTGTCAGACATGCCATGCAGCTCCTGCACGTCATAGAGTGCAGCAGAATCGGCAACAACCGGGCTAGCGTGGCCAAACTCTTGGTTGTTGCTGTTGTTCAGTCTTTGCTGCTTCGGTGCGCTGTTCGTCCTGCTCCGCTCATTATCATCCTTAACCTGGTTGCAGCGCGAACACCCAGCCTCATCTTTCCCGGCATCCTCCAATGTGCGGCACCTTTCAGTAAAGTTGACAAAAAGACGGCTAACATCCAAAACGCTCAGCAGTGGTAGCCCACAGCATCTGCAGAAATGCTGTAGTTGTGTAGTCGTAACCCACAATTAATAGCAATATCCATCGCAATAGTACCAGGAAATGTAACAGCATTGGTCATAGTCATGACGAAAGCGAAGCGATGCAGCAGTACTAACTGTACATATAACCAACTAGTAAATTAATTGGGATCGTAGGTACCAACAGTAGAAATGATGGCAGTAATAGTAACCGCAAGTGACAGTTAGAGCACAAGAATGGTGCTAGCAGTAGTAGTAGTAGTAGTAGTAGTAGTAGTAGTAGTAGTAGTAGTAGTAGTAGTAGTAGTAGTAGTAGTAGCAGTAGTAGTAGTCGTCGTCGTTGTAGTGGTGGTGGCAGCGGTAGTAATGGTAGTAATCGTGGTTGTAGTAGTAGTAGTACTACTACTACTACTACCACTACTACTACTAATAGTACTACTACTACTAATAGTACTAGTACTACTACTACTACTACTACTACTACTACTACTACTACTACTACTACTACTACTACTGCCACTACTGCTGCTACTCCTACGGCTACTGCTACTTCTACCGCCACTGCTCCAGCAAAGTAGAGGCCTACACTGCGGAACACTTTTATTACTATTACAGCAATAGGCTTTTTTCGATGGCATGATGACATGCAGCAGTAGCTGACAATGATGATGACCATGATGATGGTGTTGATGATGTGCTGCTGTTGTCGTTGTTGCCGCAGCTGCTGTGCCATTATGCGCGATCAATTCGAGTCTCTCCGAAAAACGATGTCAA
Source organism: Symbiodinium sp. CCMP2592 (assembly GCA_905221615.1). Classification (NCBI taxonomy): domain Eukaryota; class Dinophyceae; order Suessiales; family Symbiodiniaceae; genus Symbiodinium; species Symbiodinium sp. CCMP2592. The sequence goes on from CAJNDT010004124.1 coordinate 221,686, forward strand.
TCATTCACATCATCAACCTCTCAGAACTCTATCAAGTCAAACAAATTCTTGGTTGTCCGCTGATGACCTGAAACAAGACATTTGAGTCCACAAGACGCCCACGCAACAAAGACAAGCCCAGCACCCAAACGTAAGCTTTGGAAGCTCCTAACCTATGGTCTAAGAGTGGCTCCATGCTGCGCCTTGGAAGGTGGCCTCGGAGCGTATCTGGACGTGGGGCAACCTCTCGATTCTTGAGCCACACATGTTGCAGGCCTGCAGTTTAAGACAGCCGGGCCATCAGGGCGATGTGCTGTGATGCTTTGCTGCTGCTGCTGCTGCTGCTGCTGCTGCTGCTGTTGCTGCTTCCAGTCTCTACTGCTCCTCCCCTACTCTTACTGGTCTTACGACTCTAACTACTCTTATTGCTGCTACTGCTGCTACTGCTGCTGGCCGAGTACTAGCCCTAGTGTTTCAACTAGGCATGGGACGCATGCCCAGTGGTTACCTCAACACTGCTACTCTGAATGGAGTTTGGCACCCCCAAGAGCACCGGAATGCTTGCAGCTCACGCTGTTTTAAAACATCCTCCACATGCTAGGCTGCTATGTTGGATGCGGTCTGAAGGCTTCCCAACATTGCGCAATGAAGGGAAACGCTATGATCTGTGCTTGAAAGGTGAAACTTCTCGTGTGGCACACGGCTAGTTGACCAGACGAATTCCTGGTCATGCCGCGCAGCGGCGAAGGCAAATGCTGCACTTTCCGTGAGATTGACTGTAGCGGAACGGCCCATGCCAGTCCGCCAGTCGTTTGACCCACGGGCGACGACCAGCTCCATCAGAAGTCTGTGACCTGATGTCTCAAGCTTCAGGTCAAAGTTGGATCTGCAGAAATTAAAGATGTTGAGTCAAACAGTCAGACTATCGACTCGCAACTTGTAGGCCAGGCCGCACGTCCTTTATGCGCCCAGTCCCCGAAGGTTGTTGGCTCGGGGCCGTTGTAGCGGAAACCCACCTCCACGCCAGAAGACACAGGGCAATCACAGAAGACGATTTAAAGGTCCAGCTCTACCTTCCCTTGAACAGCACAAAGACGGTACAGTGCACCGCAATACAGCACAGTGATGAAAGCAGCATGACGAAACACGTCCATAGCTTGACAGCACACTAGTGTCTCTGCGGTTCACTGTGCCTCTGATAGAGATGAAGCAGTTGTCGAACTTTAGCGATTGATGCGAGTCCGTGGACACTGACAAGGACTGCACACACGCAGACACATGCCGTTCAGACTCTTCGGCGTGGAACTTCTCAGCTCTACTGCAAGATTAGCCACAAAGCCAGTCTGAAGGACCCTCGATTCGAAAAAACTGCTATAGAAACTGTCGATGGTGCGCATGGCCTCCTCCATTCCGACTTCCAATCCCTCCACCTCTGCCTCTTTGGCCTGCAGATCATGGGTTCGGAGAAGGCCCACATAATGTAGGGGCACTAATAAGTAGAATATGGTTTTGGGGGTCCTTATTGTAATTACAGTACAACATGCCACCAAACCCTGTTCTAATTATTCAGGCCCCTATAGTACACGGAACCGCTGCAAAGACATACGCAGCGCATCTTTGTGTGCACGTTTGCATCGAAAGCTGAGTGACCAGCGAGCGCAATCCCCTCCTCGACAAAGAGGCATACGCAGATGAATGGTAGCGGGAGTAAATTTAAAAGAGGCGGCAGCAGTCGCTGTTGAACGGGATCCTGCTGTAAACTTCCCCGTGTGAGGAAGGCCAGATGTTCTCAGCCGCTCCGCTTCTTCTGCGACTGTGTCCCAAAGAGCATGCATTACATGCACGGTCTTGGTCGTCATGCAATCTTGTAGCATCATGAGTCTGGCAGTCTCCTCTTCCTCCTCATCGCTATCGTCAGGTGCCGCATCCTTTTCGTAGGTCTTGTAGGGCACTCGCCTGCAATGAAAGCATTGCTCGATAAAGCAGAGCCCCCTTGCTTTCATTAATATTTTCCTTCTAACTACTGTTACTCTTGCTTTTACTCGTACTCTTACTCTTATACTGGTACCAATACTGCTGATGTGAGTTGCTTTTGTTCTTACTGTTGTTATTACTATAATCGTCACTATTATACCTATATTGGTATTTTTGTTCTAACTTTCTATTATCTATCCGCCTCGGTGACCACTGCTCGGGCGGCACCGCGACGCCTCTTTGGAGGTCCTGCTTTGAGCGGCTCACAATAGTGGCAACGTTAGTTCGAATAGCAAGCACTGATAGTCAATAATCATGGTCGTAGTATGAGCAGTAGTAATAAGGGCAATAGTCATTTCTTTTTGCAAGGTAGCATGCACACAGGGGGCTTGCAGCTATCCCCGCAGAAAAGCAGGGCAATCACCCACTGGCTTCCGTGCCGTGAAGCTTGACTTTGCTAAGTCTGTCCAACAGTACTGAGCATTCGTGGCGTCCTGCTGCTGGTAGGCCTCTTCCAATTTCTTTGCATTCGGGAAGAGCACCTGCAATTTCTTGTGCACCCTTCTCTCTGCTGCTTCTCCAAAGGATGGCCATCCAAGTCTGAACTTCTGGCATTGACGACTGTGGTGGGGACCCTTCGCCGCTAGAATCCTACTCGGTCGCCAAAAGACCTTGAACTGTCGACCATGATCTCGAAAAACCGTAAACGAAACCTCAGTGCACAACACCTGCGAGCTCCATGGAGCCAGAATAACGAAACCAGGCCGAAAGGATCTGCGAAAGAACTCTCAGAACTCTCAGGAGCTGAAAAGCCTGGCGCTGTTCACTCACGGTGTCCTCCATGGAGTCCCTGGCTTTCGTGTAGGGTGCAGGGCTCAGGAACGTGGGGCGTGGGAGACTTGAGTCGGATTTCGGGTAGGTTCAGGCCAGGGCCCGAGGTCTAGCACCTGGCCGTTAATGTGTTGCAGTCAGGAATGGTAAGCGATGCTTGCAGGCACACCAGAGAACAAACCGCTTGGACTGCACAAAAGAAGCGGTGGGCATGCCCACCATATGCGGTGTCGACGGAACTGCGGCGTATTCCGGAAGTTACAATCAGGTCAGCAGATTTTACATTTGGGATGTGGTGCCCCGCCTCTCTGCAGTCGCTGCCTCCCGTCGTGCTGCATGGGAAAACGCAGAACACATGCGGATTGCAACATGTGAGTGTCGTGCCGAACTTCAGACATGAACAAGATTCTAGCATCAGCAGTCAGATGCCCAAGAACCATGTGAAGTCTGTCTAGGGGACCCATCCGTCCTGAGAGCTCGCATACCTCGGGCGCCATCGGAATGGAGCCAGTGCTGCCCTCAGGGCTGTGGATTGCGTCGACTGCAGAGCTGAGCCAAGCAGAAACCTATAAAAGTCAGGCCTCTGCCGCATGACAGGGATGGTGCGGGCGAAGAGTGCGCCGTGCCCTCGGTCCAGACAAGCACTTGCAGCGATTTGGAGCTCCATGTTCTGCAGGCCAGAACACCACAAAATCAGACGAAAGTCTCACTTGGGTAGTTGTCGAAATTATGGTCCCTCTTTGGGCAATCTAAATATTAGGTGTCGTATTATAATAGGGGCCCAAAAAGGGACCTAATTTTGACAACAACCCACTTCGAACTGGTGAAAACATCATGATGTCATCACGAGTTCTACTGAGGTGTCGGGTTGGCAGTTGCCTAGACACCGAGATCTCCGTGTCTTGAGGCTCGTGGCAACCTTACAGTTTAGGGCCAATTTCCACGGCCTCCCAATGCTGCCGAGGATCTCAGGCAGGGCATGGCAGCCCTTAGAGCCATCTGCTCAGGCCCTCCGCGAAAAGTTAGAGTCTAGATGCAACTCTGGAAAAAGCTGCGGCGGCACAAGCCGAGACTTTGAATGCGCGAGTCCAGGCCTTTGCCAACCGCCGAAATCCAGATGTTGACAACTGTAGGCTTCGAGAGAATGCATCTAGAAAAGTGGTTCGGAGAGTTGGTGTCCAAAGAGTATTTAATTACAAAGATCGCACCCATCCCCCGAAGACACTAACCTCTGACACCCATTGCGGTCATCTCCTGCACTTCTTTTCTGCGAGGCTCTCTGGTAATCTACGACTTCCAGCCTCCAGCTCAGCCTGTTTGGCCTGCTTCACGGGCGGTGCACGGGCTGAGCCCTCGTGTTGACCGCAGCCTGGGATGCTGAGATTTCAGGAAGCGGGGCTTCAAGGTATTCTGCTACTTCGGTCTTCCTGCTTGCTGTGGCAATCTGCGGCTGTTAACCAAAAGCTCGACTCGCTGCATTTTGACATTGATCAAGCTTGTTGTTGGTTTGACTTGAGCCGGCCACGAAGCCTATGCTTACTTTCGACTGTTGGGCTCGTCTTATCAAGCTGATATCGGAGCATCGTGAAAACCAGACGTAGCTGTTGAACCTTGCTTGCCCAGGCGACCGCCGAACTCGTCCTCCACCGAGTGCCCAGTCGTATCATGTTCCTCACGGCCTTGATCTGCAGCGGTTGCTCGTGGCTGCGCTTGCGGATGAACTCACTCCTCCTGCTCTGAACTGCTGCCGGCGCCCACCGAGATGCAGTGCACGGAAGGTCTTGCACAACAGCTACGCTTCAATGGCCCTTCTCCTTCAACGAAGGTCGTGACATCCAAGCTCGTCTCAACGACCGAAAAAGCAGTATCGCAGCCAGTGTAATCAGCAGTGCATCGGAGAATTCCACCTGGCCCGTGCATCACATGAAAGGGGATGCAGATCCGGGAGCTGATGCAAAGATCGTCTATGAGACCGACCCTGACGAGTTCCGTGGTCACAGTTCTTCAACAAAGAGCAGACTCTTGTGTAGAATCGTGATATCGCAGTCTACATTTCCAAGGATCAACAGGTCTGTCGGTCTGTCCGTGGCATAAACTCATGAACCTCGCCCAAGCCTATGAGCACATGGGGATCAAACTCGAAAGGTGCACCCGCGCCAAGCCCCAGAATTGCTAAAGGGATTTAGCGGAGTGCGGGTGTCTCGGCACTCCAGCATTCGGGATTTGAGATTTTACCAAAGGCCAGGGCCTTCAGAACGTGCATCTCCGCTTCGCTGCTCTCTTCCGCCATCGGCGCCTGAATCCCGAAGCCTGCCAAGAGCAGCCTGCCCCGGAAGCAAAGAGCCTATACGCGAAATGCCTTGGCCTAGCCGAAACATTCCTTGCAATTATACTGGTACATGCAAGTCAGCCGACATGATGCTTGGAGCTTGGAAAGCAGGGGTCTGTAGAAAACGGAGGCACGTGGATTTTCGGCGCGATTTGTTGCTGGTAGGTTTGAGATGTAGCGGCTGATTTTGAGGGCAGGATTGAATCTGTCGCCGGCAACTTTCAACTTTCGGGCGCAGGTCCTTCCCGGCCTTGTGCGCTCACTGGACTCTGATGGCATGGCTGCAGAGTCCAATCCAGAAGATCATGCACGCAATGAATGCATGAAAACGCCTCTTCGGAACCACCTGCATTGCGTTGGTACTCTAAAGGGGAAATCCGCACCCGTCTGTTCGAACCTGGAAGGCTCACCAAGCAACATGTGAAGAGCTCCTTTTGTCGCGGGCGCTTTGCTCTGTCCGTCATACCTACACGGATGACGGCTATGTACATACTTGGTCTTTCTGCATATCGAAACCGATACTCCAGAAATGGAGCTGCAACTTTTCCTAAATCCACTTCGAGCGCTGACCAAGGCAGGGCGGAAGTTGAAGCTCCATGCTGGGAAACAGGGCTGTGTGAGCTCCCCAGGCGTCTAAAACGCGCGTCCGACTGAACTGTATACCAGAGAAGATGCGCCGAAGTCAATCCTCTCCAGTCTGATGGGGCTCAACAGTGAATCCATAAGCCTCGACCTTTGAAGATGCTTGAAGAACTCTCTTAGCCCATGGCTTCAGGCTCACACTACTTTCGAGAAGGAGGCCTCCGCTCGGCTCACCAGCATCAGCGCCGTCTGTCAGAACGCAGGACTCAGAGTTGGCTGCTTTTTCGGTTGCTGTAGGGGCCTTGATAATATTATAAGAATAGGGGCCCATTATGCTCTAACTATAGGGAGGAACCCCCAGAATAGTATTGGTAATTATTTAGGCCGCTATATGAAGAGTCCCCTTCTTGACCCCTTGGTCCCTTGGCTGTTGCTTTCGGAAACTTGAATCGAAGCCAACCAGCCCGGTAATCCTGCAGCAATTGCTTCTCATGCACCAGCTCTAGTGGCCTTCTTCTCATAGTAGGCTGCTTCGTTCACGAAGAGGGCAAAAACAGACTCATACTTCTCCGGCACCTGTTCCACGAGCGAACAAAGTGAGTCGACAATATCCCCTTCGTTCACCGGGTACAGTCCCAGGCTTCAGAGATGCAGAGACCAATTCGCTATTGGCACGACTTTAGCTCTCTGCTGTCTTCCAAGGCGCTGAGCACCTGAAACCAAGAGCCATCTAAAGCGCAAGCAGAGCTAAGCCAGCAACTGCTTCCCTAGTTTTTTCTTTGGGCCGGCCTTCCGCTCCTTTCGATCGAATGCTTGCACATCACCGTCGAAGGTCATAAACAAAGGGTCACCTCGCCAAACCAAAGTACGTAGCAGGCCAGACTCAGACTGGCGACCAGCGACCGTAAGCTTCGATGTTTCGTTTGCGGTGTGGATTCGTGTCGTGTGCCTTAAATGCAGTTCCCTTTTTTGAAGGCTTGAATGGCTGGCCCCATTAAGGTGATGGGGGAGCAACACGCTGTTCCACCGCAAAACAACGGTGCTTCGCAGAATAGCCGCGAGAATACCTGCGACAATGGTGGTGGAAACATTAGCCAGCAGTAGCGAGAGCAGTAGTAGAAGTACTGGCAGTTACTAGCAGTGCAGCCATAGTCACCGTAGTAGCAGTGTCGGTGGCAGTCGTCGTCGTCGTCGTAGCAGTGGCAGAGGCTGTAGCAGTGGAAGTAGCAGTAGCAGTAGCAGCAGTAGCAGGAGCTAGGAGCAGAAGCAGCAGTGTGGTCGGGAGGGTCGTCTTGGTCATCTTGACCACTTGCACCAATCCCTCCACTGGCACCACTCGTACCACTTGCACGACTTGCGCCCTTGCACCACTCGTTCCACTTGTACCACTGCAAGCCTCTGCAAGCACCACGAAAATTGCAAAAGTAGGATGTGTTAGGCCTATATTGCGTGCTTGGGGCACCCCAGAATGGCGCATTTTGAGTTTGATTAAGACCTATTTTGCGGAATTTCTGAGACCCCAAATGGCAAATGGTCGTGGGTTTTCCCCCGTAGGACTGGCCTAAAACCCAAACCCTAATTTTACTAAACCGATGCGCGCTCCGGACGCGCGTAACCCTTAAATCCGAGAAAGCCTTGCCCTCGACCCTGAACCCTAAACCGATGTGTGCGTCGGGCACGTCCCTAAACCCTAAACTGCTGCGCGCGCCTGCTGCGCAAATGCTAAACCTTCTCTATGCATGTTTATCCTACATCCTGTTCAGCAGCTTATCAGACTTGCTGTCCAAAATCAACGACAAATTCTAGTTTTTTGTGGTGCGGAACTGCTTCCTCCGTGTCACAACAAGTTCTTCATTCAGAAGATAAGTGAGGCCTGAATGAGACAAAACGCTTTTGCTTCGATGGAACTAGAGATCTGAGTACAGCTCAGCATAGAGATCCATCAAACGTCGATTGACGTTGCGGTATATCTTCAGTAGGTTGATGCAAGCGGAGAAGAAACTTGTTGCTTCTTAATCGTCTGTGGTTCTCTCGACAGGAGAAAAACTCACATGCAGACTCGCACATCGAAATATGACTAAGATGATTCAACGTTAACCGTTTATAACGCTTATGAAATGGTTTCCCGCAGGATGGGGCTATCTCAAAATGAGAATACAAGGCCAAATACTGTACTGGCCCTCGCTAGTCGTAAACCTAAACCCGAAAACCCTAGACCGATGCGCACGCCAGGCACACGTGACCCTAAACTCCAAACCCTAAATCCCGAAACCGTACACCCTAAAACCCTCAGCCCTTGTAATACCCCTAAACACTAAACACTTGACCAATGCGCGCTCCACCAGCTTGGGCCTCTGCAAAGTTCAATTTTAGAGCTTGGCGGATTGATTAACCCGCAAATTGCCAATTGGCGTGATAGTGAGCCATTTCGGGCAGGACCACCGAAATTGCTACAGGCGGTATGAGTGTGCTCAAGATGAATAAGATTACGTAGTTGACGGATCATCCTCAAACCGAGCTAGATGACCAAGATGACGCGCCAACTTGCCCGCCCACTAGCACTTGCACTACGCGAGCAAGATGATCAAGCTGACGCATCATCGTGCCCCCCAAATTAGTCCTCTGACAAAGACGACCAAGATGACAAGCACTATTACCGGTTCTCGGTTCCCTGCACAATGTAGTAGCAGTAGCAGTAGCAGTAGCATTAGGAGGAGTAGTAGTAGTAGTAGTAGCAGTAGCAGTAGCAGTAGCAGTAGCAGTAGCAGTAGCAGTAGTAGTAGTAGTAGTAGTAGTAGTAGTAGTAGTAGTAGTAGTAGTAGTAGTAGTAGTAGTACGCAGAGGCTGGCGCTAGTGCCTACGGACACCCGTGGGCTTCCAGAATTCTTTGCTAGCCGTGCGTTCGCTCTCGGACCTAGCACCTACTGAAGAAGATGATACAACCCACAGTACTTGTCGGCATGCCCCCCCGACGACCACAACACCATCATCAGCAACGACAGCAACATTGACAAATTCAGCCCCTGGCCATCTCGGAGCTCCTTGAAGTCCTGCCCTTGCAGGGACGGGTGGACCTTTGCGGGTCAAGGCTCTCAAGCTGCAAGCCTTTTTCAAGTGAGTAGTTGCTGCTGGAACGCTGGCTGAGGATCTTAGGTGGGAGTTGGGGTTGAGGGTAATTTTGGCCATTTGGGATGTCTGGACTGGACCTCACTCCCAGCTTGGGTTTCGGGGGTTGCCAACCCCCGAACATGGAACAGTTCAGAAGGGTTCGAATTTCGAGGCAGAGGGTTTAGGGTCAGCGATCCTGAACGGTCAAGTCGTAATCCCAAGCTTACCCCAAACAGGACAATTTTAGCTCTGACTCGAGAAGGCCAGGAGACGGATAAGCTCTGCCCCACACTCCTCTGCGTAAACCTCCCTCCACGAACGTCGCGGTTGATCGGCCTCCGAGGCCTTCCTCCAGGACCCCCACGCGGAACAAAGAGTGCATCAATCCCAGAACAGAAAGCTCCGAACGGAAGGATTTGGTGCGTGTCCCCGAAACTTGTCATGGCCTTATCGGTTTTGAGAGCGCATGTACTTGTATGGCCGCCACACATTAACCTCGGTGGCGTTCATGATGCAGTAGTGCTGCAGTTGGTGCAACTTTTGAGTTCTGCAGTACGGCCGAATGCACCTGCTACGCAGCAATCAGCAAACCTCGAGTCGAGAGATTTGGTTTGGCAGGCCTGCCTAAGTCGCGGTACTGCTTGGGTTCGAAGCCAAGTCTCTCGAGGAGCTGGGTCTACCTTCGCAGTGCTTGCCGCACGACGAGTCACTCGTTCGTGCTTGCAAGTCGCGGAAACATTTACATCTGCGATCTGCGAGAGAAGCTCTCCACAACCAGCATTCAGCTACAGGTGGTCTGCGCTGATAGATGTGTCTTGTGTGTCTTTGCGGGACCGTCGCGGTACCGTGGGCTGGGACATTTGCCCTTCAGATGCAGCTTCGAGCTGCAAGCGATTTTCAAAAAGCTTTTGCCTATACTGTTCTTGGAGCACTCGCGTGCTAACAGGGCTAAACGTAAAGAACATAAACATGAGAATCAGCAGCACATGCTCTCCAGCCGACAGCAGAAAAAGTCTCAACTCCAAGCTGACATTGGGCAGAATCAAGTCTACGCCCGTGCCACCACAGCTGCCACAGTTGCCAAACATCGTACACCTGGTGCACTTCTCGCCAGCATACTCGGTGAAATACAGCATGAGCCCGGAGACCAATAACCCCAGGGCCGTCACAAAAACGAAAGCACGAAACGGCTGACCAAGGCCCACCACCATCCGAGGCTCAGGCGAGCGCTGGAGTCTTACGATCTTGAAAGCATCCAAACGTTTTTCGATGTTGCAGTCGATCAAAGCGATTAGTGGAGTCAAAGGGAATGCGAGAGTGAACATCATTACGAGACCATACTGTATTACAAGTTCGATGGTCTCTTTCACCTGCTCAAAAGACGTGTCGCGTGTCAGCTGATCTGCAAGCTGGTCGAGCATCCAACCTTCAGGGCCGTGCTGACTTCGAGCAGCATCCGTCACTTCGTCATGGAAGTCGCCAGTCAGCACCACAAGCATTCGTCGCCAGATTGTTTTCTCTGCATCACGAGGGTGCATGTGTGCAGCGGCTTCGCGAATCTGCTTCATCCAGAGAAGCCAGTAAAACTCCAGCATGTTGTTCACGATCGCTCGAGAGAACACCATGATGAACATGACCTGTACCCGGAGCTGCTCCATGTTGCGCTCGGCGAATGCTATCCAAAGAAGGCTGTTGTACGTGTTGAACAGAGCAAAAACAAAGAGCCGATCGAACAGGTCGCGCTCTTTGTCGCTGTCCTGTCGGAAAAGCTGGTACTCGTTGGTGAAAATGACAACGGCGTGGTGTAAGGTGTTCAGCAGTGGAACGAAGACGCTCGTCGTAAAGCCCATGACCATGTACCCAAGAGTTGAGTTGCTCAGCCCCAATACGTAGTTGGCTGCCAACGTACCATACGTCGCACCGCAGGCAAGCACGATGAAACAACCGCTTGCTGCATAGGCAAACAGGGACCGCCACAGTTGTGCGAACTTGCCTTGGTAGCATGTCTCATCGAAATGCGCTATGTCGTGCCGTAAGGCACGGTTGCCAAAGTGGACAGAGGAGCTTGGAGCTCGTAGCACAGCCCGCAGTGCGTCCAGCGTCTCTTCCTGCTTCGTCACCCCAGCTTTTTCAAAGTTCTGCCGCCATCGGCTAGCAAACTCCGGACGCACCTGTGCCAAGCCTTGGATGGTACTGGAACTTCTCAGGTCGTCGCCTTCTTCAATCCAGCCGTTTGCCCAGCTGAAAGCGAGCTGGGCGGCACGTCGTCGCCAGAAAATGCAAAAGCAGGCGCCCCAAATGCACATGCAAATACCAAAGCTGGGCCGGATGATCTTCCAGAAGGCGAACTCTGCTTCTGCATTTGGGGGGCCCGCAAGCTCTGCCAAAATCCCGGCAACTGAAGCTATGAACAGGAAGCTGCTGTAGGTTTCCAGGAACTCGAAATAACTGGCTGTCTTGGGGCCAAAATGGCGCAATACCAGTGCCGTATCGCATCTGCGAAGTGGTATGAAGTATCTCCAGCCTTTGGCCCTCCAGGGAAAAATGAAGCCATTGGCCAACTGCAGCAATCCTGCAGAGCTCTGCAGATTCACAAGGCCACCTTCGATGATATCATCCGCCCGCAACTCCCGTGGATCTAGGTTTGCTCCGCCAGGGGTGTGGCTGCTTCTTCCGTCTGGCAGCTTGGTGTCCACCAGTGGATCAGTTACCATGCGCTTGACCAAGTATTTTCTTTCAGAAGGTGACAACAAAGAAGATGGGTCGGCCTCAGAAACTGCCGAGCAGAAATATGGTCGGTAGTGGTACGGCTTTTGCATGGTTTCAGACCAGTACTGCTGCAAAGGCCCTCCTTGATCAAACTGGGAAGGCGTAAAGCCCCCTAGAAACTCGTTGCTGCGATTTGGAAGCACTCTTCGAAGCATTCTGCGTGCTTCGGCCTGCCTTCGCAATATTCCTTCAGGGGCTGAGAGCAGCATGACCTGCTGCCCTTCCTGGCTCACCCCAAGATCTTCGCCGTCTCGATCATCGATCTCCATTGCAGACGCAAGGCCAGATGCTCCTGCCTTCACAGCGTTCTGAAGCTGAAGTCCACGTTTCCCTTTGATCCCTCTGAGAGCCCGGGATGCCAAGGATGCCGGGCGCAGCGTGTTCTGAGGCTTCAGGCGTTCCGACTCAAAAACTGCCAGGCCAACGCTTCGAAGCTGGGTCTTCAGGGAGGCCCTCTGCATGGACCGCAAACCGTGGGCTAAGTGCGACAGCTGGTGCCGCAAGCTCTCCTTCAGCAACGCCCCACAGTCAAGGACCTGAGGTCAAGCGTGGAGGTACGTGGGCCACAACCGGTGGCACATTTCGCGATCCTCCAACGAACTGAGTTGGCGACTTCTGCACACGTCTCCATTTGCTCAACCGCCAGAAGGACCTCTCCTCAGACTAGGAGGCAGGGGTGCCATTCCACGGAAGCAGACTACAAATATATTTGTCGCATCTGGCTTGCAGTTCATGCGGGACGAAAACTCGAGTTGGTGGATGGTCAGACATGCTTAAACGGCCCACAAGAACTTGGTGTTTCACGGGGCTCGCATGTATTCGTGAATGGGCATGAACCTACATGGAGCTATGGACAGGGTACGTATCTGCGAGTGCAACCATACACATACAAAATACAAACACATGCTCCTATTTTTTGCACATATTCTGACAAACTTTTCGTACTTTATGAATGCCTGCAAGTGCTTGCACTTCACTAGCGGACATGTATGCTGGCAGAAACAAACTTCTGTGTGCCTGCGTCTGGGTTTGGTTGCCTGTCACTATCTGTTTGTCTACTGTGAGTCTCTACATGCACGGACAAACGCGCACACACACACACACAAATGGCCAGCTTCTGATGCAAGCTGAGGCACTGATAAGAACGTGATCGTTGATGTTGATGTCACCGACAGTCACGACACCTTCATCCTCCCACCTCGAAAGGTCTAGCGTCATGTCCATTTCTTTGTCTTCGATCTCCATGCGGACTATGTCGCCCAGCTCCGCACCGTCAACTTCAGTCTGGTTGGTGGGTGCCAGGTCTGCTGAAATGGACGTGTGGGTAAGCTTTCTTGACCTGGCCGCAGAATCTCCACTGAGCTCCGGCAGCCGCATGATGCCTTTGCAGTGCACCACTGCCAATCTCTTGCTTGCGCAAGGCAGCTTGTAGGTTGCCGGAATACAGCTGACCTCGCGAAACATCTGACGCGCGCCATCACCCGACTCAAGATGCAATGGCCACCGATCCCACAGGTCTTGCCCTGTGCTTCTGAGCCACTGTTTCGGAAGACCTTCCCCACCGAGCGTCTCATTATACTCGCAGGCTGCCTTTTGGAATGCCACTTCAACAGCGGCGAGCAAGACATTCTCCCCCCCGTGCTGCTCGCAATGAGCGTCTGCTTCCTCCTTGGTAACCGTGGTGCGGAAAGGCAGCTGAAATGGCTGTGGCCGCATCGTCGACAGCAAACAACCCAGGGCTTCAGCCCGATCGCCACAGTCTTTCAGCTTCTTGTCGAAGCGACGGTGCACACCGAATGGAAGCAATGTTCGACCCGGCTTGTCGCGAAGCTTTATCTCTGTCGCATGGGGCGTGAAAATTTCATCGAAGCAGTCCCAGAACAGCCACGTCAAGACTGCCCGTGCTTGGGTCATCCAATCATCGGACATGCATATGTCAGAGCCAGACTCCAGGCCAAGCAGAGTCGGAAAATCCACTTCCGGCACAGGCAAGTTGTATGTCGGGTATGGTGCTGGTGGGAAACACAAGGCAAAATCAAAGTGATCTATGCGAGCACATCGCACATCGCAAAGGGACTTCTCCGAAGAATCAGTGGCCTCCAAGCCGTACACAAACAACAAGGTTGAGAAGGTGGTACTAGTATCACTCTTTCTGGCATAGTCAAGATCTTGGAGAAGTGGATCGCTGCTGAGGTCATACGTCAGGTTGCACCAAAGGCTGCCCGCGCCCCTGCTTCCCGACAATGCTTCCAAATCCTCCTTCTGCACAGCTTGGCCACAGATCGTATCAACGGCTACAACTTTCATTGGCATCGTAGGCCGGGGTTTTCCGGTTTCTTCGCCATGCCATCCAGAAAGGGTTCGTTCACAAACACGTGCAAACAATTCATCCGAGGATGCACCCAAGCTTGAAGCCAGTCGTTGCAACTCAAAGGGCACATTGCCGTTGGATACCCAGGCCTGCTCCTGCTCTTTTCGGCAGCGCCGCCATTCTCTCTCAATCCTTTGCGCAATGGCATGTTCCCAGTTCGTGGGAAGCTGCGGCTGCACGCTCTCAAGCCTTACGCACGACACGTCCCAGTGGAAATGAAACGGGAGCTGTGCAGGCAAAGAAGGAGCTTGCGTCGCAGTCCCGCCATCAGTATAAGGTGATACAGCTGAAGCCCCATCCGCTGATTTCTGGGCACTCGACGGCCGTCCGGCTAAGTGCTGCCCTGCAAGGGTAGAAGACTGGCTAGGGGCGATGGGAGTTAGCTTCAAGTCTTCAGCAGAAGTCGAGGCGGCAACGCTGGCGTCAGCTTGCTTGCCCAGCACAGCTGGACTCATTCTGGAAGACTGCAGGCTGCCGCTACTCTGTTTGGCAGAGCCTGCTTTGTGGAAGACCTTTCTCTTCTTTGCAGCTTTCTTCTTCGCCAGTGGTTCCGCTTCCACGTCCTGGGAAGGGGCCAGCTCTTCTACTGTGTCTTCTTCTTTGGCAGTGGGCGTGCTCGGCACAGCCTCTTCAAAGCAAACAGTCGGGCTCGGGTCCATCTCCACCTCCACCACGGCTTGGTCTGTGTCCTCACCCATCACATCCGAAGCAGTGGCGGCATTTGCATCTGTAACGGTGCCACCAGTTGGTGTATCGGCACTAGCCTCTCCGACGGGAATGAGTGTGGCAGCAGCAGCTGCATCATCACCCAAATCGGCAGTAGTCAGTGCTGGTGCAGCTTCCACGATAGAAGCATCGGTTACCTCAGCAAGCCCTTCTGCAGCTTGGTCCTGCGAAGCTGGCACGTCTTCTTGCAGTTCCATCAATCCTGAAGGTCCTGACGTGAACTTGGACTGGCCGTCGAAGAGAATGCATCTTCGAGGACTCTAGGATCCCCATGACGGCATACAAATGCCAGCATTATCAAGCACTACAAGTACATGCTTTCATGATCACAGGGTCTGCAGCATCAGGCTTCACTCGGGATGAAAGGTTGACAGCCTAGCGAAAGGTTTTGTTCCGTAAAACCTTCAGTTTGGGCCGGCTCTTTGAGTCTCGCAAATTCCTGCCGAACACTCGCCCATGAAGACCACAAGAAAAGCTCCGGGGCGCATAAGTCTTCGCTGGCAATCTAGCGTTTTGGGGGTTCCGGGGTCCGAACATGCGCGGTGGGATCTCCATCGGCGGCACGCGGATAGTCCATCGAGACGCCGATGGCACGGTACACGGGCATGGAGACCTGAGGCGTGTGACTGGGGCAGGAGCAGCCCTGGCCTGCATATGCTCGTGTTGTACTGTCTTATAAATCTCGCCATGCACATAGTTGCCGGGCTGTCAAGGGCACGTAAGGATCGCAAACCCACTGCATCTTGGTTTATGAGTCGGACCTACACCGGAACGAGCCACAAGCGAAGATGGAGTAGGATTTTTGAGGCAAGGCTTTCGCAAGCACAGAAAAGCAGCTCCCTTGCGACCTCACCTTCTCCTTCTTTGAGCTGCCCTGGGCGATCAGCGAGTTGTGCTTCTCGATGTAATCCAGCAAGGCTAGCACTAGCCTGCATTGCAAGATGCACAAGACAAGGGCCTGGGGGGTTGTCAGGCGGACGCTGGGTTTCGTGGTCCTGGCCGAACGAGCCTTCGCGAGCGCTGGAAAAGCTCCGGCTCGAGGCATCCCCAAGGACAGGGGCCCACCTGCGAGGTCTTGTCGGGCCCAAGACTTCCGACTCTGCAAGCGGGACTTTGTCTTATCGTCAAGAAAAAGGACTTGGGGATCATCTTTGGGGCTGAACGGGCCTGAACGAAGCACACACGAAACAATTGAAACGATACACCCGACGTCAACTCACTTAAACTGAAACCCCTTCAACAGTATGACTGAGCAGTAGATCAATAACATTGACGACAACGTGCCGTTTATTGAAGACCATGATGAAGTTACTGAGTGCGGCTACGACTACTCGTAACGGAAATGGCATTCCTATCTTTGGCATGTTTTTTCTCCGGCCGTCGTGCTTCCAGTACTGGTGCTATTGCAAGCATTTCAGCAGGCGCCTCGAAGGTCAGGCCACTACGACCCACGGAGGGGCAAAGGGCCCAATCCGGTTGATCGTTCCACTCTACGACCTGAGCCAAAGGGACGAAACTACAACTAAGCAATACATGAGATGGAACCAGAAGCAGTGCTGATGATGAATAATAATATGTGTCACGAAAGTTGAGGCCCCGACCCTCACAGAGTCATCAAGAGTACTCAGGTAGTGGCCCACTTCATGTGCAAACCTTGCTGCGTGCTGACACGTAAGGAGGGCAACAGAGAAGAAGAGCCTATGCAAAGAAGGCAGCATGAAAGCCACTTCTGCAACCGAAAGATGACGATTGCCGACTCCTAGTGCCAGGCTTGAAACTATCACAGCTCCGCGGCATCACTGATATTGCACACATACTTGCCCAGAGCTGACTCCTCAAACACGAGAGCAGCTGCAGAGTCTGGTTTAAGAAGCTGTGCTCGACATTCTGGAGCTTGTCGTGCACTTCGTTTCTAGACTGGCTTCAGGGATTCTTTCGACTTGGCTGCGTCGGGGCAGCTTCTTCCAGGTCTGGCTCAATACTAACGTGCTGAAGAGCAACTCATCATCCGGGGCCATGAGCAGGGCCACACCCGTGGCCGCGGTCGTGTTGTGCAGATCAACAATGAAGTCCTAGGGCAATCGATGGCTTCTTCCGTTTGGACGGCTGTGCTATTAACCTCGGCCCGAAATAAACGCAGCCCTTTACATCAGCTAATGCCGAATGATGCAGTCCTTTTCAGCAACTTTGCTGAGGCACTAAGGATTGGAGAATCCTCGAAACCTGCCCCAAATCCAAGACATCACGCCCTCTGAGCAGAAGGATCCAGGCCCCTGTCAGCTTCTTTGCAAGCTTGAGCTCTCCGACAGAAAACTACTTGCATGGGAGTTGCATCTGGTAAGTATCTATGGAGACGCCCAGACCGCCACTGAACTTTCCGAACACGCCGAGGCCCGTGCACAGCGCGGCGTGTCCGAACTCTTTGGGCCCAGGAGCGCATCCACCTGCGAGGAAGGCTTTAACGTAAAGATCTTGATCGGCAAGGATGTTTAGGGTTTGGAAGCTCAGGCTAGCTTCACGTTCGAGGGGTGAGGTTTGTTGATTCAGGCTCTATTGTGCATGGGAGACGGAGATGCCCGCCTTTGAGATCATGTCGGTACCTTTCGGACACCTGGTCTCCTGAGGAGTTCAGGACTGCCAGAGACCATCTTTTGACCTTGCGACTGCGAAGCTCCCTAACCAGGGTTCAACAGTTCGGCCTGAGGCCACGTGACATTGAACACCACACTGTGACCATCATCAACTACTACTGCCGTGGCGTTGATTTCTATCGTGAAACCAAAATATCTTCGGCCTCTCTCTCTTGCTATAGCATAGCCATCAACAAGTTAATGTATATCAGCTATATCATCGAAGAAAAATACGACAGCAACAGCAACACCAACAAGAACAGGAACGGAACGAGAAGAAGAACAAGAACAATAATACTATTAATAAGAAAATTTGTCCTCCTAGGCCTGCTGCCACTGCCAGTGTTTGTGATTCTTCTCGCTGCTTGCTAGTTACGACCTGGCTTTTGCCGACATATCACGTTACCGCAACAACGACTGCAAGGATGCGAACACGAGTGCGGACAAGGGTGATGACATTTTGGGGGTCCCAGCCTCGCGGGCGCGCTTCCGCTCGAGGCTGGAGGTGGAGGTCTCGTCGTTTTCAAGGTCTGCCAGGAGGTAGCACCTTTCTTCGGGCTGGAGGCTGCCTATAATGGGTCTGAGTTTATCATGAGCGCGCAAGCAGACAGGGCATTTCTGCATTTAGGGTTTGGATAGCTCCAGACATATCTTTTCCGCACATGCACGAGCATCTCCGTGACAAAGCTTCGCTACTGTGTCTGCACGGAATATGCTGATGCAAAGATCCCGACATCACTAGGACGGCTAGTGACTAGTGATGCTTTCAATGCAGCAGCGAGAGACAGCGACGAGGCCCGGGTAAATGCTAGAAGCAGGATCTGCGGCAGTTACAAAAATTTTGCAGGTCTTGCTGCAAGCTCCTCATGTTAACAAGGAGCTGTCTGCTGGGTTTCGCACTTGCAAATTGGGGGCCAAACAGCGCTGCAAGTGCTGGATGACAGCTGACAGCCTTCTCCTGATCCTAGGCCTCGAATGCCCTGCCTGTTCAAGTCCTCTTCCACATATCTGGTGTTTTGCTTGATTGCGGCAGTGTTCGAGAGCATGACCTGAAGCAAGGTACAAGCTGTGGAGCTGCTTATTGGCCCGTAAACATGCAAGGGTCTGGAGTTTGCTTTTTCGGTTCGGCACAACTTGCCAATCAAGCCTCGGTCTCGAAGGAACCACGCTTGACCAAGGAGGGGTTCCTGCAGATGCTGACAAAGCCCTAAAGCACTGACGGAGCGAGGACGGCTCAGCAGAAAACAAAACAAACCCATTGCTGTTGCGATGCAACAATCGGGCCCACAAACTAAAAAGTTAACAGAGTGATATCTTGCGAGCCTTTTCTATCTTGAGATATAAGCTCATTCAAAGCGAATCCGGGCCGCGCAGAAACAAGCAAACCGTGGACCCGAACCAAAACCCAAACCCCTTCTTGAGACTTGGTCCTGAGAAAATGCTTTGCCAGGTGCACGCCGTTCGTCTCATTGCCGTGCGTGCCACCCACGACTTAGCAAGACATCGAGGTCTGTCGTAGCTGCTGATACAGTTCAGCATACAGTTGTTCGACATCGCAACCATGATTGCTGTCATTGTTCTCGGCATCGTGATTATTCACTTACCTTTGCCAGTAGGCTCAATTGAGCAGCGCATTGTTGAGAAGAACCGTGCTGGATTCCAGCCAGACAAAGTCCGAAGGCTTGTATCTGGTTCCGGCGGATGTGCAACTGGCATAGCTTGCAAGCAGCGAGGCCTTCTACCACGTTCAAGCTACACCGAACCCTACAAGTAGCCCCTGCAAACATCGGCGCGAAAAGATAGCTGCTACAAGACGTGCGCAGCAGGCAAGACCATCATCGAAGCTTCGCTGTGAGAGGCTCAGATGCCAAACTGCTTTCAGAACAGGGGACGTGAGGGAGGCTCCATGCAACACGCAAACCCGAGAGTTTCAATATCCAAGTGTGTCCACAGACTTGGGGCTCGGCTGGCAAGCCTCTTGACCTGACCTGTCGCAAGTGTGCGACGTCGCTTCCAGTCCATGGCTACACACTAAATGGCACACGGCACAGAAACTGCTTAAACTATCTCGGGTGTGAACAGCTTCGCATGTCTTGGAAGAAAGCAGTTAGGGTTTCGTACGTCTGCTCTGCGGAGCACAGATTTTCACTTTGCTTTGAGCAAACAAGGCTGTCTGCAAAGCAGCTGTGCACACCTCACGGACGAACATGTCGAAGAAGTGAGGCACCGGCGTGTGACTATTCTCGGCTTCAGAAGTTCACAGATTCTACCTTAACGCTTTTTAGGGCTGTGCGAAGCGCTTCGCCGCGATATGCTCTCACTGCTTTCACGTCCATGCCGATGGCCTGCCGGGGACGCTTCAATTGACAGTGCGTGAAACTTGTTTCAGCACGGCCGGGCTCAGCCTGCATAAAGGAAGCCGCGACAATACGAGTCCACGGTTCTGTAGTTCCTGACTGAACTGAGCCAGGTCACGAGTGCTGTCCATCATTCCACGTACTTCATTGTGCTTCTGGGCCAAGTTAAACACTTGTCATGGTTGACGCATGCCAAAAGATGTACACGGTTCAATGAGCAAGGTGAGTGATGTCGGGTTTAAAAGATCTCAGTTTCTTCTGCGGCTTTGGGCTTACTCAGGCTTAATGCTTGGAGTCATGGGAGGTCGACTTCAGACCGGGGTTCTGCGCGGCTTCGCTGTGCAATGCCTGGCGGGCTCGCGCTGGACCTGGAGGAGCCTGCGAACAGCACTTGGGACTCGGAGATTGCGATGCTCTTCGGAGGCGTGGTGAGAGCAAGGCCGGTCTGCCTTTGCGCTCCGCACGCCGGCGACGTCGACCTTTCCAGAGAGCAAGGAGCCTAAGGAGCCTCCTCCCGGGTGCTCTGAGGCTGGAGTGACATCTTGGGGCATGGCATCCGCAAAAAATGCCCAGGCAAACTTGAGTTTTTGTGTGCGCGCCGACTGCCAAGTCTCTCAGCTCTTGAGGCTCGAAGCTTTGTGATGCATGTTCACGTTTTGGCAGCTACCATCGCCAACAACTATTCTCACTACCACTGAGCCACCACTGTTCAACAACATCGCTGTCCGGTCGAACCCTTCGAGCCATTCAAGCCGCACCAACTGCATGAATCCTCTGGACAACCGAACAATGTACGTCTCTCGCTCCCCCCCCTCGGTACCTCAAACTTGGCTCGTGGAAACGATCACTTCCGGAGCCCATGCAGCTGGGCCCCGGACGACGCTTCTCACGGCGAGTATCCGAGCGGCTTCGACTGCCACGACTGCCACTGTCTCGATGACGGCTCGACCTTGAGGTACAGTAGGGGCAATGTACATGTGAGGGGGCTAGCGGCTAGTCAGTCTCGTCTTCAGTTCACAGTGTTTCTGAATTCTTGTGCAAGCCGGCTCTGTGTAATGGCGAAGACATGCGAAGACCTGGCTGCGCAAGCCTTGAGGACTCTGAGCCTCTTGCTTCCGGTAGCTCAGGGCTTTGGAGGCTCGGACCTTTCTTCTCAAAGCCCTTCGGCCCAAGCTTCCGACCGACGTCCGCGGCGCAGGCGACGGAGCCTGGCACCAGTGCATAATAAGACCTGGAAGGCCCCAAAATGGACCTCAGGATATGCAAGTCTGCAGAGGAGTGCAAGGACATATAATGCGTGGGGTCTGGGCTTGGGTCGAGGGCTTCGGGCTGTGAGGTTGTGAGGTTTGTGGAGTACAACGTGCTGTGCACTGGGAATTTGAGGGAAGCCTTCAGCCTCCAAAGCAGAACGCAATCCGATTAAATGTTCACACTCTTTTGTTTTGATGAGTCCTCCTATGGGATCACGACCCGACCCGAAGCAAAGCCTCCGCGCCTTGACCAAAAGCTTTGCAAATCCTCCCGGACTTGTTGGCGAGCCTGCAGCATGGAGCTTGAATCGTAGGCATTACTGACAAGGAGAACACGCCATGCACAGCCACACCAAATGTTAAAGTACAATTGCTGGAAGGAAGCACAGTGTATGCCTGCCACCACCCAATCGTCAGCAAACAGTACTGCCCTGAAGGAGGTGCAAAATACATGCGGCACCGTTTCTGTGCACCACTGCCCGTTAAGAGCTACGTACGAAGTTTTCGAGGTGCTACTACTACCGTGGTTTTCTGCCTCCGCGGCGGGCGTCGCGGCCCGAAGCTCGCGGAGGTCGGCTGCGGCGCGGGCAGAGTCGATGGGGGTGTAGCCCCGGCAGCCCTGTGACATGTCAGGGCAAAGACTGCAGCTTTGAAGCTCTCACCGCTGGCTTGGCGCTTGGTGCCTGAGTGCACATAGCCCTGAAGCCTTCGATGTACGCAGGTTTTCTCGACGGAGTTCCTTCTTGGATTGGGGCGTTGGGCAAAACTTTGCTTCCGGAAGGCTCGCAGAGTGCCTGGAGCTGCATCAGAGACGCGAGCATGCCGACCGAAAGCCTGAGAACACTCCCGAGATCGTGCAATGTCTCTTGTAGTAAAGAGCGTTGATAAGGAGAAGGGGAGTGTCCTCCCACCCCTTCTGACTATCCATCCCTCCCTGTCTCCATCCGCTCCATCCATCCATCCATCTGTCCACTGGCTGGCTGGACAGATAGATGGACGGATGGATATTGGTGGGTTCGTGGGTGTGGGTTGGCGGGCGGGCAGGGTTCATGGATGCATACTGGTGATGGCGATGGACTTGGCGATGTCGATAGTAATGATGATGATGATGATGATGGCGAACTACGCCACAATGGTGGCGATGATGACGACGACGGTGAGATGATCACGAACACCATCACCGCTCAACTCAGTATCATCGAACTGAAACCCACAACCCAAGCAGCTCAGGACTTGGCTGATCCACGGATTTCTCACGGTGGCCATCCATTGCGCAGGCCCGAGCTTCAGTCCCGAGCAGCAGCAGCCGCAATGGCAACTGTAATAGCAACACTATATTCACTCCACAATCACTGAGAGGATCATATCGGCAATCATCCGGATTGATAGGGCAGAACCGAATGACGAAAACAAGAAGAAGAAGCAGCTACAACATCTAAATGTTGGAGTTGCGCTCGGGATTTATGAGCTTAAGCAAACAACCTGGCGCAAACCAACGCCACTTTCGAAGGAAATCGGATCGTGCCCAACACCGCAGAATCGCTGGCAAGAACACCAGCAGAGTGAGGAGACTCTGTCGAGGGCCAAGCTTCTAGCTGAGAGGCATTACAGTTCCACTCTCCTGCTTTTTGCATTTCAGTTTGAAGTTGACTACGCAATGAACCCTCACAAGGATCTGGAGGTCCTGATGATTTTGCGAGCCTCGCCTGTAATGCTTTTTTCTGCAGGCTTCGTTGACTCGTGTTCCAAGCAACCTTGACATGTCGGGGGACAGCCCCAGAACTCCTTACTTCATGTTAGTCTGACCCGAGTGGGTCTTGAACCGAATGCGCGGGGCACGTCAAGCTGCGCGGTGAGGCTCTGCTTATCCCTGACGAGGCAGAGGTTTGCAGGTTGCGTGAACAAGATCAGCGCAGACAATCAGCTTGAATATGAAAGCAGCAATCCGCAATCTCAAATCTCAAATGCTATATGCGATAATGCAAAGATTGCGATTTTTCTTCTGCCGTCTACCCACTGCCCTCTCACACTCGCTCAGGCCAGGTCTGCCTGCGACAGCATGCAATTTACAGCGTGTGTTTCTGGTGTCCCGCTGCCCTGAAAAACAGGTACGCACAGCAACGCAGATCCAAAGTCCGGTACGAGACCTACTGCGTATGCTCGCAGCCATTACGACGTCTTATAACCCCTCTTCTCCAATAACCAGGCCCCTCAAAAGTTCAAACCTTTGAAGACAAAACTCAGCTCAACATCAACAACGGGTTCCTGCATGTGCAGGCCTGCTGCTTCACATGCTTCACTCATCCCGGACGTTTTCCGTTTGGAGCCCCTTGAAGCTCTCGACAGGCACGTGCTGGACCAAGGTGAACATCTTCTCCTCATGCTGTTGCCAGGGGAACCACTTCACCCCCAAGCAAGCCGAAAGCCGGGTCTGCTTCAAATGCGCCCACCGCAGAGGGCATCAAGAAAGAGATCTCGCGACTGACCTTTATCACCTTCCTTGGGCAGCGATCCGGCTCGGTGGGAAACGGACGTATTGAGCATCATGACTCACTGACGAGAAGTTCGCATAAATAGTCTGGAGGATGTCTTGAGGTTTGAGTGTGACTCTCCCTCTGTGTTCAGTCCTTGGCCTCCTCGTCCTCGCTGCGCTTGCGGGACAGGCGCACGCGAACGCGGCGGGGGACGTTGCGGACGCCGTTGCTCCACAGGAACTTGTTCAGCTTGGTGTCCTGAGTCGTTGTGTGGAATTGCGATCAAAACCTCTGGATGCCTCGACACAGCATGACGCCATATGTTATGCTCTCGCCTCAGGAAACTAGAAAACACCACAGAATGGAATAGGAAAGATATGGAAAGATGCACGCACACATACTCTTGGGAATCGTGTCTGGAAGGAGGATCAGTGCTGGCACACGGGCAGTGAGACATCTGTTGAGCATCCACACCAACCACGGCAGGGAGCACGGGCATAGTTGCACAAGCGGCGCGGGCCCGATGCGCTAGGGCAGTCATCCGTTTAACAAATGCTGCTAGCCCTATAAACCCTAGACCCCCAACTCAACCGACTCTATTCTTCTAAAATTGCGCTCAAGGCTCGATTCGAACATCCTTTGTAAGCATGACCTTGCTCGCGAACTGGCGAACCTCAGAATGGAGCCACCGATTTGTGGTGGCATGAGCTAGGCTTGGACGATGCACGCAAGTGCTCCGAGGCCAGCACCACCCGGACTGCACGAGGAGCCCTCTTCTTGAAGGAGATCTTCTGCATGTGCTTGTGCCTGGAAAGCGTTTGAGTTCGCAGCTGAAGATCTTGGCTGCATGAAGACATGATGACTTACGACGAATAATTACGCGCAAACCTTTATAACAAGTCGAAACTGCAGTCAAACCCTCAGAGACTCATGGCATCGTGAATCGTTCTGGGTCTGCCTACACGAATCTTGATCTGCATCACACCTCACAAGCAGCTTCTAGATCGCACCACACCTCACAAGCAACTTCTAGATCTTGGCCGAACGCAAAAACATCATGTCGACGACTGTGGTAATCCTCGAGCTGGAACTTACAAAGCTCAGCCAAAGAACAAGTGGATGGTGCAGTCCCGGGTGGTGGGCTCCTGTCAAGCCAACAGCAAGGACACAAACGGAGTGGATGCGTCGCGAGGAATTTGGGAGGCAAACTTACACAGCGGACTCTGGCAGGGACAATGCCCAAGAAAGCAACCGGTCAGAGCTAGCATGCTTCTACTTCTACTTAGGGCGTTACAACCGCAACGACCGTCAATCTCTACCCAGCCGACTGTCGCATTAAGCGGAAGGGGGTTCCTCGAAACCTTTAGTTGTGGACGGCGGTGTCCTTGGACTTGGAGCTCTTCTCGCCTTTCTTCGCCGTCTTTCCCATGGCTTTGAACTGCTAGGCAGTGGGAGCTGCAGTGCGCAGGGCTTGAGGCTAGGGCAAGATTCAAGATGCCACGGTCTTCCTGGACGCACTCGCACGACAGAAACTCGACAGAACCTAGTGAGATCGATTGTACGGGCGACTGCTTTTCCTGTGCAGCCGTGAGTGGAGAAGCAACACGCAGGCATGTCGCACAAGCCATACTGATTGCAGCAGCGTCTGCGAGCGTGGGAACTTATACTGGGTAGCCAGGCTACAACCGGGGTGGGAGGTGAATTTCGATGCGTTGGCCTCACGCTGGTCTCGAAATGACAACCCTCACGGTGTCGGTACGTTCCCCCCCCCACCCAGGGCATGGTGTCATGGGGGAATATGGGTATGGAGAAGGGGGCAGGGGAAACCACCTAACACAAGACGATAATGATTGGCTCGAAAGCCCAGGCTCACTGCTGCAAGCATATTCATTAGCCGGGAGTTGCGTTTGGCACCTTTGGCCACCGCTGCCTCCGGTGGCACAAAACCTTTCCAGAATAGAATGTCCAACTGTTCGCCTTTTCGCACTGAAAGCATAAATCATATGTTTCTTGAAAGGCGCTGCGCCTGTGTCACGAACTTGGGGCAGCCTAAAGATCTTCCTCAGGTTGCCGCAGTCAGGGGACAATCGTCCATCGTCCAACCACATCATACGTGTACCTGATGCTGTGACGGAAATGTGCGCGACTAGTCAGTGACAAGTCACACAACGAGCCGCAATGTTGATAATCGTTTTTTACCGGCCAGCCCGAGACATTCTCAAATAGGCTCCAAATGGTGGAAGTCTCCAAGCGACGACCCCAGATTCGTGGAGTTCGACCTACTTTTGGAAAACGAGTTCCATTTCAGTTTCGGTTTGTTTTCAGACAGACAACCTAATTTCCCCTACGTGTACTCATGCCTTCTTACGACATCTTACGACGCTCCACGACATGCATCCACGATGAATCGGTTGTTTCATGTTGTTGCAAGAATCTGTACCGTATTGCCGTTTGTTGGCCTCAAACGGAACACTATCTTAATACCATGACTGCATCTTTTGCGACATATCGTTGACCCATACAGTGGCAGATGGTTTTCCACGATAAACACACACACACACACATGCGTGCGCACACAGGCGAAAGTGGCTAGAGCCAGTATTATGAAGGTTTCTCAACCTTCCAGTTTCAGGCGTGTTGTACACACACACAGCCAGGGTATTTGTGAACGCTGTCCCGAGGCCCGCACGCCCAGGCCTATTGCGACGGTCTTGGCGTTCTGAGTCTGTGGGTGACCTGAGAGAATCGTTGGAGCCAAGGCTTCAGGGCCATTTTTTGCCCTCGTCGAAGAGAACGGCTGAGATGCACACTCTCGCCATACTGCTTTTTGAGGAGTTCGATGGCCTTCGCTTTTTCGGACCGATTCAGTTTCTGGAGAGATAACGTGGTTTACTTCGTCTATATAGACATCGCAGTGCTATGGATACTCATGGTCACATCAATCGCTGCGCAATCGCATGGCGGAAACATCATTTGTGACCACACACTTGCTGCTCTGATTATTCACTCGTCGCGACAGCATTGCCCAGAAACTCAACTCGTAAACGACCTGGTAGAATCAAAGTCAAAATCTTTATGCCGTGGCTGCCTGCACGCAGTCCTGCTCCTTGTTGCTCCCAGGGATGCGGGCCTCCGCAGGATCTTCGAACCAAGGAAGACTTGTTGCGGTATGAAGGCGACATCACCAACTCGCAAGCACAGGACCCTCTCAGGCACGAGCTTTTGCGAGCAGAGCCTACCAGGAAGGACTGCTGCTCTGCTGTATAGGACTCTAGGACTCGTGACTCGGCCATCCGGGATTTGATGCAAAAGCTGATGCTGCAAGCCACAACCTGGGTCGCAGTCTCAAGCTGGCCCGCAGCGATTGCACTCTCCGCCTCAGAGGAGAGAAGCCACAGGGATCGGGATCGCCCCTATCTGCATGTTGCTGGCATGCCTCGCCATGTCCGTTCCCGCTGCAATGCCGTCGAACGAGCTGTTTGTGATTACATGCAAAGTGGGCGGTAGACGCTGCTGAGCCACCGCTTTCGACAGCATCTGCCCTGACTTCTTCATGAGGATCTCCAACTCTGTGGACTTAGCCTCGTCAGCGAGTTGCAATCACCAGGGTCTTCGCGACTTTGCAGTCAGCCAGGATCTGCTCAGGTGCATCGTAGTTTCCAGATGCCAGACTCACACCGTGTGGCACTTTACATCCCTTGTACTATACATCTGCCAACCCGCAATCCCTGCAAGCCCACCTTGAGGATGCCCTCGCCTTTCATCTTCATGTCGAGGGCAACCTGATGGCGCATCCCAGCGAGACTTCAACGTCAGGAACTGCATGGAATTATGCTAGCATCAAAGTTCAGATACACACTCACTCTGAATCTTGGAACTGTCAATGCAGCGACAAACTCTTCTGTCGAACCAACACGGGTTGAGCCGTTCTTGGAGCAGTCGCGCACTGGAAGCAGCTTGGTGATTTGCTCATGAACACAATCTGGATCTCAGTGTTGACTCTGCTTGACATTCTTACGACATGTCCTGTCCATTGTCGTCTGCACTGCCATTAACTCACAGTACCATCACCACCATCATCAACAGTAAAAACAAGAAGAAGAACTGCAGCAGCGGAAACCGCAACAGCCACGACATCAACAATCACAACTACATCACCGCATCACCATCATAACCATCATGACCACTGCCTTGTCCATTTTCCGATTCAAGATCGTGTTCTTTGCCGTCCCGGTCGTCGTCCGAATCATTACCACGAACATCATAACCTTCGAGATGATATCGCCATCACCACAGTCCATGCCGCCACTTCGACCGCAAACTCCGTCTTGATCATTACTGGCACCCCCAACGTCATCGACGCATCACCATTACGTGCATCGAAGTCATGGCCTTCGTCATCATCTTCATGATTGTCTTCACCCGGACGAGGCCCGGATGATGATTGTCGGCAGTACCCCCGTAAGTCAAACATAACACCATCATGGACAAGTGCCATAGTTATGACAACAACGAAACAAAAGCAACATACTAAAGTCACCTATTAACTATTCGCAAGATGCGATTCAGATTGGCTTCACTTCCCGCGCAACGCAACGTGGCGGCAACACCTTCAAAGATCGCATGCACTGACGTAGAACGGTCAATATGACTCAGCTTTCGTGAACTCACGGGATAGCTGCGAATGAATGAATGAGAACGGTTAATAGCTGACATACAAGCACAGAAACAAAACCAGAGATGTGTGGGGCTGCCTTCTGTAGGACTTGCCCTGCGGCTAGGCGGCGCTCCGGCTCCTGCCGGAGCAGGTAGATCTGAAGAACACTCCGAAAAGCTCGGTAGCTTGCCATACAATCGCATCACACCACATCCTCCCTCCCAAGATGCACATGTCGCCCTGCTACGAGTGACAGGCTTGCGGAGTTTCCGCAAACGCCCATTTCGGGCTACCGTTTTGGAGATTGTTACGCAGACATGGCTTCCAAAAGCTCTCTCTCTGAAGGACCACGCAGTCTCGAGACCCTGAGTTCCTGCTGACCTGAATCCGAAGCTGCAATGCCCAAACTGGAGGAAACCCTGTATGAGTTGTTTACTCACTATATGCAGATCATACACATGTATCAACCCGCACAACTTCTACATGAAGCTTGCGGAACCTGATGCACGAGACAGGTGCATTATCCACCATACAACGTCGAACGTTTAACATGCAGTGTGTCAGGTAGAGCAAAGAGGGCGGTGTACAATCACCTGTATTTTCAAACATTCATAACACGCACACACATGCACAAGAGACATACATGTGTGCACACATGCAAATACACCCAAGCGCATATGCACATATGCATACATGTACAAACATAGGTATATGTATGTATATATGCTTGCCTTGCTACCAGTGCATACAGCACAATAAAGTACAATACAAAATTGCTACACAACACAATACAAGGTAGTATATAACAATATACAGCACTGCACAACACAGTGCGAGTACGGCACAGTACAATGCAACAAAATACAATACAATCCAATGCAACACTATAGATCACAGTACGATGCATGGTTATACTACACAACACAGGAGGATACGATCCGACATGCTATGACACAATACATACGTGTGTGGTATAAGGGTCCGAGACACTATGCACATGGTCAGCATGCCAACAACCCAGGACTGTACCAACAGCTAACGTGCAACTGGCTGATATTGTTTCTATCAGTCTGACAGGGTTGATACTGCCACATGTACGGTATCCGTTCCCTCAAACAGCCCTCACTAGCACAGTGTTTAAGAATGTACATTTAGAGAGACCGAAAAGAATATGATATGTGTGTAATAAATGCGTACACATGTCTGAAAGCTGCAGCCGTTCCCTGTCGGGCGGAGCTGAAGCCACCCACTCCTGGCGGATTTTGTCTGGATGCTGAGCGGTGTTTCCTAAATCCTTTCTGAGCTTGCGGCTGCGGCTGCTTCACAATTATCAGAGGTATGAGTGTTGAGAATGTGATTAGGGCTAGATTCCGGACACAAGTGCACCTGTGATTGCCAGGATTCCACATCTCACTGCTCAGTGCTCAGGTTGGACCTCTAATTACGCTGTTCGACCAATCTTCTAGCTGCAACAGCAGCAAAGAATTCTGCAGCTTGAGAAAAGCTTGAACCCTTGGCCCACGCCTTGGGCTGGTTTCATGCTGCACAAAGTCTGGAAGGCAAAACTGCGTAAAGTTGTGGGGGTGTATGGCTGCTTTGCGCACAGCTTATTGAGATGACAAGTTTCATGCTGTTCACAACATTATCGACGCGTTCGCTTGCGACGCTGTCCGGTCCGGCATGGATCAGGGTTGCATTCAAAGTATGTCAGACCCAAGGCCTTGAACGCATGCCTCAAGCACCTTATATCCGAGCAAAAACACGAGAGAGTCAGACTTGACATCCTGAAATGACCCTGGCACCCCTGCACAGGAACTGCGCGCTTCACTTTGCAAGTATAGTCTAGTGCTAAAAATCGCGCAAGGCCCCACGGAGTCCTCAAGCTTCATGCCAAGCTCTCCCGGCCGCAATTGCTGGCGGCTCTGCAACAGCTCGACAGCCTCTTGGTTTGTTCCATATGCCAAGAATGAGAACTGTCTGTTGTGTTAGAATGAGAAGCGATTCGCTTTCTCGCTGAACGTTGGACCCTTGGCAGAATCTGTTCCAGGTCGGAGTGATCCGTTTTCGCACCCTTGTACGCTGTGAAAGCCTGCCGTCGCACACATCGCCTTTTGCGTGTGATCTCCATCGAAAAATCGTAAGCTACAGTGCAGGAGAGCTGAAAAGTTGGAAGGGTTCTACCGCACACACACACACACACACACCCAATCGAGGCGAAGTAGTGACGGTCCGCCGCAAAATGTCAGGCAGATTGCCAGGACATTCTAGGACACAGATGTGGCGCATGCTTATCGACGAAGTCTCTTGAAATGCGGTTGTCCTGCTGTTTGACATTGTTGAGTCCGGCCTGAGAAAAGCTGCCGAAGATGCAAGCAGTAGTGGTCATGCGGACCAGGATGTCTGTTCTGCAACATGGTCGGTCGTTGAAGCTCGCGAATCGCACCCTCGTTTCTGCTCCGCTGCAATCAACGGCCCAAAATGAGGCGAGAGCATGCTGATAATCCAGGTTTGCGGAATAGTAGTTGTGGAGATGCTCGAAACAGTCGCTTTCTCACGAGTCTTGGGGTTTCGGATCACAGCGCGACAGGACTGCGATATGTTTCAGAAATTTTCAGAATATCCGACAACACAGCCGCAAATCACGACATCTCATAAGGGTGCGCAAACGTAGCGGCCTGAGGGCCTGTAGCCGCCGTGTCACATCGACCAATCGCTTTCGGTATGATAAGGTTACCTGCTTACTGGCTTTCCGGATGTTGCCCTCATGTTCCAAGCGCCAGAATCACTGCCGTCACTCCGAGTCACCCCTTCAGGGACGTGTGGCGCCTCTGTGAAGCAACTCACGGAGTAGACCTCGATGATGATCACCTGAGCAGTGCACACCCAAGCGACATCAGCCTCAGGAGACTTCGTCAATGCTGTCAGTTTCTACAACCCAGCAGTCATGCAAGAAGCCAGCAGACTGACCCTCGCTCGGACAGTCTGTCCGCAAGTCGAGATGGGATCACTTGGAACCCGATTGAGAAGCTTCGGGCAATCTCACCCTCCTTCAGCTCCAAGCTTCTCAAGCCCATGTCTTGGCAACGCCAGTACAGGAGTCACTCAATATGAAGATAAGCACGCTTGACAGCAACTCTTGCTAGGATTCTGTTCGACCCCAATTACCACATCCGTCAACCCCTGCACAGAGTGTAAGCTCTCAGCCGGCCATCGAGACCTTGGTCCTGTAAAGTGGGCGGAGCCGTCCACATCCAGCTCAGAGCCTTGCGCAAAAGCCACGAAGGGTTGACTTCAGCCACCGGAGGCTTCCGGCTAAGAGTCTATTCGGCTCAGGTCCCTGGGGCTTGGGCTAACAGTGCGAGTGATACGCCCGATCCGGAAGAGGGTCTCCAGGGAAAAGATGGAGTCATCCACGTTGCTTCCACGCCTGGGCAAAGGTTCGGGCATCTAGCGGAACGGGTTTGGGTTGCTTTTGGGACAGCCAGCACCGCAGTCCATGACAGCTTGCATGTTAACTTACAAACATGTTCCGTGAACTGTAGATGGAAGATCCAGGAATGTCCGAGCTAGAACCCTCGACGAAACAAGACCCGAGAACTCCTCGAGAACGGCAATCTTGCTGCATCATGTCGCTCTGGCCGGACGGAGATGCGATGGGCGGTCGAAAACCAGGGCAAGAGCTGATTACCATCGATTTCGTGGGCGAGAGAGCGATGCGAGTGATAAGAGAGGAGATAACAAGCACACACTGAGCCCCAGAGGTGGAGAGAGTGTCTTGTCTGCCTGCGGAGATTGTGGGAGAGCCTTGCATCTGCATGCAGTAGGATTCATGATTCAAGCTTGGCCAACTCTGGTCCCGGCAGAGACATGTGTTTCGGATAGCTCGGAGAGCTCTCATCCGGCCTTGGCTGCAGTGCCATGTCCTGTCCCATGCTTGCTCGTCCGGTCAAACAGGTGGCTGAGAACAGCACCTTATGATCACCAACACGTTGCAGCGAGTCTTCGCCAGCCGGGAGATGGCCTCACGGCTCTCCCATGAGTGGCCCTAACATAGGGGGTCCAACAACCTTTAAAGGTTTGGCGTGGGGTGCAAAACCTCGTACGTGAGGAAGCCCACATCATTCGGGTTGCGATACGGGTGCATTCCGGAAGGACTGGGCACAAAGAAGTCTGAAACCGAACGATGTTGCAAGGCACGGTGCGTCAGCTTGACAGCAATTTCGTCAATTTCCATGTCTTAGTAAAATTGGCACGTGGTTATTTTACTTTAGAGCTGAACCACACACACCTTTCACGCAAAGCGCTCCCGTGGAAGCAGTTGCCAGCGCCGGAACCGGAAGGCCCCTGAAGCATTCTCGTTGTCACTCCTTCAGTCAGACAAGTTTGCCGGTGGCAACCAAGACGATAACAAAGCCTAATTGCACAAGTCTGCACCCAGTTAGTCACGGATCTCTCCCAACAGCGAGCCCCGTGCAGTATGCTCCATGCTACGCTGTTCTGTGGCCCGAACCATGCTACGTGAAGACAGCGAACTGAAGAAGGATCCACCGCCTCAGGGCCGCTTGGGAACTCAGGGCTTTACGACTTCGAAACATCCATCCTGATTCCCCGACGAAACCACGGTAAGTGTCCGGCCCAAGGACAGCCAGTAACCACTGTCCAGTCGGCCGCTTTCCTGCTTTGTTGCCATGGGCATCGCTTTGTCATTACTTCATTGCATGATATTACATGTGTGAACAAGGAAGCCATGGGTGCTCAGGCCATCTTGCCTACAGTCAAACATGGCAGAAGCTGCTAGTGCTAGGACGAGTGCGTATCTCTGCTGCGATTCTTGTTTGCAGTAGCTGTCTGTCGGCCCCACCTGCACTGAATCGCCAGCTTTTCGTGCCGCAACGTACCTGCACCGATACGAGCACTGTCTTCCGACCCGATCTCCTAGGCATGCCGCAATGGCCACTCCCCCACATGTGGCTGGATGCCCCACTCCGCTTGATGGATACATTTATGTTAAGCTATCAGCTATCGAGAAGCTAGCAAAACGTTCTGCACCGTCTCCAGCGTCGTGGACACTGGTGCGAAGGAGCTGCCCTGAGGCCTCGAGCTCCGGCGTCGGCACTCCGTCAAACAAAACGCATCACTTCTTTCGCCAGCTCTTCTTGCAGCTTACTGGTGCACGAGGCCTGGTTCGTCGTATGCCAGCGAGGAACATCTTCAAAACGCTTAGAATCAGAAGCGCCGCTCCAAGGTCCAGGTTGCGTTGCCCTCATGCCATCTCAGCGCGGCAAACGTATCGCAAAGCCCCTTGCCTGAACACCCGACCAACATCCACCAACAATGTCGCATTGTGTTCGTTTTGCGGCACCGCAACTCTCTTCGGGTAAGGCTTGCCAGACACAAACATTTTGAACAGCTACGCATGTTCGGCGACCACCTGCTAGTCAATGGACCTGTGCAGGGATCGCCATAATTTGGCAGCTTGTTGGCCAAACGACTCCAGCGTCGGCCAAGGGGACGCGTCTGTGGAGGCACCGGATGACAGAACAGCTCTGCTTGTGGAATTGGCAGTTGGGCCCAAAGTTTGCTACAGACCGAAGCGAAGTCCCTTGCGCTTTACCCGCTCTCAAGAAGGGCACCGGTCGACCAGCTTCTGCAAGCCGAGCATGGGAAGCTGCAAAGGGCGGTACCTGAGCTGCGGCGGGATCTTCGGTGAACTCCGCAAAGCGGGAAGAGTTCAATTTCTTCTTCTTGGTGGTTTCTAGTGACTGTGGCATCTCTAAGTGTTTCTTGCATCTGACTGCTTCCGTTTTGCAGCAGTGTTAATGGCACTCTTTCCGCAAATCGAGTGGTTTCCCTGAGTCTCAGCTTTGAGGGGGTAGCAAGATGCATGTTATATGCCAGGGAAAATTCACGGAACAAGGCATGGCTTCAAGCGGTGTCAAAGCAGGCGGTTAGCGCCGTCGACACACCATCGTCGTCACTCCGCTCACGCATGCCAAGAAAGGAGGTTGTCAGGTCAGCATAAGGTCAACACGTGCCATGTGGTGTACTGGAGTGTTGGGTAGATATTGGAAGCCATGTCATGTCTCGGATGAACAGAGCGGCTTTCGAGAAGCCTCCGATAATCGTGCCAATGCTGCCAGTGTCTGGTGCCATGCAGCCTTAAATCGGATCCAACAGCTCCCGCGGCCATCAGAAGGCAAGTGCAAGAACCAGATCGCAAAAGCCCACGGGCTCGAGCACTCGAACCTGTTTCTTTTAAATGGTGGACCTGAAGCCCCGGCTACGTGTAGCTGCCAATCTAGGCTAATTATGAGCTCGCCTCATTCCCGTACAAGCTTCAGCAGCTACTTGGAACCCGACGTCACAGCTGTATGTCGGATGTTGGCCTCCTCAAACCAGAGGAGGGCAGCTTGCACTAGCTGCATACACCTCAGCACGGCTTCAGGGCCATGGTTACTGAGTTCCGGTTTCCGGTCTAAGTTTTGCGAGGATGTGGAAGTTAGGAGCTTGAGAAGGAATGGGGCCTCTGGCTTTGGGTCTGAGTCAGCTGCAGATGGAGTAGTTGGCCAGCGTGAAGCAAACAGAGTCACACTGTGGAGAGTTGTGTTTGGGAGCGGGCTTCCGTGATGAGCTCAGAAGCGCGGCCTTTCGGGCTAAAGAGCCAAGACTTCTCCAGCAGGACACCAAAAAAACTGAAGTGGTTTCTTGCTGGTTTGGTGTTCCCGACAGGTTCCGCGAATCTCAATAGCTAAGCAGGGTCATCCAAAACTCTCAAAGAAGTGAAGGCGAAGCCTACCCGCGCTCGAATCGAGACAAGAATCTTGATGCCCAGTTAAAAATCTAAGTCCCGAGTTGCTCTACTGAGAGGGGTGTTTCCAATGACACCTCAGCTTCCTCTTGCTGGGCCTCCGGGCGGCGACAGAGCCTCTACAAAGGGCGCCACTGGAGCAAACTCGGCGGGCAGTGCCACGGGCGCCTCGCCCGTGGCACCACGATCGCCCTGCATAGCAAAGGTTTCGCTGGATTCGTCTTTGAGGGCGCTAGACGCTACGCTCCGGACGAAGGGCGACATTGTCGGGATTCTAAACGGGCTGGCTTGGGGTCAGCAAATCGATGCGGTCGAGGGCCGGTCGCAAGGGGCCCTCAAGAGAGTAGAATGCCCTCCTAACTTCAGAAATATCTCGCAAGATCTTGCAAGCACGTCTTGCCCGTGCAACTTCTTTGCTAGTGCTCCTAGCAGTGGTACTGCTACGGCGATGACCATTCTCGCAGTCAGTACTGCCACTGATCATTATAATTATGTATTGTGGCACTGCAAGCACTGTTTGTTGTTCGTCTCCGTCACGGCCTCGGCGTGCGTACCATGGACGCCATACACGGCGGCGGCCAGAGCGTCGAGGAGGTGCCGAAGCCAGGCCTTGTAGACTGTAGACTCAGTGTCTGCGCAGTCTGTTTCTATCGGCTCTGTGGGTTTTTCCCTAGGGTTTTGGGCAGTGGCGGAAGTCGGGGAATCGAGCCAGTCTTGAGTCGAAAGGTGGCGGAAAGTTCAATTCGTGCAAGCTACATCGCCGGGGTTCCCAGGCAGTCTGAAAGCGAAACCGCGAAGCTATGTCCAGACTCCTTCTCTCAACTCATGTCGTGCACTGTGGAATCTTCCTAGGCGTCGCCTGGAAGTGACGACTCTGTGAGCTGATTGGAACAATAACGAGGTCCTGAGCACCAACCGCGAGCCGCACCCCAACAACACACCAAGAATCAGGCCTCGCGGGTATAGAGCCTGGGAAGCAGAAGTGAAAGCCACAAGGTCAAGAAGGAGACTTTACCAGAACAAGTGACACCAATTGCATGATTATATACCCTACCCGGCCCTACCCTTACTCCGCCTCCTACGGCGACGACAGCGACCGCAGAAGCAACAAAAACAACAACCACAACCACTGCCACTTCCTTACGGGTGAGGGATCAAAAAAAATTAAATAAGGATCAAAAAAATTAAATGCAAAGATCAAAAAAAATTAAAATAAGGATCAAAAAAATTAAAACACTCAAAATACAGCAATTCCTGGGGCAGAGGCAGCAAAAAAAATAAAATAAGGATCAAAAAAAAAATAAATCACGTAAAATACAGCAATTCCTGAATTTTTCCAATGGAAAACACTGTTTTCCTAGGGATTTTCTTTTGTTTCCTTAGGATCTGTTTGGTTTTTCCTCTGGAAAACACGATATTCCTGCGGATT
The DNA here is from genome assembly GCA_905221615.1 of Symbiodinium sp. CCMP2592. NCBI lineage: Eukaryota > Dinophyceae > Suessiales > Symbiodiniaceae > Symbiodinium > Symbiodinium sp. CCMP2592. Next base: position 257,960 of record CAJNDT010004124.1, read on the forward strand.
CCGTGGTATTTCCCTAAGTTTTCCTTGATTTTTCGTAGGAAAAAGCCTATTTTCCTATTACCTATGGCGTTCGTGTCATTTCTTCAGGTTTCAGAAGGACAACATATGGTTGTTCCTCGGGAAAATCAAATTTTCCTTACAATTTGACATTTAGGACGGATTTCCTGTTGTAGCTGTTGCTGGTATTCCGCTTCATCATCTATCTTAAACACGCCCCTCATTTGGCGATTCTGGTTCAGCATGTATCTACAAGGGCGGAGACGCCCTCATTTGCTGGGTTTCAAAAAAAAGCATATGCTTCAAAGCAAACCCTGCATGGCTTAAAACAGCGGGGGCGTTGGGGGGGGCGCAGCCCCCCCCATTTGCAGAGACAACGTTCACATGATGGGCTTCGAAAACACTCTTTGAATCAAGCTTGCACGTCTCGAAAAGCGCGGCGGCGGGTGTTTTGTTCTTCCTTGCCTGTTCGTGTCTCTTCTTCCGTTAGCATTCTAACCTAATATATATATAACATAGTAAACCAGAAGAACGACATAAGATGGTTCGACAACACAAAAATGGTGTGACATTTTCTGACATAACAGAACCTTGCTTCTTATAGCATATAATAGCATACTAAAAATACAACAATACAATACAACAGAAGATGACATAGAACAAAACAACATCTTAGTTTATAGTGTAGTACATTGTAACATAGTACAATACAGTGTGTATATTTACAACATACTATGTAGTATATTTTATAACATTAGGTTACATTATGTTATATTATGTTACGGTACATTACGATATTATGGTAAATTCGATTGGACTATGTAGTATCCTGTTGCTTGTATCTTTGTTTCCGTGATTCTTTCATATTCTTTCTCTTTCGTCTTTTCCAACTTTGCTTTCTTATTCTGGACTTATTTCTTTCTTTCGCTCGTTCATTTCTTTTCTTTCTTTCTGTTGTTCTTTCTTTGTTCATCTCATACTCCCTTCCTTTCTTTCTTGCTTTCTTTCTGGTTTGATTTATTTCGTTCTTTCTTTGGTTCGTTCTTTCTTTCGTTCTTGCATTCGTTCTTTTTTTCGTTTTTGCTTTCGTTCTTTTGTTCTCTCTCTCGTTCTATCTTTCTTTCTTTCTGTTTTCCTTTCTTTCGTCCTCTTTAGATTCAGATACAGCAATTTTTGAATTTTTCCCAGGGGAAACACTGTCTTCATACGGATTCGTTTTCATTTCCTGAGGTTCCGCTTCATCATCTATCTTAAACACGCCCCTCATTTGGCGATTCTGGTTCAGCATGTATCTACAAGGGCGGAGACGCCCTCATTTGCTGGGTTTCAAAAAAAGGCATATGCTTCAAAGCAACCCTGCACGGCTGAAAACGGCGGGGGCGTTGGGGGGGGGCGCAGCCCCCCCCATTTGCAGAGACAACGTTCACATGATGGGCTTCGAAAACACTCTTTGAATCAAGCTTGCACGTCTCGAAAAGCGCGGCGGCGGGTGTTTTGTTCTTCCGTGCCTGTTCGTGTCTCTTCTTCCGTTAGCATTCTAACCTAATATATATATAACATAGTAAACCAGAAGAACGACATAAGATGGTTCGACAACACAAAAAATGGTGTGACATTTTCTGACATAACAGAACCTTGCTTCTTATAGCATATAATAGCATACTAAAAATACAAGAATGCAATATAACAGAAGATGACATAGAACAAAACAACATCTTAGTTTATAGTGTAGTACATTGTAACATAGTACAATACAGTGTGTATATTTACAACATACTATGTAGTATATTTTATAACATTAGGTCACATTATGTTATATTATGTTACGGTACATTACGATATTATGGTAAATTCGATTGGGCTATGTAGTATCCTGTTGCTTGTATCTTTGTTTCCGTGATTCTTTCATATTCTTTCTCTTTCGTCTTTTCCAACTTTGCTTTTTTATTCTGGACTTATTTCATTCTTTCGCTCGTTCATTTCTTTTCTTTCTTTCTGTTGTTCTTTCTTTGTTCATCTCATACTCCCTTCCTTTCTTTCTTGATTTCTTTCTGGATTGATTTTATTTCGTTCTTTCTTTGGCTCGTTCTTTCTTTCGTTCTTGCTTTCGTTCTTTCTTTCGTTTTTGCTTTCGTTCTTTCGTTCGCTCTCTCGTTCTATCTTTCTTTCTTTCTGTTTTCCTTTCTTTCGTCCTCTTTAGATACAGCAATTTTTGAATTTTTCCCAGGTGAAACACTGTTTTCATACGGATTCATTTGCATTTCCTGAGGATTTGCTTGGTTTTTGCTCAAAAAAACACGATTTTCCTACGGATTCCGTGGTATTTCCTTAAGTTTATTTCTTTAGTTCTTGCGTTCGTTCTTCCTCTTGTTTTTGCTTTCGTTCTTTCGTTCTCTCTCTCGTTCTTTCTTTCTTTCTGTCTTTCTTTCTTGCTTCTTAGATACACAAGGGAAAACACTGCTTTCCTAGGGATTTTCTTTCGTTTCCTAAGGATTTGCTTGGTTTTTCCTGGGGAAAACACGATTTTCCTACGGATTTTGTGTTATTTCTCTAAGTTTTCCTTGGTTTTTCCTAGGAGAAAGCATATTTTCCTATTGCCTACGGCGTTCGTGTCATTTCTTCAGGTTTTCCGAAGGAAAACATACGTTACCTAGCTTATTCCTCGGGAAAATCAAATTTTCCTGACAATTTCGCATTTAGGACGGATTTCGTGGTGTAGTTGTTGCTAGTAGTGTTGTTGTTGTTGGCGTTGTGGTTGTAGGTGTAGTATGTTGCAGTTTTAGTTGTAGTTGTAGGGATAAAAAACCCGAGGGTCAAACAAAAATCAAATAAGGATCAAAAAATGAAATACGGCAATTGCAGCCATTCAGCGTGCTTGCTCTGTCGTTCTTACTGTGTTGTTCTTATTCCCTTGTGTTTTTTGGGTTTGCGTTCTTTATTTCGTTCGATCATTCCTTGTCTGTCTTTCTGTGGTTGGTTCTTTCCGTTTGTTTTTTTCTGTTTTTTTCCGTTCGTTCGTTATTTATTTCTTCCTGTCTTCCTTACCTTCTTCCTTCCTTGCTTCAATCAATCTTGCCGTCATCTCTTCCTTTCCTTCTGTCTTTCTGTCGTTCTTTTTTCTTTTCTGTATTTCTTTGTTTATGTATCTATATACCTCTTTTTTTTGCATCTTCTTTTTTACTGCATATCTTTGTTTCTGCCTTGCTTTCTTCCTTTGTTTGTTCCTGTCCCTGTCTCTTTCTAGCTCTTTCTCTCTTTTTGTTTAACTCTTTCTCTCTCTCCTTCGTGTCTTATGGCCTTCCGTCTTTCTTTGTTTCTCTGTTTTTGTTCTTTGGTTATTTCTTCATTGTTTGTTTTGTTTTTGTTTCTAACTCTCTTTGGTTCTTTCCTTGTGTTTTCTTTTTTCTTTCCTTATAGCTTTCTTTATTTACTTAGTTCTCTATTTTTGTTTTCTTTCTTTACTTATAGCTTTCTTTATTTACTTATTTCTCTATTTCTTGCATGGCTTTCTTTCTTTATTTCGTTCTTTCTTTTGTTCTTTATTTTGTTTCTTTCTTTATTTCGTGCTTTCTTTCGTTCTTTCTTTCTTCCTTGCTTTCTTTCTTCCTTCCTTTCTTTCGTTCTTTTTTTCTTTCTTTCTTTCCTTCTCTCTCTCTCTCTCTGTCTTTCTTTCCTTCCTTTTTCCCCTTCCTTTCGCGGATACTCGTTTAGTTTAATTATTTTTTGATCCTTATTTAATTTTTTTCGATCCTTATTTAATTTTTGTTGATCCTTATTTAATTTTTTTTTAACCCCTATCCCCTTCCTTACACTTCCACCGCTACCGCTACCGCTGCTGCTGCTTCTACTTACTTCTACCCCTACTGACTTCGACTACGACTACTACCACTACTACTACTACTACTACTACTACTACTGCTACTACTACTACTACTACCAACCCACCCCACGACTCCCGCTACTGCTACTGTTACGAGCTACTGCTACAGCAACTGATACTGCTGCTGTTGCTACAACTCCTCTCCTGCTCGTGCTCCTTTAGGTCTGCTGCCACTGCTACTTCTGCTGCTGCTGCTGCTACCACAGTTCTGCTCTACTAACTCTACTACTTCTACATCGTTCCTACCGCTACTCCTACTAGCACTGCATCGCCTAACCGGCCTAGCCATAACAACACCCGCATTCGGCCAGGCTCACGAGATCCAGATCTTGCTTGCCGACTACACGTTGGGGCACCAGCCCCTCTGAAAAAGAGGTGGAGCGCGGCACTTTCTGTGTAAAGGGCCTTTCATCTCCGAAAACCAACCCTAGAATTCGCATCCAGGGGACCATAAAGCTGTCAGCAGCAACTGGAAGGTGTCGGTGGTGGCTTGGCGCATGGTGTTGGCCTTGGCTTCAAGATGTCTGAACCACCAGCCTGCTTTAGTCCTCTACTAGTCGAGCCGGCCGATTTCTGAACTGACTGAACTTGCAAGTTGCCGACCACATCCACCAAAGCCAAACTCTGAGTGCCTGTCCATTGCCTCTGCGGTGAGGTGTGTCTGCCAGAAATCCTTGCAGCGGGCTGCCTTTTTTGCATTCTTCGATCGATGTGCCAAGCAGGTCTTGTGCATGGGAGGTTGGCATGCTCAAGTTTCGCACTACCTGCACAATTGCAACGAGAACATGCTGAACAATGTACCCTTAAATCCTACTCGTAAAGCTCGAGCCAGGACCGCGACTGAAGCCTCCGGCAGCACCAGTCTCACCCCTTCAAAGCCGATATGTCTTGGCTCCCCTCACTCCCTGCCCCAGCGTCCTCGAGTTGCGAGTCGGCACCTGCCCGAGGATTGCAGAGAACGTCTCAGATGTGAGACGTTCGAGATAGAACCGTGCAAACCCCAAAAACGCCTGAACCCTACTGCCATTGCATTAGGATCTTATGATACCTGAATCTTGTGGGAACGCGCATCTCTTTTTCTCCTCACTTCCGACGGCCGGGAGGAGCCCGTGGAGTCGTAACCTGGGACACATCGTACACTGCTGAGGGCCTAAGGTTGGCCTAAGGTTTTTGGATGAAGATTCAAAGGTTTTGGGGCTTGATTACGAGTTGGAACCTGCAGCCTGCGATCACGGGACATATCCAGTGTTTTTGATGATTTGCTATCGCCGCCCTGACTGCAACTTGTTCAACTTTGGGACAAGTGGAGGACGGTTCAACCGACGGGGCTGGGATCAATGCGGAACTGGAGTGAATTTGGACGACTCAAATGGCTAACCTGAGCTGAACCAAACTGCCGCGTCCTTGCAACTGCCTCGCTGCCAAAATGTATCCTGACCAGCTCGGTCCACAAACGAACCCATCTATGTCTCATGTTGATCTAGACATGTACATGGGGAATGTCACTACTGTAGACTGACTAGTGACTAGACTCTGGCTAGACAAGACCTCCCGGAAAAAAAAGCTTCGTCATTGCAACCCGGCAGCAAATTGATCCGGATGTCGCCTTCGGGCTTGGGAGTCCAGTCCTTAGAGTGAAGGGCTTTGGGATCGGCGAAAGCAACAGGTAGCGGCAGCTCCGATTGAAAAACCTAGTTCGGCCCTTGATGCTGCAGACATGCACTACACCGCCAGCGGCAGCATGAAACTGCGATTCGCAGACATCTGCATGACGTTTTTTTAGAGGTACTCCCCAGGACATGTGCACGAACAACACAAGCAGCTGCCTCCCTCTCCAACATCCCCCTTCAGTCCAGTCAGGATGAGGGTCTTGAGATATCATTCCATAGGGCTCGTCTCCACCGCAGCCCGGCTTTGGGCCTTGGCAGCGATGGTGTCCAAGTTGCGCTTCACCGTGCCATGACTGCACTTGGGCTCTGGACGAAGGTGTTGGTCGTGTCTGGTTTTACCGACCACGAGCAGCCGCAGATCAGTCCCCGACGCCAGCAAAAAGTTCCCCGCGAATAAAAGAATACTTGTGATTACAAGCACACTGGAAAGCGACCCTGAGTTTCACAACGCCCGCTGGAACAGCCAGGAGGCCTACATTCAAGGGCCAGTAAGCATAGTCCACCTCCATCCGGCCCAGAATCTCCACAAAGCGCTTGAACCAGTCCTTCAGAGGGTCACAAGGCTCCAGACACGTCGGGCCACATAGCATTGCCAAACCATTCTCGAAGAAGTTCACTGTGTGACCGTTGTAAGGGAGCTGACTGCCAGGAGAGGTGCTGAAGAGAAACCCTCCGAAAGGCATCTTTCCCCCCCCCCAGCCACAGGTCTCCCAGTCTTCGTTTATCTCAATATCTGTGGTGCTTTCGCCAAGCTTTCGCACATCCTGCCTAAGGACATCGCCGGAACGACGGTTTTCGCAGCATGCAGCAAACGACAGTGAGATTGAACCCTGGGCCGCAAAACTGCTCCCGTGATCCCAAAAGCCGGTCCAGATCGAATCCTGGAGCAGGACCGGTGCCGAACTCGCTGATCCACACAGGGCAGATGTCCCCTTCAAGGAGCCAACCTTTGCACTTGCTCACTTTGTGGACGATGAGAGCATGGTCTAAACCATAAGAAGAGTCAGCACAGTCGTAACACTGAAGATGATTTAACAAGAAAAACAAGACTAACAAGGCAGCAGAAATAGTCATCCACACTCGATGCATGTCCAGTTCTTTCCGGGTGTCTAAAAGTCTGGGTCACGACTCGGTCATGAGCTCAGTTCACGATGCTGTGATGGGATGCTACCAGCGTCACGTCATTCCCTAAAACTGTATTTCTTGCTTGTACGTAGAAGCCCCTCCTAAATTCAGAGGGCAATCACATTGGAGGATTCGGCTTTTAGCTGGAAGCCCTGTGAAAGCATTATGAAATCGACGCAAGGCAGCCCCACTGCTCGAAGAGGACATCGGACAGCTCTCCTGCCGACATCTCGCCGTAGTTCTGATGTGAGAAGATCCGCAGGAATCTCAGCAGACTCCTGCGAGGCTCGAGCCAATGAGGCAGCTGCTATGCACTTGAGATGTGCTTCGATGCCTCGAACTGCCTGAAGATGCCACATCTACCACATCGGAGAAAAGCGTGCCTAGAGATCAAACCCATCTACCTATACGCAACAACTCAGACGCAGGAGCTCTCGCTAGCTGCATCACATACCTCGGAGCTCCTTGAGAGGAGCTGCCAACCGTTCCTCCTCAGATGCGCAAAAGGTAGGTAGCGGCCAGGACCGTTCCTTGGTCAAGCATGGTAAGGTGTTGAGCAAGGGCTGCTGGAAAGGCCAGCTTCGGTGTATCTCACGGATGCAACACTGCGTACGTCGAGCTTCCAGCTGTAGTGGTGTACTCCAAGAACCAATCGATTCCGGAGCTCCGGCAAGAGACATGTGTCCTCGAAAAAGACATACGGAACCACAAGCTTCGCTAGTGATGTAGCTTCCTACCATCTCTTAACTCCGTCGCCAGTACTTGTGATGCTCGCAGCAAGTGTAGCTTCTGGTCTGCTCAGCACGTTTCATGCCCAAGCGTCGTAGCCCCGCAGCCCCCTCATTGGCCAAATCCGGCGCTCCACGACCAACAATTTGTCTGGGCAGGTCTCCAGCAGCCTGAATACTGAAAAAGCAAGGTAGCAAGCCAAGTTTTTGTTTGGGCAAGATCTAGTGATTTGGTCATAAGATCCTGGTGCTAGCTTGACAGGACAGATCCGGACCTGTCGGTGCACCCTCACATGCACGACCCGCTACACGCCGGAGACCGCATTGATCAAGCTTGCCGCAGGAACGGACATCAGGGAGAGATCACTGTCCATCCCGCACATCCTCCTGGGCCTCTACATCTACCCTTTAACGCTTTCATCCCCTGTGCTCATCCGGTGACCGTTGCGCGCAACGCCGCGCTGCATCGGCCCAGTCGCAGAAGCCCAGGCAGCCGAGGAGTTTCCGCAGAATCCTCTGAGACGCTGCAGGGAATACTGCAAGACAGGACGCTTCACTCGACGGTTCTGCGCACCGGTGGTTCGGATATGCGGAGACAGTAGAAAGGCTTCGAAAACGAAAAGCAAAGTGCGGGAAGCTGCATTGTCTGAGCCAGAAGGTACGGCCGTTTCTGTGAACAAGCCTCTTAGCTTGTTCTACAAAGTCAGGAACAAGTGTTCAACTCACCTCACCGGCACAGCTGTGAACCCTTCACACCCGAAACGTTCAAACCTGCATCCTCCACCGTAGATCACCATTAAATGTTCTCCTCGGCCCACCACCCAACCAGATGGGGTAGCGGAACGGCCAAGGGCAGAAACGGACCTCGTTCCGCAAGTCGAAGCCTCATCCAGAAAGCTATCAGGGCTACTGTGAGCAAGCCAGGGGCTTGCATGATGCAAGGCTCTGCATCTGATTCCGAAACTTGACAAACGTTGGATTGTGGGCCAGTGGAGGTGCAGCCGTGATCTAGGGCCTGCGACAGGGGGCTCGATGACGAAGTACAATGCACCTATAACGGGGCGCAGCTTAGGCGTGGAAACCTCGTCCGATGTCTCGTGCTCTATGTAGTGATGTAGACGAACCACTCGCAGACAAGGTGCCCACAACGTAGCCGCAGTCCCGATATCGGCTCGCCAGCATGGCCCAGTCCTCAAGCCATTGTGCCTTCCAGCGTCAGATCTTGAAGGGACAGGGCCAGTCTTCTTGGCGACGACGGATCCATGCATGAAACAAGAGAATGTAAAACTGGCAGGTGAAGGAAAGTAAGGCCGGTGAGAGCAATGAGAAAACTGATTACCCCCAGCCTAAGCAACCTAGCATCAGTGGTATCAGGCTGTCCGGCTTGAGAAGCACTCAATGCACGTTGCTCTGGCCTTGGCCTGGCTACAAATGGCCCATACCGCCGCCTACCCTCAGCGGGGGGAAGTACTGGGCCTCCGTGTAGAAGCTGCTCGTCGGGTCGAACCAGAGACCATTGCGGTCCGGGCCGCCGCACCACTCACCGTGCGTGGTGTGGTTGTTCCTGTCGCAACCCAAGATTTTGTAGGTAAGTGATCAACAACCTATGCTGCATTCGAAACCCTCGGAACGAGGAAGCCTGTCCGAGAGCATGTAGAACTTCAGAACAGGCAGCCACACATCTATGGCGGTTGCAGTGGGGAGTAATTAATGCTACTAGGACTTCAGCTTGGGACTCTCCGCTTCCCCGAAGTTCCGACCTACTCTGAAACCGGACAACGGGCTTTCGCCATTCACGACCATGACCGTCTAATACAATCCTATGGTTGCTCTGAAGGGCAACGGCGGAGGGCTTGGCACAGTCTCCCTGCAAAACCCATGGCAGAAATCGGAATAGGCATTGATGCGCAAGAACATGAACAGTTTCTGACACACAAAACCTCGAGTAACGATCATCTTTTGCAACTGACTACTTAAAACCGGCACGGAAACGCACTGGCAGAACTAGATAACGAAGGTCAGAATGGCGGAACAACATGACAACCGTCGCGGCAACCGTCAAGTAAAAGGAAGAATAGTGTCAAGGTGCAGAACATTACACAAACATAGTACGAGAAAAACAAGTTGCTTGCCGCACATGCTAGCTCCACGTCGAGAGGCAGGATGGAGACCACCCGGTGTCGAGCCAAGCCTTTGCAACTCAGCCAGGTTAACACCCGCTAGGCCCTAGATGCTACAAGTAGGAGGGTTCTCACGCAAACTGTTGCTAGTCCAGTCCAGTAGCAATGCACCACTTCGTCAAGAACCTCAAGAGCAGTGAGCCCTTGGAGCTTTGGATTCTTGTCGAAGTCGATGCAACCGCTGGCGACACTGCTTCTCAACATCTCATTGGAGAAAGGCAGGCGGACGGCTGTGAAGCCCAAGGACTGTACTGTTCCGCAAATGGTCTCCAGGCTCTGCACGTTCAGTCCTCCAACAACATGATTTTGGTCACCTGAGACGGAGATTTGGGCTCATTCCACGGTCACGCTGAACTGGTCAGCAATGAAAGAAACCAGCACAGGAAGCGGCAGCCGAGAAACTCGCACCGTACCAGTTGACGCTTCGCAGACGGAAGCGCTCTCCATGCTGATTGACGATAGCCCTGCCTTTCGTTGAGAGCGGGAATTGTGCAACCCAGTCCTTGGCTTCAAACATCCTTTAGAGTCGTGGAGATGGAAAACCAAAACTCTTCAGTTCAGAAGCCCCGTTCGACATGCTCGCGCACTACCGTAGAAACCTGGCCTCATCACAGGAACATGAATTTCACAAACATGCATCTCACCACCGACCGACTTGATTCTAAGGCACGAGCAACCCGAAAAACTGGGACTCTCAACCACAAGTTGGGCATGATGCTGGATCTGTGCTAGTCGTGGGCTTGATAGATCCACGCTGCAATTCAGCTGCCATTGCACTGGTCACTGGGGGTCATCGGCGATGTTCTGCAGCTGCTGTACTTACACCTGTGCTTGCTGCCCTGTGCTTGCTGTCTTCCGTTGACTGGCGATTGCGTTTTAAACACCCAAGTACAGTGGGTAGAAGTGGACTGTTCGTTCGACATCTGCTGGCTTGAAAGGCAAGCTGTACATGTAAACTTCAAAGCTTGCGAATGCATTGTGCGCAAAGCAGCTCGAGTGGGCACCCTCACGAGGACAAGTCTTGCAGTCCTACACTACACTCAAACCGTCACATCGTACTCATCTGACAAAGTTTACGGCTGGTTGGGCTAGTCTTGAGAACCGTTTCATCTACGGTGACCCCTGGCAGGCATAGCTTCTCGCCTGGCACAGCAGCCAAAGCCTGCTGAGCCGTGAGTGCAAAGCGCTGAGTATGCATGCAAGCACGGCTCGGCATGTCAGCTAGGTGCATCACGCCATGCGGCCTCCTGGCGGATCTTCTGCCACTGGCTCCGCAAGCTTGCCGTCGCCACGAAACTGCCAGAGCTGCTAACATGTGCAGCGCAAGCTTTCAGTCAGATCTACAGACGGCTAGCTATGTGCTTCAACGGAGCAAGGGTTATGGTGCAAACCTCAGGGGAAGATGCATACAAAATGCAAACGACCGCCGCACGACAGAGGTTGAACCTGATCCCGGGGAAGCAGGTTTCTTCCGGCATTTTCCCATGAAATCCAATGTGCGAGGCCACAGACCTTCAAGTGGATGCCCAGGTCAGGACAGCTGTCAAACCGCAGAGCATCACTACCTATCGAAAAGCATGTTCTTCTGTTAATGATAACAGCTAAAGTTCTGGTGATGGTTATCATCTTGGCGAGCACGACGAGTACGACGGCTATCCCTAAACTACTAAGGTTGCTTCTACTTCTACAACTGGTAGTATTGCTATTACGGTTATTGTTACTACAGTATTACTGTGTTTGTTACTACTCGGTTTTTGCTGTTATTCCTGCTGATATCATTTATCTTTACCTAGACGGTGTGGCTATGATTCTATGATACACGCGATACAAGCTGGTGTTATGAATTCTCAAGCGAGACGGAAATGCTCGTTCTTGTTCGGCAAGTATTGCGCACACCCTAGCGAACAAAAATACATGATTTCACACTTTGGCTGGATCTCGTGGGAAATCCAAAAGCAAGGGGTAGGGAACGTGCCCGAGCGCTTTGATTAGTTGTCTCGCAAAACCGCAGTCCTGCGAGGAAAACATTGCAAGCATCTGCTGCAGAACAACCTCCAATCCACCTAAGTGTGGATCGTCTGGACAGAACCGCTAGAATGACAAGTCGCGCAAGAAAGTCAAGTACGGAAGAGGCCCCAAACCCAGCACCCCCAAAACCCAAGGGGAAAGCCCTATTGTACACCCTAACAAGATACCATCCTCGACGTTGAGCAAAAACCTAAAATCACAGAGCCAAACTCGAGACCCCTGAATCTTAATAGTCTTAACGTGCACGGCATGCCTTCGAAGGCCCGGGTCCAGTCCCGGATCGGTAGAATCCCAGGCCTCTCCTCGAGTTTCGGAGGCAGACTTGCGGAAGGTCTGGTTCTACAGGATTTGGAACCGTCATTTGTGGGATATATTCGAGTTTCGGGGGTTTCGCTGTGCGGTTCAACGGTTTTGGCACGAGTGTCTGACTTCCGAAATCGCGTCGCTTGAAGCACAGAGACGCAGAAAATGAGAATGCAACCCATCCTTATTTTGGGGTCCTTAAAATAAGGATCCTACTATTTAGGGTACTATATTAGGGTCCCCAAACATAAGTCAGAGGCTCACGGATCTTGGGCTGCGGCGGGGATGCAGCAGCTGGGACTCGGCAGTCTCGATTCCCTTGCAGACCCTGCGGGCCAGGACGATTGGAGTCTGGAGGTTGGCTATTTTGAGGTGAGGGTTTCTGGATTTGAGTTAGAAGAGTTTCGGGCACAGGGGTCAACAGCAAAGGGCCTACAAACTGCGAGAGCCACGATCACGTCACTGGAACTGTAGATCAGAGCCGCGGAATGCCAGCAACAGGTTTCCTCCCTCGAATGCCTTGTCCCGAACACATGTTTCCATTTGTGCAACTCGACTTTGTCGAGAGCGGAACTGTTCCAGGGCTTATGTTCACGACTGTCACCAAGCAAGAGTCACAGAAGAAATGTAACTTCGTATTGGCATAGTTCCGGCCTGCTCACCATCTCCGAAAGCTCTGCCTCAGGAAGCTCTCCGCTCGACAGCAGAAAGAGCCCTAGCTGAATTACACCATTCCGCCCAACCACAGCTGCAAACTGCAATCAACGCCTGCGACGGATTTTCAATGGTTCAAGCTGTGGAAGCTTGAAACACTTCGAGCCTGCTCTTCAGGCACTCGCTGGAAGATGTTCGGAACCAGAGGCGTGCCTGAGCAGCACTTCGATGTGTAGAACTGGCACACCGAGATCTTGTCTGGGCAATTAACGGACTACGCAAGGTACATATCGACACCCAACGCAGAAGCCACAATGCTTGCTTGGACTATTCTCCCACCGGCTACAGACTCTGGGACACAGCAAGACCGCGAGACTCAGCGATAGCAAGAAGGAGCAGGCCATGGCCTGTCTCTGGTTTCGCAGAGTCGATCAACACGAGATGAGCCCAGCAGCTCCCAGGATTCAGCTGTAGATCTAGGTTGCCCAGCCCACACTGGACCGGCGAAGAAGCGCCCCAGCAGTGGCCTGGATCCGACGGCAGGAGAATCGGAATGGAAAACTCTTCGAGGTCTGCCCGCCCCGGATCTTGGGCTCACGTCGGGCAGGCGTCAAAGGCTGTGGCATCAGTTTGGGCTGAAGCTTTCCTACTTTAATGTCTGTTGGGCATGCGTGATGACCCAGGGTGGCACGGATGTATCGGTCAGGCATGCAGACCGTGGGCGAGTCACGAAAGACTCATATGCTGAGGTTTGAGCGAGGGTCTGTTCAAGGCTCCGCATGCCGTATTCCAGTCGCAATTTGCCAATAAGCAGATTGACCTATGGCCACCCTTGATTTGATGATCTCGATCCTCAAGATTGAAAACGGACGACCTGCCACTCCTCAAGCCATCCGAGCTTGTGGCGCTTGCAACTTCCGTCGGCGAAGTCTTTACTACAGTGTGCTCAGGTATGCTACACAATATCATACATGGCACGTCATGGAACACCAGCCCATGTCTTTTGCCACGACGCTTCTTGTGTGCCCCAGACTTTGGCTTCGAGCAAGCTTCCCTCAGGGCCACACCGCTGCGGCAGACGGCATTTCAACAGCCAGGTCGATCAAGGAGAGCATGTCACCTGGGGTCATCGAACTTCCGGTGAAAGAGGGAGATGCCAGGGGGGGATCGAGGTATGCGCTGAATCTTCTACAATGGGCCCATAAAACGCCTCAATCGCGCGAATTGCTTCCGGACCAAGTGTGTTGTACTGTCTGAGGCACGTGTGCCATGTCTCAGCCCGCGACCGGTGGCTATTCGGTGTCCTGACAGCAGTGAACGCAGAAATAGCCTCGTCGAACTGAATCCTGCTTGTTGACACTCAGAAACTCGCAAAACCAATGCGCCAAGCTTGGAAGCCATCGCTGGAGTTCGGAAACCCTGATCAACTTACCGGCCTTGGTGGTCTGACAGTGGGGATGCCGAACCTGGCGATCCCAGATCACGATCCGAAGCAGACGTGTTGAACCGGGATTAGATCGCAAGTCAATCATGCTGGTCCATCTGCTACCTACCTCCTTGTCGCTTTTGGCCGCGCCAGTACACGCTACGAAAGGCCTGATTTTATCAACTAAGGCTAGTCTAAGCCTGATTAAACAAGTAGGACTTCACAGGAACCTGTTTTCACAACCATCATAATCTAAGTCCTCACCACCCATTTCATAATCACAGGATATCACGGGTATAAGCATTGATGAACAGGTAAGTCAAGCAAGCTAGTTGCACGGTTCTACTGCCTCGAGCGCGACATCCGCCTAGCGGTTGCTTACACAGCCAGAAGAAGACATGTGAATAGCCCCCTCCACCAACCCTCCGCCAACCTCCAAGTTATGTTCCTTCAGCCAACACACGACACTGGCAGCCAACAGAATCCGATCCTTGCCTGGCCTCAGCCCTGCAAAGAACCATGAAACCGTAGCCTCCCGAAGCCCCGGCATTGGGCCTACACTACATTGCATGACTGATACTGAAGGCCAACAGGGCTCCTTCTTGCTTGAAGGATCGACTTCTCCCTGTGTACTTGTGAGCACCTTCGGTGAAAAACTGGATGCCCAACCCCAATGAAATCTCTCGCACCACTGAAATCTCCTGCCAAGACACCGAGCTGCCAAGACGCCGCATCTCTCTGCATGGTCTGAAAGACCTAAGACTTCTTTTGGGAATTAGGGTCACGACCCGAAGACTAGCCACAGTCGGAGGCTTGTGCTCAAGGCTTCGGTGTCAAAGCGGCTTACGGATTTCGTGTGAATGGCTGTTTCAGTTCCTGCATGCGTGCGACTCAGAGACCCGAAAATCGTGGTTCTTGACACGCTATTGCGGACAAGCATCAGTCTGAGATTTGGAAAAGCTGAAACTCCCTGAACCGTGAACACAGCCTCAAACCCTTGATTCCCCCAAGGTTCACGGATCCTGCCTCAAAGGCACGGCAGACGTCTGCTGCGCCGACCTCTGCCTCATGAGAAGTCACATTCTGCTAACGATAGTACAACTTGGAACTTCACGGTCAGTTGTATGAAAGCCTGAAGTATACATACATACACGTCGCCTCCAGTGTTGTCCTCCGCTACTGGGTGCACACTGCAACAGACGTTGAGGAGATTTCGGGATCGAGTCTCACAGACTTGTAAGTACAGAGCCGGCTTACCTGGTTGCTCTCACTGCCCCGCTGCCTTTACAAAGAACGCCAAAACCAAAAGCAGTGTTCCAAAGGCTTCGGCTGCCACTATCGCCGTGACTATCCACAGGAAGACCCCGAAACCAAGCAAAACCCTCAGATTTAGTCGTTCGAGCGCTAACATGCTAATTAACATCGAACCGAGAGTTTTATTCGTAGATGCATTGTCTGCGCGCTAGATGCTCTCGGATCATATCATACAGCTGGTCTTCGTGAGGTCCAATCCAAGTGGCTGCCAGGATCTCGGGCGTCTCCCCGTCACCATTCACCATGCTCGCGATGTTAGCCGAGCGGTCGTTGGACTGCATCAGAGCTATTTAGCACATTTAGCACGTCGACGAAGGTTCACAGGATCCCGAGAAGTCGTGCTAGCGTCCTCCTAAAGCTGGCACCAAGGCACGT